>JAKLML010000095.1:0-79361 GCA_022813425.1 Aureobasidium lini | reverse complement strand
TGATATAAGAGCGTAGAAGGCGTAGATAGTATATTATAAGAGAGGAAAGGGGGGGGGGGGGGGGGGTAAGGATAGTAACCTATTATAATTATAGGTAACGGCTATAATTAGACGTACTACGTAAGAAACGGAGGCGGACTATATGCTAGGACGTTAGGCGAATTAGAGGGCTATAATTAGGCGTTACGACGCGCGATTATAAGGGTTTTATATAGATAGCGTAGCTTAATTAGCCTTAATTCTAATATAAGCGTCCTACTTCCTAAGTTACTTCTAACTATTATCTTTAGAGTTAATAACTATAGAAGCCCTATACTTAAAGATTATAACTTACTAATTAAACTTAATAACCTTCTTATATATATAACTAGACTTCTATACTTCTACCCTCTTTTATTAAACTACCTAGATAGTATTAGTAAAAGACTATTATGAGGCGTAACTATTACTAAACGTTTTAGCCTCTCTTAAGTTACTAAGCCTAGCGAATCTTTTAATTATAGCTACTCCTTTAACTAGCTAGATAAGATTATTAAAAGATTAACTAAATCTAACCTTAATTTATATATTAAAGAAAATATTAATAAGCTACTTAGCATCTTAGATATCTTCTTTTCTATAGCTTACCTTAAAGATATATAGTATAGGCTTATATCTATAATTAATATTAATAAGTAAGGAATAGTAGTACTAGATACGTAAGGCTTAATTAACGATAGCATTATAGAGTGTTTTAGAGGATAGAGTAGGTACGCTAATCTAGAGAGTTTACTAACTATCTTATAATCGCTATTATCTAATAATAGAAGGTTATTAAAACTAGAATGCGCTATAGAAATGTTTAAGCCTTAACTTAGTAAATTAAGTAGACGTGCCCTAAACGAATAGATTAAGACTTAAAGTAGTCTTATACATCTTCTTACTAAAGGTAAGGGTGATTATAACTAGAGCTTTATAGGAAGAGTAAAGCTTTCTAAGGATAGGACAATTGAGCGTACTAACTAGTTTAGCATAATGAATACGTATTAGGTAAGTAGTACTTAAACATTTGCGAGAGACCACTTACTAACGCCTTCGGCAGTTCATTAATTACACTCGAAGCTTTTGCGGCATCTTTAGCACTTAACTTTTGCCTATGGGCGAACCGGGGGTAGAGAAATTGTGTCTTAAGTGGGTTAATGCAATTAGTCACTAACATTAGGCTGCTACGTGAGAAGCCTAAGGATAGTTACGTCTATAACAGCACTCCGCTGTTGTGGAAACTAAGGGAAATTATTTGAAAAGGTATGGAAAAGTGTGGTTGATTCAGGTTGGAGATTGAGCGCATTCGCCGTTCTTGGTCGAATCTACAAGATCCACCAGGCGCAGACGCAACATTGCTCTATGATTGCAGCTTAGATACTCAACCTGTTACTCTTTCTGGTTTCCTCGACATACCCCATCTTACGTCCCGTCACCCACAACTGAACCTGCTCTGCCTTCTTGTTGGTTTTGGCATTTCCAGGGCTGTGTCGGACGACATCGCCTTGTGTGACGTTGAATGAGGTGCATCCGTGCTTCTCACTCGTTTTGTTGTTGATGACCCAGCGTGCAACAAGCTTCATGCCAGGATCCCAACTACCTACTGTACCCAGGATACCCCCAGTCACCTTGATGACTGGATCAGACTGTCGAGCTAGTGCAGCTTGGTGGCCACCGCGACCGATGACCTCGTTCCAGATGTTCCCACGCGATGCTCCCAAAGTCAGGTTGGCATGGAGTGGTGTCGCTCCATCTGGGGCATGATCATCGACCCATCTTTTGACAAGTTCAAGATAGTCCCAAGCCTCCATACCTCGGTAGAAACCACCATGCGTCTTTTTCGGAAGAATGGATATCGTAGCCCAGTCTTGTCCACCCAGCGCCTCGACTCGGCTCTTGAATTCAGCCACGCCCTCGTTCAAAAAGTAGTCGTCCCATGTTCCCACGGAAATGTGAACACGATCACGCAAGACTTCGCCCAAGCGCAAGGAGCTGTTCCAGTTGGTGACAATATGATGAGCCAGGTCCATTGATTCCCAGTATTTGACAGCTTCGGGGTAGATTTCTCCGGTGACTTTGTTCCATGGCTCCAGAGGATAGCCATTGAGACCTTGTACTCCAAAGACGGCGTTCCAGATATCCCACTGTAGAGAAGAGCGGGAAGAGGTGCCGAAGGTCAGTTCCCAGTGATTCTCCGTGGCGGTACTGGCCAAGACTTGCTGCGTACCATTGACGAACTCTCGAATCGAAGGTATGTCACTTCCGTTAGGATATTTGTATGCGTTTGTACTGTTGTACAAAGGTATAGCTTGATGTTTGTGGAAGTCCAAAGAGTCGGGATAAGACGAGAAACAAGCACCGAAAAGGTCAGGTCGGAAGATCAGATTGGCGGCAGATTCCCATCCTCCGGTCGAGCCACCGTCTTGGATGCGGGCATACGGCTTTGGTATGGTGTTAAAACGCGCTTCGATATACGGAATCAGCTCTTCATTTATCGCATCACCATATGGACCAAGATTCGCCGTGTTGACAGCGTAGGAATCATCGTAGTAGGGTGTTTCGTGACGGAATGCAATGAGGATCATCTTTGGAGTCTCGCGACTAGTTTTGTTGCCAGATGCGGGAATGACACCCGAGTCCCATGCCTCCTTGAAGCTGGCCTTTGTCGAGTAGGAGTCCGGTCCATCGCCTTCTGCCCAATGATTCTGTGAATATATGACTGGGTACCGAGTGGCGTTGTCCTGGGCATTGTAGCCGTGCGGGAGCAGAACATTCGCACCCAAGAACATGTCGCGACCCCAAAAGTCGCTAAGCTTCTTGCTTCTGATCTTGATATGTTTGAGATACTGCGTGTCTTCATAGTTGCCTTGGGCGCAGCCGCCAATCTCATGACCTGAGAAGTCGAGGAATGGTACCGTATTGTTCCAGAGCAACTTGATAGTTTGTGCCTTACCCGAGATCTGAACATCGATTATATCAGAAGCCAAGTCGCCAACCCCAGATACAGGGGGGCTTCCGTCACCGCAGGGAAACTTCAATTTCACTACAGATCCATCGCTGCGTGTGGCAGTGTCATATCTCTTCAGGAATGCTTGAGCGCGGTAGTTGCCAACTGGAATGTCGTTCAAGGTCTCGAGCGGCCAGCCGAAGACGCCTGTGTCGGTATGGTCTCGAGTCCCGCCTGCAAGTTTGATTGTATCGTTGTGGTGAAGGTTGTTGACGTTCATACCGAAGAAGAAATCTTGTGTTGTGGTATCATCAGTGTCGTCAAGAGGATCTGTCCCGTCGGGTGAAAGGATGAACATGACTCTTCCTGTTGTGCCATTTCCGACAGATACTGCTCCAGCAGACAATTGCACACTGATGCCATGAGGTTTGGCAGCGATGACTGGAAGGATGGAAAGCAGAAAGAGAGTGACTAGCGACACCCTCGACATTGAGAGCTTCCGCAGTGAGAAAGTAATCCGATTCTGCGACATGTTGCAGGATCCGGCTCGACAATTGCTCGGAGGTACAATGAACAGAGAAACGAATCGCTGAAGACTACGAAGATTGTATTTCTTTTGAAGTCCAGGTTCAGAGGGCGGCTGGGTTCTCAGTCATTGCTCATTGAAGATTGATCACCATGCCGAGCATTTGGCTGTACGCCACTTCTTGCTAGCGTTATCGCATACCGAGTGGGGAATGCTTCGCCTTCACTATGGCCTTGAGACTACGTCCTGCAAGGTAACAATCTTCTGCACTCTCATGCTACCATCGTTAGAATATCTTCCATTGTTCCTTGTTCCAACTTATCGGGCTTTGGCAATTTCGATGGGAGATGTTTCCGCTGGAAGACGGAAATGAACCTGTAAGCCCATACTCGTATAGACTAGCGGAATGAGGAAGGTGGTGTACCAGGGTCTACTCTGCTCGACGGGATACCGTGGTTGTCTGTAATTTTGATAAGACGTAAAAACAACTCGAGTTTGTCATGCTCATGAGTCGTTCTTGGGTCGTGGTATGTAGGCTTCTCCATGGCCAAAGCATGGAAAAATGTCGCGAATATGATCAGTCATGGTCCTAACTCAGATGTCATTTGCTGCCATAGAAGACAGCATCCGTGGCTCAGACTTTCTCAGCAGATGATTATAGCTCGCAAATTAGGTCGGGAAATTGCAAAGATAGTTGACTTGACCTTTGATCTCACGCTTTTCTCGATGTTCGAGTAGCAGGGGCAAGGCAAGATAGCTCAGGAATCAATGATGATCGAAACACTTGGAAGACGCATACTCGGTTGACTGGAAGAAGTCTGTGGTTTCGAAGGGACGGTCTGGTACTTGAGAGTGATATCGCTCTCCCAGCTCGAACAAGAATGGTGTCGTTGCAGTCGTTCAAGAAGTACCGAGCGGAAAAGATGCTTGGAGAACTGCTCCATAGCCAAACGCCGCGGCTGCCGCTTTTTTATCGATAACAATCATCGGAACTTCGCACAGGTCGTCAACAAAAACATCATCACCGAACACGCTGCAAGAACACACAACATCTCCTGGAATAACCGGCTGCGACAGTCGCACGCGTCACGCCCGAAGACCATGGCTACGCGCTATCAGCACAATTCGCCTGCCCGAAACCGTCGCGCCAAAAGCCGGCAGACGCAAAGTCGTCCTCGTCGCAATCTCCGAAGCCACTGAATCGTCGCCCTTGACACACGACAAGAGTACGGCCGTGGCCATCACGAGAGAACCTAGAGTCCGAGCAAATGTCACTGGCGCATTGGCACGCTTCCGTCGGCGCCATGGCCCTCCCTAGGTTCCCGCAAACTCGCGAGTCCCGCCTCGAGTCGAAAGGTGCCTTGCGCGTTGATCCTTGAGCATCCGCGCATCGACTGCATCAACTCAACGACCCGGCCGTCTCCTGAGTCCACCGCCTCTCCGTTCGCTTCCTCCGCCTCCAGACTCCTGTGCGCCTGAAGCGTCCATGTGTCACCCTGCACCAAATGCACCAGGTTCTCGAATCTCGAACGGCAGCCTCCTGAGCCCTCCTCTCCTTCCCTCTCATCCCGACCTCGCAGACCTGGAACACAGGACTCAAGAAGAAGCACGTCAAGAGGAGGAAGTACATGGAACACCCACAACATCGCGCCATCGTCCGGCGCCGGCCGCCTACTTGTCGACAACTCAGGTCCTGCCCGATCAAGAGCTGGGGCTGTAAGAGCAAGGATGCACGAACAATCTACAATCTTTCGCGCTCTCATCATCATGGTGGGCTACCTGCACCTTGTCCTTCCAGACTCGGCGCTTGAGTGTCCGCCCTCGCGTTCCTCGCGGTAGCCAAAGCACAAAGTCGCGCGAAACTTCCACCAGCATTTGAACCCATGGCCAGTTCAAGAGGACCTTCTTGTAGGTCCAAGCCTTCGCAAGACGCCCGCGGAAATGCTCGCTTAGAGCCTCAATCACTCTGAGAAGCCCATAGCAAACTCTCGCCCTCGATTCGCGAACATCGATCCACCATCTCGTCGTCCCGGTGCATACAAGCCGAGCGATAACGAACAAGGAGCAAAGGTCAGACGAGCATGGCCGTCAAGACTCAAGAGCATGAATGCACACAAATACCAGACTTTCGCAGAGACTACAGTCGTAGCGTCGCCAGCTTTACTTTCATCCCAAGGTGTTCGCGACCTCAGCACTTCATTCGTCAGCTCGTCTCAACGTCCCCCCGTCAACTTATCGTACTACAAACCCCCAAGGCTGCCTCCATGTGCGTTCAATCCTACGGCATTCAGAAACACAGATCAAAGACGCCTTCATTTCTGTCGCCTCTGCCATTGGGTTCAGGGTGTTTCCGTCACGACGCCTACCTGCGGCTCCTTGTCCTGAAACAGATCGATATGTTCTGGATCTTCGAGTGAGTGCAGTCATGATTGCCATTCGCAGGGGCCGTCATTACATTTTGCGATCTTCTGACGACCTTTCGTGCTCTACCTGCAGCGCATCGTTCCAGTTTTGAAGGTCTCCCTCGCACTCCAAAGTCTAAACAGGGTTGAGCCAAGGACTTTGCCACACCCAAACTTTTCGCGCACTGCTCCGGTCTTTTTTGTCCAGAACTGAGAGACTGAGTCCAATCTCCTATTTCGAGCTTCTGCCTTTTCATATCGCAACACTGTCGGTCCCATGCCATGATACTGGGAATACCTGGTTCTCCTCTACCGTTTTGGCGCCGCTTCATCCAAGCTCAAAGCTAGGTCCAGAAGGTGTCCTCGGTCGTATACATACATCTCAGAGCCTCGCAAGGTAGTACCACGAAACTCAGAACAAGCGATCTAGTAGAGAAATGGTCAAACGAAGTTTCAAAGCCCTGGTCGATACAGTAAGTCATCAAGTCATCACGCAGAGGATCTTAATGGTGGGCCAGAGTTCTGAAGCAGACATGTTGTTGTGCAGTGTATTGGCACCTATTGTGACGCTACCTATGTCTCTGGCGTTGCCCCCTTCCCGATACGTTTGACTATCTCTGTGGAGCGCTCTTACGGCGTAGCCAGTTCCTGAGCTCGAACAGGACAGTCATACGCACCTGACGTATCATTACAGTAGGAACTCAGACAGCATACCGTGTTGAATCCATGAGTACCAATATGAGCCGCTCTGAATGCTGATATTCAAGACTTCTCAAGCCCCAATCTGGCCGTTGTACCTCGCGCAATAAGGATAGTCGATATAGCCATGAGGATCCTGCGTAGCATAAAAGATTGAGCGGTCGTACCCAGTCAGCTCGATGCCGTTCTTGATCTTGAAGACAAGGTCAGGATTGCTGACGAAGTAACGACCAAACACAATGACAACATCAGAGTCTTTGTAGACTTCATCCACGCTCTCACGGGCGCTACCCGGCTTGAACCCCCCGGCAAGGAAGATTGGGGATGTGTTTCCCCAGAGGTCGATGGCGAAACCGTTGGCTCCAGAAGAACCGTTGCAGTCGCTGGCTCCAGCGATCCTCGACTCGACGAGGTGGAGGTACGCAAGTCCGAAAGTGCGGAGGCTGGGAACAAGGTGCGAGAATTGCGGTATCGGATCCTCCATCTTCATACTGGAAGGAACTCCAAGGCGAGAGTCGAAGGCCAACCTTTTCCTTGCCAACAGCATCAACGACCGCCTTTGTGACTTTTGAGAGCGAAGCGACTTCGATTTTCAATACTTACACCCCATTTGTCATTGCGCTTGTTGCATGTGTCTTGGGTGAACTGATCGATGAGGTAGCCATGGAATCAAAGTCAGTCATGCTGATAGCGAACTTAGGCAATGGACGTACATTGGCAGCGTGAATCTCAATTCCATCGAAGCCAGCTTGATGCACAGCAGCACTTGCAGCCCGACCGAAATCAGCAATGAGCTCCAGGATCTCCTCTTCCGACAATTCTTCAGGAACGACACCACCTTCTTCCATCGGCACTGCGGAACTGCTTTTCAAAGGAAGACCAGTCTCTTTGGAAAGAACTTCAGGCTCTGCCGCGCGACCGAGAGCCCACAACTGGAGGTAGATGTAGCTTCCGGCCTTGTGAACCTCGTCGACAATCGATTTCCAAGCTTCGATCTGCTCTTGGGTGTAGATTCCAGGGACGTTGTGCTGGTTTCCTGCTTTTGCGGAGATGATGGTTCCCTCTGTGATGAGCAGGGTTCCAGGTACAGCCGCAGCGCGTTGTGCGTAATAAGTCTTGCCAAGATCCTGATGCACATGGTCCTCAGAGGCGCAGTACCGGGTGAGCGGCGCCTGTTGGATGATGTTAGTCGTGCAACGACGTTCACTTCAATCCTGACACTGGACCAACCATGGCTATGCGCGAAGAGAGCTCGATAGCTCCGACCTTCAAGGGGGTGAACAAACGCGTTTCAAATCAATAACCATCTCGGCTGAGTTCATACTCTTGCAACGCAACGATCCTGAACATCAAAGAAAGCTCTCAGCTTGGACTAGGGAAAAGTCAATAGAGAGGTATACGACTGAGCTTGCCTGGATCTTCGTCATTGACAGCTCTCCAACATCGCGGGTAGCATATATTTGGGGTATAGAGCGGGATTCTGCGCCCATGAACACTTCTCGCCCACATCGGATTTCCTGCTCTCAATCTTTCGTTGATAATGCGGTACTCGAAACTCACAGCACTGCTGAGCTTGACTGGCAGCGTCAACGCCTTTTTCCGCCAGCAAACATCAGACTTGCACCAGCTGTCTTGTGAAGCCGACAACCCGGCTGTCGTCAGAGTCTACAATGGTACCATCATTGGCACACACTCGAATGTTTACAACCAAGACCACTTTCTTGGTGTCCCATTCGCTCAGCCACCTATCAACGGTCTTCGTTTCCGAAATCCCCAGTCATTGAACGCCACCTTCTCGAACAACATCTACCAAGCAACTGAGTACGCTCCAGCTTGCATTGGGTATGGCTCTGGGGAATCAGATCTTCCCCTGTCAGAGGACTGTCTCTACCTGAATATTATTAGACCCTCCGGCTACGTAAATGTTTCTCTTCCCGTTGGTCTTTGGATCAATGGTGGCGGCTTCACGACTGGCGGCTCTCGCATGCCTGGATACAATCTCAGCTACATTGTCGAGAACTCAGTCCGTATTGGCAAACCGATCATTGGTGTTTCCATTGCATATCGTCTCTCTGGCTGGGGATTCTTGGCCTCACAGCAAGTCTCGGATCAGGTTCAAACCAACATTGCGCTGAGAGATCAACGTCTTGCCATGCACTGGACAAAGGAGAACATTGGTGCTTTCGGTGGTGATGCGGAGAAGATCACGAGTTGGGGCGAGTCTGCAGGTGCGGCTTCAGTCGGCTTCCAGTTGACGGCATACAACGGCCGTGACGACAATCTGTTCTGGGCAGCTATCATGCAATCCTGCAATCCGATGTTCTACTTCTCCTTCGAAGTCGAAGCAGCATACCAACCCGCTTACGATAATCTCGTGAGTCTCACCAATTGTAGCACAGCCATCGACACGCTCGATTGTCTCCGTCATGCCGACTACCAGATCATCAACGACTTCTTCAACTCTATAGCGGGAAGCAATTGGCAGCCCATTGTCGATGGAGATTTCATCGCCAGATGGGGTAGCCAGCAGCTGGCCGAAGGTGCATTCGTCCACGTGCCAATAATTGATGGCGCAAACAGCGATGAAGGTACTTCTTTCTCACCGGTCGGTGTCAACACAACTCAAGACTTTGCTTCCGATGTTACGGAGCTCGGCAAAGTTCCCAGAGAATCAACTGGGTATGCTGGCGCAAGTCCGTCGCTTGCAGAGTCCTTCTTACCTGAATTGCTCGCCGCATATCCCGACGGACCTGAATACTGGATTCCGGGTGTTGATGAGCTAGGTAATTCAACCATGAACGACTCTCGCGGTGCGATGTATCGACGCAGCGCTGCATACTGGGGTGATGGACGTATTGTGGCTAATTATCGAGGAACATGCGAAGCCTGGACCGCTAGAGGCATAGAAGCATATTCGTATCGATTTGACACCAGGTCCACAAGCACCCCAGTGCAGGCTGGAGGACCACACGCCGAAGAGATCCCATATGTGTTCAACAACACTCGTGGTCTGAGTCGTTCGACCGAGCCAGTCCAGGATCAGCCGCAATCTTACCAGGAACTCGCGATTCTCATGAGTTCAACATGGGCTTCATTCATCCACGACCGTGATCCTAATAGCTGGATGAGAACGAACGAGACCTCTGCTAGATGGCCGGTATACGAACTGCAAGACCCAAAGGAGATTGTTTCGATGCAAATGTCACAACCCTTTCTTACGTCGAAGATGATACTATAGGGCGAAGGGCATCCGTTTCATTCTCGACCATGCATTTGCATACAGACGGTAGTGGAGGCTTGAGTGCCGCCGGACTCATCTTCAAACATGGTTATGTCGGCACTGTATCAGGTTGAAAGTTCGATGGTACCTAGATTCGTCAGAGTGGGTGTTATGTCGCTTTGTTTGTATGATAGGCAGATAGTATCCGTGTAGAATGAGTAGCATTGCTTTCCCACAAGCAAGTTTGTGCGGCTTCAGAGGCCACTACCTTTCGCAGTTCGCCCACCAAACCTTCGACTCTTGATTGGCTCATCAGCCTACAGTCACCCCGTACACTTGCACTAGACCCGGGGAGGCCACAAACAAGACCTCAGCAGCCTCACGGCGGTCCGACCGAAGGGAACCGTGCCTCATGCGCAGGGCTTCGTGATGTTCCAGGCATGTTCTTCCTCGCGATATTTTAGCTCTTGGATCTTCATGATCTCTGCGCCGACTCCCGGATACGACACGATGGGTGCGCGTTGATGCACCTGCGATTCGAGGCAACGGGAACTGGCGATTCAAGGACAGGTGTTTTGCCGTGGACAGAAGGTGTGTGCGAGATTTCGGGCAGAATAACACTTGGTTTAGACTGGTGGTGGGCGCTGCTGTGGGGCATCTTCAAGCGATAGCATCTTCCAAGGTTGATGAGGGACAGTGGAAGTCGATCGTGTTTGTGGGATTTGAGCGAGGACGTATTTGACGGCTCGGTTCGGCTTCTTATCGATAAGCAAGGCGGGCACGGCTACGCCCCCTCGAAGACCCCGCCCGAGGGCCGCAGGCGCTTCGTGGAGTACACATCGCACCAACGACAAGCACCATCACTCTGCGATATATCGTCAGAACATTGACCCGCAGCCCAGGCTATGAGATATGACTGACAATCTTGATGTTAACAGCATTCTTGCTGCTGTACCACACCTGAGTCGTGGCCCCGGCGGTGTCGTCGCCGTCGTCAAAGATGACAAGGTGCTTGGACAGCACGCTTGGGGATACGCCGACTTGGAACAGCGCATACCGATGACAACCAAAACTCAGTTCCCTATCTGTTCAATTTCCAAGCAGATGGTTTGCTTGGTCATGGTGTCGCTTCTTAAACGTCCTACTCCCTCAATGGCTGAGCGCGACTCTGATGCCGCGAAACAATTCGAAGACGAGCTACAGAAACTGTTGCCAAACCTTGCATGTGGCGGCGACGACGGCGTCACTGTCGCTGATCTGTACAACATGCAGTCGGGAATCCGCGATTACTGGGCCCTGTGAGTCGTGTCCGTGTTGCATGCATGGTTCAGTCGCTGATACGTCAATCATAGGACCACCCTCTGGGGCGCCCATCCTGACGGCAGATTCTCCTATCTTCACGATGCGCCTCAAGCTCTCGAACGGGTCAAGAGCTACCACTTCGAATCTGGCACCGAATACAGCTATTCTAATGTTAACTTTCATGTACTTGGACGCATCTTGGAAAACGTATCTGGTCACTCGCTTGGTCAGCTGCTTGCAGAGCGATTATTCATCCCTGCTGGCATGAGTACAGCTAGTCTTTGCCCGAACACCAACGGGCTTCCACTGCCAATCGTCGGATACGAAGGAAACGCAAAGACTGGATACTTTGCTGCAACCAACCGGATAGAATGGGCTGGGGATGCTGGAATCGCTGCCTCCCTTGAGGATATGATTGCTTACGAGAAATACCTGAACAAGAGCTTAGCAGACCCTGAGAGTCTCTACGCCATGACATCTCAGCAACAGAAGTTTCGTGATGGCACACTTGCCTCGTATGGATATGGACTTGCGCGACTGAAGATTGCAGGCCAGTCTGCCATCGGTCATGGTGGCGCGCTTCGTGGTTTCCGACATGGGAGATTCCAAATTCCTGGAGAGCGCCTTTCCGTGGTTGTCATGCACAACTTTGAGACTGCGCCAGCTGTTCCTGCGGAATTTATTGTGAAGAGGTTGCTAAACACATCTGAGCCAGAGCCACAGACTATTGGTGTGCCTGCAGCATGGAAGGGCAACTTCCTCGAAGATGAAACTCAACTCTATATTGGAGTGGAAGAAGGCGACAGAGAGAAGCCTGGTACAATTGCGGTCAATTATGGTCCTGGAAACGTGGGAGAAACTGCCAGACTGACCTCTGAAACGGAAGCCAAGTCTGATAGCATGCAACTCACTCTCGAGGATGATATCCTCCACGTAAAGCGCATAGACGATAACAGAACCCTGCGAGCGGTGCGCCTTCAGGCTGTCGACAAGCAAGATCTTGGACAGTCTTCGAGTGAAAACATTGTTGGAATGTACCGCAACGAGGAATGTGATAGTTCATTCACAGTCACTGGAGACTGCGGTTCCCTATACGGCTCTTTTAATGGTTATCTCGGCCGCGGCCCAGCTTGGATCATGCGACAGATAGGCAAGAACAACGTATGGGCTTTGGGAAACCCAAGAGGGTTGGATGCGACACCTCCTGGAGACTGGACAGTGGTATTCAACGACCGGGAGGACGGAGCATGCACTAGTGTCACTATAGGATGTTGGCTTGCCCGTAAGGTCAAATACGTCAGAGTCAAGTAATTAGGACAACAATCTCATGCTTCAAAGATATATCAACGATACATGTTTGGGCTTCGAGCGCTTGGAGACCAATCACACCTTCTCAACAATCTCGACCTGCTGTACAGTCAATCCCTTCTCTTTGATCCCTCCATCAGCATCATG
Organism: Aureobasidium lini; assembly: GCA_022813425.1. Classification (NCBI taxonomy): domain Eukaryota; kingdom Fungi; phylum Ascomycota; class Dothideomycetes; order Dothideales; family Saccotheciaceae; genus Aureobasidium; species Aureobasidium lini. The sequence continues at coordinate 66,789 of JAKLML010000095.1, read as the reverse complement.
CTTGACTTGCTCATTCGCAACAGCAGCGACGTTAAGGGCTCTTTCTTCACCATCGGAGTATAATTCTTATGTGCGACGATACAGTGCGTGTTTTGGGTAATTAAGAGCCTCTACTATAGCGTCCTCTAATGTTTGCAGAGGTGCGACTGAGATATGATTGAGTAGCGGACGGGGGTTGAACGGCGTGAATTTACCCCTTCGGAGCGCTATGCGGGTTTATAGATACTTGCCGCAATCATTTTCGTAGCTTGATAACATGTACCCTCACACCTTGGGATCCCTTGTATGGTTGACCATTGAAACAATCTCGTACAGTCGTCACATCAAGTCGATTCGTCTGGTGGAGCTTGAAATCAAAGCGACGGAAGACACGGCCAATTACAAGGTACGCTTGTGCATGCGCAAGACTAGAAGACATGATTAGCGTCTTCATTCGCTAGATCATGACGACACTTACTTGATCCCAACGCAGCCTCTGCTTCCCTTGGAGAAAGGCACAAGATAATCTCTGTTCCCTCTCGGCGTGCCAGTGCCATCATCCATCCATCTCCCGGGCAAAAACTTGAGGGGTTCTGGCCATAGTGCGGGATCGAGATGGATGAAGTGAGATGTCATTGAAACAGGAGTCTGGCATACTCCGTTAGCTATACGAACATGACAATCAAAAGAACTAGGACTCACACCAGGAGGTATTTCGAGAGATCGATACCGCAAGATCTCATTGGGAGCTACACGTGGCAGTCTTGTTGTGACGATTGCAGAGATACGAAGACCCTCCTGTATGACAGCAGTCTGGTACCGTTAGGACAAAATTCCGATATGGTAAAAACAACCTACCAAGTAGGGCAGTCTCTCTAGCTCGCACCACGTGATTGGACTACTCGGTGTCGGAATGGCATTGTCCAGCTCTTCTTGTAACCTAGTAAGAATGTGCCGATTCTCGAGCAGGTGATAAGATATGATGGTCAAAAGCTGCGTGATAGCCTCACCGCCTGCTATCATGAGGATGTTTGCCTCGTCTCTGAGTCTTCTAGGGTGCTGTTCGATCGCAGGTAGTTTGCCACTCCTTAACTCCGAGAAGATGGTCATTTGGGCATCAGAAGTTGTGTCGTCCTCGACAGCCAGAAATCTCATTACGTGGCCTCCGATCAACTACACTTGATTAGTGGGCACGAGAAACACGTTGCAGGCAATACCGACCGTGTAACTCTTGAAGTACATGCCCATCGATCGATGGGCCTTGATGATCCACTGATACGGGATCATCTTGAGTGGTGTCAGTAGCCATGGTGCGTACCTAATCAGGGTTGCATTTTCGAACGAGCTGACGATGGCTTCTTTCCAGTCTGCAGAGAAACCTGGTGCAAGCAAGCAATTCCAGCATTCTGCTGCGCCGAAGGCATAATGTGAAACCGTGTCTAGGGCAAAGGACATGTAAGCAGCGCCAAAGTCGAAGAAAGTCCCCTGTTGAAATTGTGCTATCATGCCTGAACAGATCGCTTCTACTTTGTCCTGAATCAATGGTTCCAATTTTACAACGGAAGCTTTCGAGAAGAAAGGATTCAGTGCACTTCGACGAATACGATGCAAGTCATGGCCAACCGTGGCGAACGTGGATGTTGGTGAGCCCGCAGCATTCGTGAACCATTCATACCTAATGACATTAGTGCCAGTGAAGTGATAGAAATATCACACTTACTTGTCGCGGATTTGACCACCCCCGGCGTACAAAGTATTGTAGTACATGACATCATTTATATGTAACTCATCTGGATTGATTCGAACTATTGGACCTGATTAGGTGTTAGTGCGGGCATATCTTGAGAACCCTATTTCAATCATACCATATAGCTCATGCATTCGCTGGATTTCGTAAAAGAATTGACCTCCTTTCAGAACGTCGTAGTAGAATTCGTATAGCTTAGATGATGCCGCAAGATTTGGACCTGGAAACCCCGCAAGTGGATGGAGAAAGAGATTGTAGAGGGCTCTCAGAGTAATGTACACGATGGAAAGACATATCGATCCAATGAATAGTTCAGAGATATAAAGATCGAAGGTGTTTGATGACATGACTTTTTGCAGAATGCGACGGATGGTCCTAACGACGAAGAGGCGTCGAGCCATATGTATATAATACCAATATCACGAGCAAGGCTATCGATGCGAATCATACAAGACTTCAGGGGTCTTGTTGCAATTTTCGTACAATAGCAAGATCGAGCTGAGCCATCGTTGGCGGTGCAAGATTGGGAACTAGCCTAACCGAGCTATACCCTTTGTAGGCATTGGTCTTGGCCTCTCCTCAAACTTTGATTGCAAAGGTGGCTCGGCGTCTTTAATTACATAACTCGCCGCGTTGCTTGCTATCGCAATAGCATATACGTTCTCATGTTCAAAAGACTACGCATACATATATTGCTGCTTCTACCTCTCGAGGTAGACGTAGCTTTACATCCTCGGTCTCGTCGAGTCGCAGCTCCTGCAGCGTGAGATAATTTTCGTAGCTTTATATGTAGAGAAGTTTTATATATTGGGTTTATATACTATTGCATGATACTCGTAAAGCGTCGAGCACATTGTTCGATGGAAGCGCGTACCCTGGACTAAAGCTAGGAGTCTCCACATGTCACTACACTTGGGAGATACAAGCATAACGCTTAGCTGAGGATCAGCTTGTAATGGTAACATTACACATTGCGGCTGAGAAGGAAATCCAGATTGTCATCGTCCCAATCAAAAGCTTCGTCGCACAATCTTGCTAATCACATTGCAATCGGCACACAAGTACAATAAAGTCATTCAACCCTGAGTTTGTGCCTAGTTCCGTTCAGACGCCAAAGTGCTATGATCTCACTACTTTTTCGCGACAGCGTGGTCGGCCAGCTTTTTCGAATGATGTCTCGTCCGCAAGGTCTACGCTATCTTGACAAGTGGTTGTTTGGAGCAACAGCAAGCGATGGTACACCCGATGTTCATGTCTCTAGGAGCACGAGTATCACCGACAATACTGTGACTTTCGATTCTGAAAGTAAGGTCAGTATAACCACAGTAGTACCGTTGAAACCATGTTCGACCGTGCCATCACCAACTACCCTGGTCTCACGAAACTTGAGGAAAAGCAATGCTATCGATCCGAAGGAATGGTCAACAGTGATCAAGACAATTGTTGGCGCAGAAATATGGTAAGTTCAAGGCAAAACCGGCCCCCTCGATTCCATCAGTTGACCTGCGAGAAGCTTGTATACATTCGTGGTATATCTTGGTTCATCAATAGTTCTGGCCAGTCTACCGTCAGTAACTCTTTAGCTCTTGCCATTGAACATTTGACTCACATCAGCATAGCTACATACAGCTGGAATACGGAGTATCTACGACCGTATCATCATTGACCATTGCGACCTATGTCTTTGGATGTATCTGATCTCCCAACAGATGGGCGACAACAACAACTGACTCTTTTTTTTCGCAGACGGTCTTGGTGCCCTTTTCTTCTCACCCCTGAGCGAGATTGAGTCGATTGGTCGCAATGGGCCATACTTGGCCAGTTTTGCATGTTTTGTAGCCATATCGGCTGCTACGGCGAAGTGTGACAATTTCGAAGGACTCATGATACTTCGATTCGCACAAGGCTTGTTTGGCTCTCCAGCGCTCGCGACCGGTGCGGCATCGATGCAGGATATGGTATATCTAGAGTATGAGCCTTATCAGTGTCAGTCGCTTACGATTTCCTACCAGATGTCGGTCCAAAACATACCACTCGCTCTTCTCGGCTGGATGGGTGCTGCTACGCTAGGTCCAGGTTCGCAGGCTCGAGGCTACGAGAGCTTGCTCATACTGACATTCCTCAGCTTTGGGACCTATTGTTTCCGTATTCAGCGTACTCCATGACGGGTAAAAATGCATCACTTAGCTTAGATGGGATCATGCTGACACTCGCTACCAGATGGCGGTTACCTTTTTGGGAGATGTGCTATATGTCAGCTTTCGTCTTCTTGATCATGGCCTTCGCGCTTCCTGAGACCTACCATGCCAAGCGAATGTATGATCAGAGCGGACGGCGTACTACATCGTTGCAAAGGCCAAATCGTGAGCGACATGTCTCTCGACAACTGAAGCACATCTTGCAGCAGCACATACGTCGCCCTGTCAACATCATGCTAACGCATCCTGCGGTGGCGTTTGCTAATCTCTACACATGCCTGATCTACGGTTTGTATTACACTCTCTTCGAATGCGTCCCGAGGGCTTACCTCAAATATCACTTTTCGCACACCGAGGTGGGATTGAGCTTCCTCAGTATCTCGATTGGTGCGTTCCTGGGTGGCTTCTCAATACTTCTGTGGTTCATCAGCTCGACACGGTCGTCTTCGCATACTAGTTCTAGTGCAAAGCCTGAGCGAAGTCTTGTGCCGGCGTTGTATGCATCTGCAACGATGCCTATCGCGCTTCTCCTCTTCGGTGAGCGTACAACTAATTCCTACGTTGAGGTGGAGCTAATTTTCTGCTGCGGTAGCCTGGACATCTCGACCAAATATCCATTGGGCGATATCACTTATTGGTCTCACAGCCTACACGGCTAGTATGTTCGTTGTTTTGCAGTGTCTGGCCAACTATCTTATCCTGGTGCACCCAAGGGACGCAGCATCGCTCTATGCAGGGAATGATCTCATGCGAGCGACGACGGCAGCGGGGGCGATCGTGGCCAGTCATCCAATGTACGACACTCTGGGCGTTGCGTGGGGTGTGTCATTGTTGGCCGGTTTGACCTGTCTTTGCTCGCTGGGTCTCTTCTGGCTGTATCGCACCAGCCCTAAGCTGTACGATTCGGGAGAAGAATTGGGTATGGTAGAGAGAGTGTAGCCCCGAATTGAGAACATGGCACTGCATCGTGGGACGAAGAAGACGGATTCGGGTGTCGGGTCATTGTGGTTGAGTAGCTGCATGAGCTCGTGTGAATAAGACGATACGACCTTTGTAGGGTGGATGTGGACGACAGCATCTAGAGGACATGAAGCTGTGAGGCCTGCTTAATTCGGCAACCGGTCTTTTTCAATACCAGACTCAGATATTCATGCTTCCAGCTGGCCGAATGAGCTGGCGTCTCGTGCCTAAATTGTCGAACCGTCTCTGTGCTTTCTACTCCATATTCAAGCAGCAAGAACGTGATCATCGTTGGCCAAGTGGGCCGACTTCCTTGTAAGCATACGAGTGACAATCTGTTCGCTTCTGACCGGATGGACTCACTCCGAAGGAGCACATTTTGACTTGGGCAAGCCCTGCTGTCATATTTGTAGCTTGCAATACATCCGGTGGTGACTATAGTCCCCTCTCGTCGTCAAACATGCCTGCCCTGATCAATCCAATCATTCCAGGTTTTACATCAGACCCATCCGTGACTCGAATGGGCGAGACGTTCTTCTTGGTCAGCTCAACGTTCCATCTTTCCCAGGTCTGCCCATCTATGCATCAAAAGATCTTGCCGACTAAGCTCTGATTGGAAAGAATTTCAATTTTAGTGCTGATTGTGGCTGACTTCCACCTCAAGGCCATACCGTTGATTGCCAATGTCACTTGGCTTTGCGACTTTCCCGACCTCCATCTCCAAGAAGATAGCACAGTAATGCTAGCGACTGATGGTCTCTTCGCGCCCACCATCGAACATGATCTAGAATCTGGCAAGACATACATCATCAATACAAACGTCATTCATCCCGAAGATGGCGGAGAAGATGTTCCTTGAGAATTTCATCCGCGAGACTGATGGCATCTGGTTGGACAGCTGGTCGGACCCTGGAGTTCAGCTGCATCGACCCCTTTCAGCGGCATCGATCCCTCCATATCCTGATTTGAGGATGGCAAGGCTTTGGTCTGTGGCTCAGACGATCCTGCCCCGATGATCACAATCAGTCTCTTCAAGATCGACTTGTCCACAGGCAAGAAGTTGTCCGAAGAACAGATTGTGTGGAAAGAATCTGGCGGCATCTACCCAGAAGTCCCTGACATCTATAAGAAAGATGGTTTTTACCATCTTCTGATCTCCGAAGGCGGCACTCTCAAAGACCTCATGATCACAGTCGCCAGATCGAGCAATATCCGGGGTTCATACGAGAGTCACGAGAAGAATCCATTTTGACTGCAGCTGGAACAGACAACTACGTTCACTATACTGGACATTGCGACGTATTCTAGGATGAGCAGGACATATGGCGGGGCGTACGCCTCGGTTTGCGTATGCGAGACTCAAGATTCCTGATGGGTCGGGAGTCCTTCCTGGTCTCTGGGAACTGAGAGCAAGGTGGGTGGCCGACTGTTGACACGGTCGAGGTCACTTTCTCGCACCATTTCAAGATCAATATCGTCGAATCGCCAAAGAGCGGTCTGGACTGGCTGTACATTCGTAATGCAAATCTGCAAGATCACAAGATCGATGACAGGTCATATCATCTCACACCAAGCAAAGCGGATCTGTCGCAATGGCAGGAGCATGTTTTGTTTGTCGGCAAACGCCAGAGAAAGCTTGAGGGTCACGCTTCAATGATCTCGACGATTCCAAAGGACGGTCCCTGCCGAGCGGGCTTGGTAAATTACAAAGACGAACATCGCTGTACTCGAATCCTGGTATGACGGCGGCTAGAAGATTGTCTGCTTTGAAGTTATTAACAAGGCAACGAAAATTTCATGAGGTTACCAAGTCAAGATTGGAAAGGACACTGAGGAGCTTCATATGTTGATCAAGTATACTAAGGAGCAACTCGTCCTCCAGAACATGGAGGAGGATGGGGCGTTAAAGACCATGGGAACCGTTGATACGGAGGAGCTTTCGAATGCAGACTTTGTCGGCCCTATCATTGGAGTGTTCGCAACATCAGACAGCAATTGTTCTCCGCCAGTGCTGTTCAAGAATTTCAGAATCGATCAGTGATATCATCAGGTACCAGGTACAGAATGTAGCTATCCTTAAAGACTCTTTTCGATCTTGGAAGCTTCAGCCATAACCTTCTTGACGGCTTCCATTGCTGGTTTTGGCACAGGCTCGTAAGGGTGCCTGGGTGCCAATTTCTCTTCCGCATTGTCAATCTTCGCCAGACGTGCCGAATACATAGCCACAGCATACTTGGTCGATGCAATACCACTCTTACATGGTGATTCTGCAAGAGCAGCCTTTTGTTGCAGCTTGGTCGCCTCTTCAAAGCGTCCTTCCCCGTACAGCTCGAAGATCCTTACTGTAACCTTGGGGAAAACGTTTGCGAAGGCAGCGATACAGCCAGCGCTTCCTGATGCCAACCCACCGATCAAGAAGTCGGATTGACCACCATAGATGGCGAATTCCGATGGAGAGAATGTACCTGCAAGACGCGAGATCTTGCCAACAGAAGCACATGTGAGCTTCACACCAACCACGTTGGATCTGCCGCCAGTTTGTTCAGCAGACTCCTTGACAATGGCCGCCATGGTTTCAGAGTCCAAGTCGACACCATTTGTGACTCCAGGAAAGTTGTAAAGGACAACAGGCAGAGGTGATTCGGCAGCCATGGTTGAGAAGAAACATTTGACTACGTTCATGCTGGTTGCTTTTCCAAAGTACGCCGGAGGTAGTACTAGGACATAGTCGGCACCGGCATTTGCAGCATCGTGAGCAAACTCGAGCGATTGCTTGGTACTGTGAGATCCGATACCCGCCATCAAAGGGAAATCCGGACCGACAGCAGCGCGAGCGGTCGATATCAATTGATAACGTTCCTCGCGTGTAAGAAGGAATGCCTCAGAGTTGGTGCCCAGAATTACCAAGCCAGCTAGGCCAGTCTTTGCAAGGTAGCTGAAATACTTGGTCTGTGCATCAAAATCGATGGTATCGTCGGCATGGTTGAAAAAGGTGATGGCAGGACACCAAACTCCTGCAGCTGGGACATGAGGCTTGGGCGTGGTCTGAGGTGCTGAAGCGCCCATGGTGAGGTGTTATCGAAAGTCGGGATGATTGACCTGATAGTGGAGTCTGTCGCAGTCGCAGAAGCAGTTTGATATTAATGGTGTATGCTCCGAGAAGACGGGCCTTCTTCATATATAAGTAACATGGAGCTGACCCGAACAGCATTTTGGGGCACACTCATTGTCGGGCGGCTCTAACCATGCGCACACCCGAGTAACATGTTCTGATATCTTGATGACTCCATATACAGGGCGATGTTCCTCGCGCGTGAATCCGAGTGGCTGCGCATATCGGGAACGTAGCCGATGGGTGATTGCAGGAGGAAGTAGCAGCAAGTACAGAGGCGATCAACGAGAACGACTGTGGAGTTGCCGAGATGGTGCCGAAGTAAGGTTTTTTTGACATCCCAACTCTGGCCATCAAGATCATCTACAATGAATTGCACTGTCATGGGTGGCACTGGTATGTGAGCCAGACAAAACTCTGTGTTCATCTGGCATCGGTTCAAAATCGTCATTATAATTGCACAAAAGTCACCGCGGGTCGCTGATGGAGCATTGTTGGTCGGGGGCATTCACTCGGATGTCTTGTCGGTTCAATCTCAGGAAACAGACGAGGTTTCGAAAAGATGGAATCCAAAATTCTACCATCGATGTACTCAATTATTGCTACCTCGAGCCACAACTTTACAGAAATAGTCAGGGACTCTTTACCCAAGCGACCATCAGCCATTGGGATCTTCGTCGGGTCGCTTTCCGATCCCTGTTCATTGGTGTAATCGGACGACGGAAATCATCGATTCTTGCATCCAATGATGAGTGGGCTTTATAAATCTCGGACGACAAGCATCCACCTCAACCACGAAGCCACATCTCGGTACCAACATTTACACAGAAACAACGGCAGTACCTCTCGCAATGGCAACAGACACCCATCTATCCTGGTTTGATCGTGCTACATTCTATCCACCCGATCCCATTTTCGCTTTGACAGCCAGTTTCATAGCAGACCCTAATCCAAACAAGGTCAATCTTGGACAGGGAACTTACCGCGACGACGAAGGCAAGCCGTGGATACTCTCATCTGTTCATCAGGCTCGTGAAAAACTCATCTCGCAAAAGCTTTACCATGAGTACTTGCCTATTCTCGGCCTTGCTGAGTTCAGAAGTCGAGCTGCTGAGGTTGCATTGGGTACTCGCATCTATCGTGAGCACAGAAAGACGGTCAGAGAACTAAACGAATCATATGGTCCCTGAGGTCAAAGAACTGACGTCCATATAGCTTGCAACATGTCAGAGCTTGTCCGGAACTGGTTCACTGCATTTGACTGGTCTTCTGTTAAGAGCTGTCTTGAACCCTCTGCCAAAGGTTTTTATTCCCGAGCCAACTTGGTCCAATCACCACCAGATCTTCAGAGCGTTGGGTTTTGAATGTCAATCATTCCCATATTACGACTATGCAAACAAAACTCTAGACTTTGATTCCTACATCTCGACTCTGGAATCTGCAGAGCCCCACTCCATCTTCATCCTCCATGCTTGCGCTCACAATCCTACTGGATGCGACCCCAGCAAATCTCAATGGGAGCAAATTGGGCAGATTTTCCAAGATAGGCAGCTGTTTCCACTGTTCGACGCTGCATATCTTGGCTTCAACTCAGGAGATGTTGATGAGGATGCATTTGCCATTCGATACTTCGTCGATGACCTAAAGCTGGAGACCGCTGTGTGCATGTCATTTGCGAAGAACATGGGCCTGTACGGTACGTCAATTGTCCTTCCTTCGAGCGTTTCATTGCATACTGATCTCCAGATATAAGGCGAGCGAGTCGGATGCACGGTTTTGGTTGCGAAGAATTCATCAACCGCACGAAACACAGAATCAATGCTTGAAATGCTGCAGAGATCAGAAGTGTCCAACCCGCCTGGGTTTGGCGCAAAAATAGCAAGCACTGTACTTGGAGATGAACAGTTGAAGAAGACCTGGTATGAAGACATGGTGGCTATGAGTGGACGTATAAGGTCTATGAGAACTCAGCTGCATGATTTGCTCGTTTCGCAAGGTAAGTTGATGTGGAATTTGCTTTCCCAAAGCAGAACAGCAACTAACGAACAAAGAAACGCCTGGTAGTTGGAACCATCTTGTGAATCAGACCGGAATGTTCGGCTTCCTTGGATTATCGCCAAAAGTGGTCGAACAGCTCAGAGGTCGGTCCGATAAACACGAGATATGATTATATCGCTAACACAATACGTTCAAGATCAGTACCATATCTACATGTCGGCTAATTCTCGAATCTCCATTGCGGGACTTAACTCACACAACGTGGAGTATGTTGCTCGCTCCATCAAGACATGCTTGGAAGATCAGCAATTTTGAAGGTTTTGTTTACCCAAAGAAGGGCATCGGTCCCGGATCCGAGATCATCAAAGTCGTGTTCTGAGTGAGGGGCAAGTTTGCTCTTGACACCATCGGAATGGCATCCGATTATTTCTGTTTGGGCTCGTAGCAGTCATGTAGTTCGTATCAGCTGGAGTGGAAACTACAGTATGTGGTCCAGGGACGAAGTATCATCTCTTTCATAGTGAAGCCGATCTGGTCGCTGTTCGATGACAATCCGCAATGCTTTCTGCCTGAGCGATCTTACTCTTTGAAACTTCACTTGGTGATCTCTACAACATCATGAGCACAATCATCGCAGACGACAAAGACACATCTAGTCCAATCGTGCGAGAAAGGCCTCTCAAGGAGGGCAAAAGTCGGGTTTTCCCATTGTTCTTTGGAGATGTCGCAGCTGCAGCTATTTCAGCAACTCTTGTTGCTCCCATTGTGACGATTATTGACAGGTTAGTACAACAACCATACGAGCAGGCGATTTAGCTGAAGTATGAGCGCACAGAGCGGTCGTCGAAAAAATATCATTACGGCAATCAGTCCTTCGGAATATCGGGCGACAAGCCCTCTCCGTATTGCGATCTCCTTTGGCATTCTTATCATCACGCCCTTTCGGCATCGTCTGGACACTTTATGCTGTAACATATGGCGTTGCGAACTCGGCTGAGACTCTTGGGGCTGCAATCAACACGAAACATGTGGATAGTATGGTCTTTGCTTCTACACTTCTTGTGAATGTCCCACTGGGTTTACGAAAGGACGTTCGCTTTGTGCAACTCTTCGGCGAGCGAAGCAGAATACCACCAAGTACCTTGACGCCAAATCAGGCCACCACAAGCAAAGCTATCATGCCAACCGTACCAAAGCTCGGGTTCTCGAGATATGCAATGACTGCTTTCCTTGCTCGAGATGCATTCAAAATCTTTGGTTCTTTCGTTTTGGCGCCCCGATTGGCAGCAGCTATTCGTGACGACTTGAACTTGAGCCCCCGAGCTCAGATGGCGATTAGTCAGTTGTCGATTCCTGCTGTTATACAGCTCGCGACAGCACCTCTACACATGCTCGGTCTAGATCTCGCGGCGAGACCTTCTCGAATGGCATATTCTGCTCGTGTCAAGCAAGTCCGCTATGGTCTTGTATCCATAGCTTTCATCAGAGCTGCCCGCATCTTGCCGGCATTTGGGTTCGGATGCATCTTGAATGGGGAATTGAAGGAAGCGTTTCGCGAGAAACTGGCAGATAGTTACAAGCAGGGCTAGATCATACAAATGACGTGATTGGACTCTAGAATACAGAGCATTCCGATATATCAATAACTCACGTTGAAGATCTTTCCTCTAGCCCAAGAAAAATGTGTCGTTCTTGACAGTAGTTCAGCAAGTGTGTTTCCCGACCGATATACTTACAAAAGGTCTGCCGAAGCAAGTCAGCTCGGTACAGATGAGACTGACCAGCTGACTGAAAACGGCGGCAGAAGTCACTGGGAACTGGGGACAATGTAAGCATTAACACTTCTTACATCATAACAAGGCGTCATGTCAGATGTTAAGTACTGAAAACACATAATTTCATAAAATAAAGCATTAGAAAGCTGATACATAAGCTTAGGGACTGATGAACATGCCCTTCATTCTCCTCCAAGCCTCGCTCCTCAAAGCATTTAACTCATCTCCAGTCCTTGAAACAGCATCCCTGTTCTCCACAGCTCTCCTCAGAAGATATGCCAAACATTCGCTCATACTTCCCCATGTTGAACACTTGTAGACTTCTGGCGTCTGGCCATCCTTTTGCTTCAAAGCAAGAAGGCCAAAGCTGACTTCGTCAGACATGCCTTGCAGCTGTCCGAAGCCAACTGGGACGGTGGGCAGACCGACTTGGATCCGGCTTTGGTGCAGAGCATGAGCGGCGAGCACACTTGGTTTGTTGTGAGAGGCTAAGAACAAGTTTACCTTGGGGAATGGAAGGCCATCACCTCCATACTTTCCGATCTTCTGTTTCAATGCTCCAAGGGCAATGGTGTTGTAGGCGCTATCAGTGTCTTCCTTGGTATCGTGAATGAGAGATCGTTCATCAGAATTGATGTAAGCTCCTCTGACGAGCTTGAGACCAAGGGTGAAGTTTTCTGTGCTCGCTGCCTCCATGTGTTTATGAATTGTCGAGGCGGTTGACTTGAGGTATGCTTGATAGGTGTTGTAGATGAGAGCGCGGTCTGACCTGTTGAACTTTCGCATCAAGTTGAGTGTGGTGTCCAAGATTCCCCACTGGAATCTCTGAGACTCAGCGTCAACCAAGATACGAACGTCTCGCTGTTGACACTTGGTCGCGATTTCATCAAGGGCTTCGGTCATCTGCTTTGGAAGAGGTTTCTGGTCGGCAAAGGCTGCTGTCACTGTAGGCCCGGCTCCGGTCAATCTGTACTGGAATTAGCAAGCTGGCGTGGAGGTACAAAGAAGGAACACTTACTTGACTGCTAGATAGTCGGTACCCTCCAGCAAATCTATCGTTTCCAACGTGCCCTTTCTCCATGTATCGATGTCTGCATTTTGCGTGTTGACAGACTCCACTGGCAGTCCTTTCTCTTTGTTAATCAACAACGCTTCGCCAACACCATGTTCTGTCTTAGTTCGATGATCAAAGACAGTCTCCTTGGCAAAAGTCATGATCACTCCTCGAAATCCCATATCCTTTAGACCTTTGATGGTCGAAACTGTATCCTTCCGAGTTTCCCCAGCGCAAAATTGATCGTAGAATGTCTTTCTCATGATGGTGTGGATGAGTGGATTCTTGTCCACGCTAAGAAGGCGGCTTCTACCCGGCTTCGAAAGAAAGGATAGGAGCTTCAGACAAGGAATTAGAAGGTAACTCTTGGAAGATATGGTGGCGATCAGCAACGATCTTCCCAGCATCTTGTTGGGCAAGGCAGATAAGCCAGAGGCAATCGGCAGAGGCTCTTTCGTCACTGCATGAGATTGAATGGTATGAGCTGCACGACTTTGAAGAAACGTCGGTGCAGACATGTCATGCTTGAATGCGTTGCATGCACGCAGCATCCTGACAAGAGGGCGTCCAGGGGGCAATCTTGTCATCGTGCTTGGTCGAGTATTGGAAGATGTAGTAGGTAGATAGAGAAGGAAGCTTCTGGACGGTGATAGAGTATGTACTGCAAGGAAAAGGTGATACAGTCTTGGTGAAATACACTTGATAGAGATGTTCTTTATGCCATGACTTGCCTTGCTCGTCTTGTAATCAAATTGGTGCATCGGATGGACTACCGACGTGACTATTGGCTCTGGAAAGCTGATATCTTGTGAAGCATGAGGAGTACCTTACCCCGCATGGCCCCTCGATAAGGTTCCATGCTATCTCCCGTTGTCAGTCGTCTCTTTCCACGGTCAAGACATCTTTGCTAGCTCACAAGAGGAGTTGCCTGCCCGGGAATACGGCCTGGCCAAGGTAACGTATCTTGGACCATCGGGAAGCTCGATTCACCTGAAAAGGATCTCATTACGCAATGGGGAAAAGACATGCGAGAGAATTCCAGTCTCTAAAGATTGGATCGGAAGTATTGTTTGTCATAATTCGGGTTGAGGCGACATCAGCAGGTGTTGTACGTACGTGCGTCCTCGTTGTTCTTCAATGCTAGATCTACCTTCTTGAAATGATGGACCCTGTGATGCCTCATGGGTAAAGCATGCTATCCACAGACCAATCGAATCCTTCAACATCCAGAGACTCTGCGATCTCCATCATCTGAGTTGTGGTCATCGAAAACTGCCAATCGGCATCTCCAACCCCAGCATTCATCAATGGCGAATCATCAAAGGGATCAAGCAATTTTGTCTGAGCAGAGTTTGATGGTTCGTGGTCTGGTGGTAGGTTCGTTACTTCGTTGTACGAGGGCAGCATTGCGCCGGTCAATGTTCGCTCCAGATTTTGCAATTGCGCTTGTATAAACCCTGAGATTAAATTGCCTCGTGATTTCATCTCACTGAGTATCGAGTGAGAACGTTGAAGCCACTGAAAATCGCCAGCCAGGAGTGAGTTGTCTATTACTGATGCCATTAGTAAAACCAGGGTCGAGCTGTAAGCTGAGTCGAGGTCAAAGGATAGAAAGCATTCTGCCAAATTAGTCACATGCACATCAGATTTGATTGGATAATTTACCTAGAAGTCCTTGTTCTTGAAGCTGAGTCAGTATCTTTAGATTCTGGAAGGACGATTCAAGGCACATCCGAAGCAATGCTTTCACGCTTTCGTAGCGACGTTGACCAAGTTGTCGCGACTGAAGCTTTGCCTCTAGAAACGTGAACAGCAATGGTCTCGTCGCGAGAATAATGCACTATTTGCTGATTAGCGAGAATTCTTGAGTCTGCGAACCTGCTGCATTACCTGATGATGGAGCAAGTGGAGGTATGCTGCCAGCCTAGAAACCCCGGCGTCATGCATGATATCGAATGAACGATGCAGCTGATCAGTGACGCTAGCGATGTCTTTGAGGGCGTCTTTCGTGTTTGCTACATATCGGACGTCGAGACGTCCTTCAGGACCATACACGTCTATAAGAGATTAGCCATTATCTCACTTACACGCAAGTAATATCTTACTGTTAGCTATCTTTGCGATAACTCGGGAAAGCTTGACCTGGATATCAAGAGCCATGGCTTTTTGCGACTTCAAAGGATCGTATGGGAGCTCGGCACTTATATCCTCATCTCTGATTGATGTGGGAAGTCCCATCAAGGATGAAAGCTGGCGATCAAGGATGTAGACAGTCCAGAAAATGTTCCGACACCTTCGAACATGGTGTTCTGGAATGTGTTGACTTTGCATATCGGTGTGCATGCCGTGTTCGAGGGCAATACCAAGTGCTTGTCGAATCTATGACATGGTTTTAGAAAGCAAGTACATCGCAACTTGAGGACACACTCACGAGGATGTATGCTGGACTTCTGTAGTCCAAAGATTGCAGATACAGACAAGCACAGCACAAGATCTCTATGGTCTGGACAGGACGTACGCACAGGAAGGTCGTATCCGGCAGCAGTTGCATAGCTTGTACAAAGAGCTCGGCACCAGGAGGTCTTCTACCTCTTGTTCCTCGGGCTAAGAATGCTTTACCAAATGCGAGGATAAGGAGATAGTGAACAAACCATAGCGGCATCAAGGAAGATTTGTCGATCACAGTTGGATCATGAAAGATTGCGAAACATCGCATGAAAGTCTCCTCGTCGAAAAGATGGAACATCTGCCCACAATGAAACTTCACGGCATTGATCAGATAGATGGCATGATCCGCCGTTGGCAAAGTAGCTGGTTCCATGGGAGGTGTTGAGGCGAAGGGTCCTCTGGTGCCGTCCCATCCTAGATCATATATCTCACTCTGGAAGAATAAACTCTCTTGCCCTGGCATGGAGCCAAGTATCTGTTCATGAGACATGACCAGTACCCGTCGACCAAATGCCCAGTTTGATGAAGTGCCTAGATATACCGGCACATCACCGCGTGAGGCTGGCGCATATGCCGAAGCGCCCAGAGCAAAAGGATTCATGAGACGAGGCTCGGGTGACAATGACCTTGAGCTGATTACAGGCTCTGTTCCGTCTGCGGCGGTGAATGATGGCAAGGGCACCAGATGCTCAACTGGCTCAACTTGAACTAATGAGTCAGCTGGAGTTGGCGCTGTGACGGTTTCCAGGAGCTGTTGGGTGTTGTCCGATGGATTAGGCTCCGTCACCTCATGACTACGCTGGGGTCCTGCTCAACTGTATGAGGACCGGCGAGGAGAGTATAGACAGAGACCCTTACCTTCGGGAGACTGATAATGCTGGTCAACACTGCTCGTTGCTCGCTCACTTCTCGATGCGGTTTCTTCGTATGATGCAACTTTTGCCTCCAGATTGTTGATGAAGCTGTTCGATGTCAGGCACATATCGCAAGATCCTGATAAACAAGTTTTGGAGACCTTTTCGTCACCAATATCTTCTGCTGGCTATCGTCAAAGTTGCAGACTAATTTGCGCTTGGTGCATTGTTCACAAGGGAAAGAGCCCCTGCATTTGATCTTCTGTTGGCGGCATCGCGTGCACCTGGTAAAGTGATCAGGAATGTGCGTGCATAACTGTGCAATATGACATGAACTTACGCATTCGGAACTCTCTTTCTTACTGATTGATTGTTCTTCCGACTGCTCATTTTTTTGTTCTGAGATTGATTTGGCAGCCGCGATGCTGTCTACAGACCATCGGGTAGGTACCCGGTGACTATATAGTCCATCGTGGGCTGGCTCTTAGGGTGGGGCTGATGTTTAACCCCGCACGATAGGCAAGCTTTGCCCGATAGGCAAAGTCCTCGTTACGTTATTCGCCGCAAATCCTCCACCGTCTGGCTGCCAGAACGTGTCACCTGTCGCAGCTCACATCCCATGGCTTGCGTGATGGTATCTCTCCCCTGCATGTACTGTACTCTGTGCAGACATGACATCGGCGGAGCTTCCGGTACCCGCACTGAATCGCCAGATCCATGCCCGATAACCTTGTCGCCCTGACGATGATTGGACTCAATAATAATGTAGCATCCGCCATATTCTTCTGCCCGCTTCGGTCAGTACCAGAAACTGTACAACAATGTCCGACAAACACTCTCCAATCATTATTGTTGGTGGCGGCGCTTGGGGTCTCTCCACTGCCCTTCACCTCAATGCTTCAGGTCACACGAATGTCACTGTGTTCGAAAGAGCACAGACAATCCCTTCTCCATACTCAGCTGCATATGATTTGAACAAGATTGTGAGACCTGAGTATGAAGATCCTTTTTACACCGATCTTGCCTTGGTATGTCCTATGCAGATTAATTGATCGCACAGATTTCCTGATATAGATCCAGGAAGCAATTGAGGGGTGGAAGACTCCTCTCTTTGGCCCATACTTCCATCAGACTGGATACCTTGTGGCCACGACAGGGGCTGCTCCACCGAAAGCGACTCGTCACCTCCATGAAGCTTTAGCAACTATCCAACATCATCCAGTCTTCAAATCCAAGATAACACCTTTGGCTGGTAGGGACCAGTTCCGAGACTTTGCATGGCAGTTCACTGGACCTTTGAGCGGTTTCTCTGGATACTTCAACAGACTGGCTGGTTACGCGCATTCATCTGACGCGCTCCATGGCGTTTGGCTACACCTTGCTTCCGTTGGCGTCAAGTTCATCTTGGGCGAATCAGCTGGCAAGGCGACCGAAGTGCTCTATGAGACATCGCCTTCGAGCTCTCATCCTCGCGTTGTTGGAATTCGGACAGCCGATGGCAAGGTTCATCAAGCAAAGACGACTATTGTCGCGATGGGAGCGCACGCCGCCTCTCTCATTCCTTCTCTTGGGAAATTCGCCATGGCTCGATGCTGGTCAGTTGCCCACGTCCAACTGACTAAATCGGAGTGCGATCTGCTTCGGGGAATACCCACTACCAACGTGCGTGATCTGGGCTTCTTCTTTCAACCAGATCCAGAGACTCGTCTCTTCAAGCTATGTCCGCTTGGCGCAGGTTTTACAAACAACCAACAAGGCCTGTCGCTTCCTCCCTCGGAGCGTCTTCCAGCTCCTCAAGACTTCATCCCTGCTGAAGATGAGCGCAAGTTGCGACGACTCCTTCAAGAAGTCTTTCCGTGGATGGCGAACCGACCTTTTGTAGACCAGAAGCTTTGCTGGTTTGCAGACACAATCGACTCCAACTTCTGCATTGACTTCGTCCCTGATACGCAGAAGTCACTGATCGTTCTTTCTGGCGATTCTGGTCACGGCTTCAAGATGATGCCTATCGTCGGCAAATGGGTCACAGAGCTTCTTGCGAAGGGGAAGCAAGATGAGGAGCGTTGGCAATGGCGGACCGTGGATACCCGAGGCGAAGACTGGGCCAAGGCAGTCAGCTGGAGAATTGGCAGTACCCGTGAGCTAAAGGACTTGATCTCAGAGAAGAAGCGATTGGAATCTGCTCGTTTGTAGTTGCTCTAGAGTGTTAATCGTGTTGTCGCGATATCAATCTTATAATTTGACCTTTTCATTCTTGCGATTATAGCGGCTTTATACTTGTAGAGTTTCCTTCATCAGATCCAATTGTCGTTCAATTGCTAGAACTTGTGCATATCTTGAAGCTATCATCGTGTAGAATTTGCTTCTGGAGTTTTGTTTTCCCTGATCGGAGTGTACCATGTATCAAGGAGTTGATTGCGAATTCTCATGCACACCATGTTCTTCCGATGCTAGCTTGGTCATACTACATGAGTTACATCAAGAACGCTGGCAGACATCTGTAACGCAGGACACATGGGTTGTCGTCTAACGTCTCACGCCGTGGAAGTACTTGCCAGATTGGGACTTTCGCGCTACGGATGGTCACCCGACAAGTGGGGAAATCCACGTCTCCATCTCAGATTTCGGACAGAGACCCGACGTGAACTACAAGCTACCACGGCAAGAGACTCGATGATAGGCCTTTTGGATCAATAGTAGCTCACTCTGTTCGGCCGTGGTTGGCCGGTCAAGCTTTGAATAGAAAAGATATATCACTGCCATCCGCAGCAGAATTCTAGACACATCAGTCACTCACCACCATCTTCCACAATTGCAATGTCTAAGATCCTCCGCAGCAATCCACTTGCTCGCAACACCCGTTGCGTGTTCCCTCCAGGAGTAGCACAACGGCGATTGGTGTCAACCGCCTACAAGCTTCCACCGTCATACAACGAACCCAATGTATGATCATTAATTTACAATATTGCATCCTACAGTCACTGATTTGCATGTAGCTTCATTACCGTACTGCTTCTCCAGAGAGAGAAAAGCTGGTTACTGCTTTGAGCAAACTGAGAGAGCAACTGCCAATCTCGGTGCCAACAGTGAAGAATGGCAAGGAGATCGCAAGCAAGGATGAGCAACACACATTGATGCCATCCGAGATTGCAACACAGTTTGCCAAATACTCTCCTGCCACCAAACAAGACGTCGAGACTGCTATTGCCGCCGCATTGGAAGCCAAACAATCATGGGCCGAAACTTCCTTCCACGACCGCGCTGCCATCTTCCTCCGCGCTGCAGATCTGGTTTCGAACAAGTACCGTTATGAACTCATGGCTGCCACTATGCTCGGTCAGGGCAAAAATGCCTGGCAAGCTGAAATCGACGCTGCCGCAGAATTGGCCGATTTCTACAGATTCAACGTCGGGTTCGCCGAGGAGATCTATACCAGACAGCCTACTCTCCATGCTCAAGGTCAAGCTGGCAAGACTGATTGGCGCCCTCTGGAAGGATTCGTGTATGCTGTTTCGCCATTCAACTTCACTGCCATCGGAGGTAATCTGATCTCCGGCCCTGCTCTTATGGGCAATGTCGTGCTGTGGAAGCCATCACCTGGAAATATATACTCTAGCTACTTGGTCCACAAGATCCTTCTCGAAGCCGGCCTTCCTCCAGGTATAATTCAACTCGTCAACGGTGACGCCGAAATGATCACAGATGTCGTGTACGAGCACCGCGAGTTCGCCGCATTGAACTTCACCGGTTCATCAGATGTATTCCGCGAGCTGTACGCTAGAGCAGGGGAAGGCGTACGAACGAAAAAGTACCGCGATTACCCTAGAATGGTAGCCGAGACTTCTGGCAAGAACTTCCACATCGTGCACAACACTGCAGATATCCCGAATGCGGTCAAGCATACGATCAGAGCTTCGTTCGAATACGCCGGTCAAAAGTGCTCCGCTTGCTCGCGTATCTACATCCCTGAGAGCCGCGCCGAGGAATTCTGGAAGGAGATGAAAGAAAGCTTGAGTCCTGTCAAGGTCGGAGCTCCCGAGGACTTCAGCAGCTTTACTGGTCCAGTCATCAACGATAAGGCTTTTGAGAAAATCACTACTGCCATTGACTCGGCAAACAAGGACAGCCAACTTGAGAAGATTGTTGGTGGTACCTACGATGGCAGCAAGGGGCTGTTCATTGAACCCACGATCTACTCTGCCAAGACCCTCGACCACCCTCTCTTCGACCAAGAGCTGTTCGGTCCAGTATTAGTCGCTTACGTCTACCCCGATGCCGAATACGACGCTCTACTCGAGAAGATTGACACCCAAGGAGGCGGCCTTGCGCTGACCGGCGCAATCTTCGCCAGTGATCAGAAGGTCATCCGCAAAACTGAGGACCGCTTGCGCTATGCTGCAGGAAACTTCTACACCAACTGTAAAACTACAGGAGCTGTGATCGGACAACAATCATTCGGAGGTGCAAGAGGTAGCGGAACAAACGACAAGGCCGGAAGTGCTGGTATGCTCATGAGATTTGTCGCCCCCAGGACGTTGAAGGAAGAGTACCACAAGTTGGAAGATGTCTTGTATCCCCACAACTACTGATATATATAGAGCGAGAGAGAAATTATGAAATATCAAAGTAAAGTGAGCTTTGTACTCGCTATAATCAAAATTATTGAAACTCCGCGGGTCCTCTCTGCCGTTAGACTCTTCGTGACAATGTCTAGCCATTGTTGGCAGGGTTTACCATGCAATAGTCCGCATTGTGAACTGACAAATCCGGATTACCAGCCCAAGTTGGGAATGGATGTGCCTTGCCACTGCCACCAGCAACGGCAAAAGTCAAAATGAAGACCATAACCTGCGTACCTCCATCCATTGCCGCCGAGACCAAATAGTTGTACTTGACAAAGAACTCCGGGTGGTACCTGCGGATGTAGAACTGACTGACAAAGGCCAGGATGAAAAACATGTTGAGTGCGCTGTTGATGCCAACGAAAAGATTTCCCATATACCAGAGGATAATCGAAGGGTTGAGGTAGCCCCATTTCTTGTTGCCGGTAATCTTGTAGGCGATATACGTGGGGATTGGAACCAGGAAGCCGATGAGGTAAGCAAGGGTAACCCATTGGTAACGTGAACCTACACTGAACATCCTCGAGGCAATACTCCAAGCGATGGCAAGTGTGTTGAACTGCTGGATGTTTTGACCTGACCAGATGTTCGTGCCTTGAATGGACTTAAGGATCTCGGCTTGATTTTGCACTATGCTGTGCATCATGACCCAATCTATAGCCTATCAGCAAGACGAAATCAGTCGCAAATTGATTAACTCACTGAAGATACCACCAACAAGACAACCCGTAACCTGCAAAGCGAAGGTCGTACGAGGTGGAATATGGTTCTGTTACGCCAACCTGAGATCTTTCGCCAGCAAAGAAGCCTGAGTCGAGGTATTGTAGGTGAAGCAAGTAAAGTAGAAGTTGGCCAGAGGGCGGCCAGGGAAAAGGTATCCGGCGAGCATCTGACAAATGGGCTGGAGATTAAATCCGAAACCAGTAATACCAGACTGGGCTCCGAAGAAAAGTGCGAAGAGGTATGTGAACATCAGCGCAATGAGATAACCCCACCAAGGTAGAGTAGACTATGAGTATGTCAGTATTCTGTGCATAGGCAACAATTCTGCGGGAAAGAGTTGCTTACTTTGATGGAATACAGGCAGATGATACCAACTACCCAACTGACAACCATGACTCCAGCCCACCACCACATCGGGACCTCTTTGTACTTGTTGCGAAGCATAACTTTGTAATGAGGGTCAAGAGTGGGATCCTCAATCTTACGTGTCAGACGTTCTTCTGGAGTCTCGGTGTTACGCCAGAACATGTACGTGTGAGGATTTGCAAGTTTGGCCAAGTTCCGAGGGTGTGCCCAGGTCCATGCCACTTTTAGATCGTCCCAGTTCCACATCAACATATGGACAAATGTCGCTGTCAGGCCGGCATTCGAAGTGATCAGGTAGGCGATATAGGTTCCGGTAAGGTAAGGGATCCCTTGTTCGTCAAGCTTGTCGAAGTCGATGTGGAAATTCGAGTCCAGGATTAGGCTCTGATTGTAGACGGTGTAATTGGTAGCAGTGGAGGTGCTGTTAAAGAGCGACTGCGACAAGAATGGGAAGTCTTGCGAGTTCCAGAGATTCCCGTAGTAGATGCCTTGACCTGTCAGCCTGATGTATGTCATACTGTGAGGCTTCTTGATCAACTTACCCATGAATAAGATGTAGCACCCACAGATTCCGATCAGCATATTGACAGTCGTCTGTAGAGGATACCACAGAGGTGAATTGAACGCCGCGATGTAATTCCAATCAAAGCACAGCGAAAGAAACCCGAGACCCTCGTTGCCCGACGCACCTCCGAACAAATTAGTTATGACAAGGTTGTGCTGGTCAGCGAGACAGACAATCGAGACTCCGGTTAGGACTGTGAATATGTACTCGGGAAGGATTTCCCAGAAGAATAGGCAGAAAAAGATAATGTACCAAACCCTCATGCGCTGTTTGGTCTCGGCTTTGTCTTTGTGGATGGTTTGTAGCAAGGTCGTGACTGGAAGCGTCATTGGCCACAACATCTTAGTAGGGTAGACGAGAATTTCGCGCAGCA
Source organism: Aureobasidium lini (assembly GCA_022813425.1). NCBI lineage: Eukaryota > Fungi > Ascomycota > Dothideomycetes > Dothideales > Saccotheciaceae > Aureobasidium > Aureobasidium lini. The sequence continues at coordinate 44,015 of JAKLML010000095.1, read as the reverse complement.
TGCCGGCCACTCCGAACCCGAGTAGTTGAGACGAGAGGACAATGAAGATCCCAGATCCAACACTGGGATATCCACCATAGAACAGTGCCTGAGCAGCCAATGCCTCGGTGGCCAAAGCACTCACAGCTGCAGCAGAAGCCATGATGGTGATTGCCGCATGTTCTTTCTGATTGAACTCATGAGGGTTGAGGTAGCGAAGCCAGCCTTTGCGTGGGATGGCGAATGCCATCGCGTCACCAAGGACGTATGCAATGACCGTCAAGAAGACGAGAGACACAAAGATGGTTTGCGGTTTGAAGTAGAAGATCTCTTGAAGGACCGAAGCAAAAATGGAAAGACCGATGCCTGAGAGAACCATGTTAGCGGAGTCCAGCGCCACGAATAAAAGCATTCACGAACCTAGAAACCATGTTCGAAATGTCAAAGATTCCTCGAACGGGTCGTCTTCAGTATCTAGTATTTGCGTGACTAGGTCTTCGGCGGTTTCTAAAACAACGATACTTCCTTCACGAACCCATTCGTCACCATCGTTGTCCGAGAGACGAGCCTCAAGATTGTCTGATTGCTTCTCACTGGAGTCGTGGTCGTTCTTGGTAGGAAGCGGTCTCATCCCATGGTCAACGGTCGACTCGTCATTGTTTGTGCTGATATGGGCGGTTCTTGGGTCGTCGGTCTGGTTATGGTAGGAGGAAGCTCGCTTTTCCGTCATGATCTATCGTGAACTGAGGGCTGAATTAATGCTATCTCCAGGAAGCGTGTTCTTGGGATTTATATGTCATCAAGCAGGAAGATGACCAGCCTCATCAAGTACCTCAAGAGATGATAAGCATTCATTGGGTAAAGCTTGTTTGACTGGGCGAATGCTGAGACCCCAGTAATGTATCCTTGTCTATGCAAGGGTGACTTCGAAGTGTTGGTTTTGTGTGAAGCAAGCCGACCCTTGAGTTCCTAAAAAGGAAGGCGCCTCAGGCAGCCTGTCATTGCCACTATCGCAAGAAAGGTACTTAGCGACTTCGACAGGTCCTCTATCCAGCACTCCGAACAGTAAGTTTTTTTGCATCTCTCAAGCGGCTAATAGTGCCGCGAGCTTCCTAATCTGCCTCCCAATTGAAGACTTTAGACATGTCACCAACCGCTATCACTTTAGCTCAGATGTTCGGATACAAGACTTCAGCCCAAAAAAAGAAAACGTCGATATGAGACACGACCACAGCACAATGAACCGGGCAAGGCTTCGATCAACCTTCCGAGCGCGATCTTCTGGAATGTCTTGTGGAAATGTGAATATTGTGTGATGTGTTCGTGATCTGGTATAGAAATCCCGCAAACGTTACACTTTCTGCTTAAGATGGAATCCTACCTTGGCCGTTCGCGCAGCTGTCAGAAGTGACGCGCCCAGGAGGAACGATGTTCCACCCCAGATCTGTGCAGGCAGGTAGTTACCATCGTTGTTCGATATCAAAGCGCCGGCCAAGGGAGGTCCGGTCAAGCAGGCAAAGCTGACGATTGTAAAGCCCATACCCATTCTAACACCAGTTTTCTTCATGTCTGTGGTGAGACTCGACAGGCCGGCCGGGAACATAGACTGCAGACCAGCTGATCCAGAACCGTAGATAGCAGCAAAGACGAAGAGAGATGCTTTGGAGTGAACGCCTATCCATGCATACATCATGATCGCACAGAGCAGTGTGAATGGCAACATAACATTGACAGCACCCATGCGATCGGCGAAATAGTTTGGCAGTAAGCGCCAGAGGAAACCGACAGCGACCATAGTCAATAGAAGATCAACAGAATCATGATAGCTCATGCCAATAATGTTGCGACCGTAGCTGCCGACGTAGAAGAAAGCGAAATACAAGCCCCAAAAGTTGAAGAACATCCCCGCGCAGTAAAGCACGTAAGGGAGTTCTTTGAAGGAGCTCCACTCCACGATAGGTCCTGCCTTGCGCGGTGGCAGGCGTGTGCGATAGACGAGGTTGGTGAGAATATTGGTGAACAGCATGAGGAAGCCGCAAACTCTGATGGTCCAGGGAAAGCCAATGCGCGGTAGAAGTTGTTGAACGACGATCGGAAACACGACACCTCCAGTGCAAGATCCTATTGTGACGAAGCCGATGGCGAATGAACGCTTCTTGACAAAGTAGGTACTGATCAGAGACATGGCAGGGCAGAACTGCAGTCCACCAGCGATGCCGATACAAAGTCCTTGCGATAAGAACAATTGCCAGTAGTTTGTTGCGGCCGACATTGAAAAGACGCCCAATAATTGGAATACTGTGCCAGCGAAGTAGACGGGACGAAACAGGCCAGCATCCAGAGCGCGACCGCTAAACGTGCCCAAGAAGAAGAGCAGGAAGATCTGGACGCTGCCAATCCAAGAGATGGCCGAGGGATCAAGGCCTAACGAGGTCCTGTAGTACTCCTGGAATACTCCGTAGCTCGTGACCCATCCCCAAGTGCTGAAGATGGTCAAATGCGCCATCGCGACCTGAGTCCACGCTTTGAGTCCGCCATCGGGAGCTGGCTCAAGACTTCGTATTGATACAGCAGGGTCGCGTGAGAAAGTGCTGGCCAGCGGAGGCTCTCCAGGTACGGGCTCGCTGGTCGCCAGATCTTCCGACTTGTATGATCCCCGCTCTTGCTCTTTCTCGACATCCCGGTCTGCTGTGAAGCTCGAGATGCTTTCGCGCGTGCGGTTGTGCTTGGGCTCGTAAGACGTCATGGTCAGCTAAGGACTTTCAATCGTGCGTTGATGATAGCGACGCGACTGCAACTGCGACGATGCATTCAGTCCCAAGATGTGAGGACGACGGAGGCTGCATTACGAATGAGTCAATAATTTTCTGTTTCCCTACCCTCGGTACTCCTCCTATGTGGATGAATCATTGTACATCTCCGCCTTTCGGGCAAGGAATCCAATCGTGGCGGAGAAACTCTCTCCAATCTGATCACCGCTCATGGCGTGCGCGAAACGACTTGCCCGCTGTTGGCCAAAAGTCGTGGTGCTGAGCCGCTTTATCCGTCCCTACCGCTGGCCATTCTTGCAAGTTCCCATCAACAACCTGATGATGGTTGGATACTAGTGAGTCAGGCGATAAACACATAGCATACATGAGATAAGAGCAGCTTTCAGAAGGCGTGGCGAGTACGATGTCGGTACAGGTGACAGATGCGAAATGTCTAGAGTAATACTTGAAGAATCAGAAGTTGGTGCTGTTGTTGTGATACACGATGTCAACGGATGTCAACTTGTGCATGTGCGGGACCCACACTCCTTCCTTCGGAAAGCCTGCCAAGGCGCCCGCCAAATATCATTTTCCAAGGCTCTCAACATCAATACGGTCATACTGTTAATATAATAACTGTAAAGCATTTGGGATTTACAAAACTTGAGAGCATGGTAGATCTGAACTGATTGTGATGCGATTTGTTCCAATTTCCCACATAAATGTAATCCAACCAGCCATTCAGCATTCTTTCACATGGTTCAGGAAGTGTTCTCGACATCAAGTTGTATCAATTCGATAAAATCGAGACTACACTGTGCAAATGCTAAGAGTTTAGAGATCTGTGAAGGCCATATTAACTAGAGCATCTGCTCGCTCTATGGCGTTTATATGAAGCCAGATAGTCCATCATTATAGTCGTCTCTTCGAGGTTCCCACATTGTTGACAGGGTGTTGTGCACATCAATAGATAAGATCTTCGCTGCTGAATGGCTAGTCACGCGTCGCGTTCGTGTTTTGTCACTGACGTATGCACATCTAAAATAATCTTAGCGGACAACAAGACAGTGATCTTCGCTTACCATTTGGTGATCCTGCTCGCAGCCATACCAGTTTATAATGGGCCTGTTCGCCTCGCGCGCGCCCAAGTCAACTTTGGAAAATGGCCTCACAGAAATTCAAGCCTTTCGTAATGGAATTGATGCCGCCTTGATGAAAGTGTATGCATTCAATGACCATGAACAAGAACTTCACAAGATCTACCAGGGCCTATTCCAGTGACCGTTATTTTTCCATTTGCTGTTCTGTTGGCTTCTGCTCCTCTTCTGCTAGAGCCTTGACCGCAGGTTGAAAAGGCGCCGCATCTCCGAACCTTTCGGGGACTAAACCAGCATATCCGGGTCTGGAAGACCCCCTCTCGAGTTGACGTTCATACGAGACCTGACGGAGTCTGTTCGATTCTTTCGGCGTGAGTCGAAGCTGTGAACATCAGGATATCAGCATTGTATTCATCTCGGCCCAGCATCATGGCAGCACTCACATAAACCTCAATGGCAATTGTATGCACCAATAAAGCCAACCAACCAGCTGTACCGAATGGAACCGCAAGCGCGGCAGACAACTCCATTGCATTGTCACTGCTGAAATCCACGGTGACGACAACAGGCAGATCTGGCGACTTGCCGTTGAAGTAATCTGCGCAACCAGGATACGCCGCAAGCGTGTCATTTCGTCCAAGTGCGAATTCGATCTGAGCACACCGCCGAGTGGTGTACCTGCACAATGATCAGTCCTGTTATCCGGAATGGCCATGAGTTAAAGCTTACCAATTCCTGTTCATGCTGATGATTTGAGCCGAGATGATCATGATGATCCGGATAGTAATGATTGTCGCAAACTATCAACAAGTCAGTATATGCAACAGCCTAGCGTCGAGATCAACCAACACACCCAGGCCCATGTCTTCATCATCCAAGCACGGTGCTGATCGATCTGCAACAACTTGATGTTGACCCGAGCCATGATGTATCCAATCGTGGTCAAGATGACCATAGCCCCTGTCCAGGTCTGTGTGGAGAAGTCTCCTCCAAAAGCATGTCGGGTAATGATGATCGTGCCGGCGTTGCTGATAAGAGATAGGACAACGACAGCATAGCCGTTCATTCGGTGGAACAAGATGATCTTGTGTCGGATGACTGGTACGAATTGGAAGCAGACAAGCAACGCGGCTGGTATAACGGTGTACAGGTGTAGCTTCATGCCTACCATCTCGTCGATACCGCCTTCTCGGTCCACACGATTGGGAGAGATAGGCTTACCAATTTTGAACGGCACTTGCAGCCAATAATAGCATTCGCCAGGAGCTGCTCAGGTCCCTCCGGAGGCATCGGGATTGCAGAACACGCCGTTGTATGATGAGTATTGAAGCCGGGCGAGAGTGAATCCAAGAAGATATCCAATCGTGATAAACCCTGAGTTTTGTGATAAGAACCTTGGTCTGTAGAGCAGCAGGCATGAAGACTTACAAAGGACGAAGTTGTAGTCTTTGGAAAAGCGGAGCGGATTGTATACCCGCCGCATGAAACGCACGAAAGCGCTGGAGGGTGCCATATTGGAATTAGCTCGTGTGGTCGTCGCTTACTGACGTGGGTAAAAGAATGTCAGCGGGGTATTGGTATGGATAGTGTTTGCGAGAATGTGCTAGTCAGGAGTTTGTGAGCGAGATTTCAAGATGACATGAAGGGTTGCGCGCTCTTATAAGCAAAGGCCATCTCAACAGCACATAAATTCTCTGATACCAACACCTACTGTGCAACCGAGCATCAAAAATTGCTTGATCATCCCAGCTTGGCCGTCGCGATCACTAATGCAACATAGCAGCGCATACCGAAAAGGGTACAAGTCTGCGACTCTGACGCCTTGATATCAGAGCAGAAGGAATGTATGTTTGGGTCCCATCTCTGATTATGGAGCAGAAGGTAATCGTTGCATGTCGAAATCGCGACAGTGATGTCGTTCGAGCGCAGAGTCTCTCCCAATGCGGTTAGACGCTGTACACACCGAAGCCCGCAGCCGTCACCCCTCTCTTCCTTCCATCTTCCAAGACATTTTGTAGGTTGGCAAAGGATTCCGGAGATCGGTCCCATGCAGAGATTGTAGAAAGACTGCGATGACAACCATTCTGCACTGCCCCTTCAGATGCAACCGACAGCTTAACGGAATATGCTGCACTCACTCTTATGGAGGGCCGGCACATGTTTGGTCCTGTAGAGCCCAAAGATAACTCCGCTCGTTGCGTCGCGGTTGCAACATTGTCGCGCCGTTTTTATTCCTTTTTGAACTCACCTCTCTGGACGAACGATATACAGTATGCAGGGTGTTCGAACCACGAGAGGCTGTGTGAATTGCAGACAAAAGAAGAAAGGCTGCGACATGAAGAAACCGACATGCGGTCGATGTCTGCGACTCAAGATGCCTTGTGCATTTGAAGAGCGCAGATATGTCTTCATCAGCCACGGCGGAAATTCAAGCACGACAATTTTTCTCACATCATCTTCAGAGACTTCATTGTCCAGAACAAGCTCATCAATCATCCTTGACGAATACTTCTGGACAAATTACCTACCTCAAGAAGATCTTACTTTGGACGGCAGCATTGGTGGAATACTATCGGCGCCTTGGATTCCGACTATCCGTCAATTGGCGAATCAGAATTCAGATGTGCGATATGCCATACAGGCTTGCGCTTTGGCTGGTCTTGGGTGGATGTCAGAAAATCAAACGCTCATCATCCGCTCAGGGACATACTACGCACAAGCGCTCAAGCAAACATATATCGCCTTGCAAATTCCAGCATCGGCATGTGATGACAGCGTGCTTGCTTGTTGTCGGCTTCTTTCACGTTCGAAATGCTCAGACGAATAGCCTCTCCGGTAACTTAAATCTAGATCAAGTCACAGACTGGCGGACTCATGTGAATGGTACCTGTCGTCTTGTTCAACTTCGCGGACGTCAAAAACATGTGCCAGGTCACGGCGTTGAGTTGTATGACGGGGTTCGGTTGACGGCTATCATCCAAGGGCTTGTAAGACGACAGCCGAAAGCCTTCACGAAGCTCGCGTGGAAACTGCCTCGAAGAAACATGAGGGATGAGTTGTTCGAGCTGATCAATCCGGTGCCGCAGCTCCATGATTTTGATGTACTTCACAAGTGCGGATTTGGCATAGAGACCGAGTCAGCAATTCGTCAGCACATTATGCTGTAACTCGCCCTGTTGCAGCAATCTGTCGAAACCTGCTATGCGTTGAGAGAGTGGGAGGTCAAGGTTCTGTCGCTGTGTGAAAAGAGGAAATCTTCGGATGTTCGCGCGTACTCAATGCCCAAATCGCAAGCGTCTCAGGAAGAAGCCTCGCTCTTCGATTCTACTAGATCGTAAGGCTATGGATTCTTCGCTATATGCACACAGTACTGGACGATGTGCAAAATTCTATATGGCTCACTAAGATCATTTCATCTACAACTCCAAGTAGTCCTGGATATCTGAACGCCGGGAGACAAGATGCCGGTCTTGCCTAAATGGATCGGTCCTGAGTTGCCGGCTGTGTATATTGCTCAAGTCGCATCGCACTTCTTCAAACCAGGGATGGGTCTCTGGGCTGCCCATGCCGCCGTCTTTCCCGTGAGTACTGCATTGTGCCACTTTGCGAGGACTGGCAGACGGGATTCACCAGCGGTTAGCGCAATGGTGGATGCGTTCGCGTCAAGCAAGACTGGCATCATCATGCGCGATTTCCTTGACGCGATAGGTCTGAGTTGAGAAGGATTCCGCATGTCGGCATCTCTAGGAGGTTGATAGAGGCGGGTAGACCTGCCATTCATATGACCCTAGGCATATCGAGCTACGATATCGAAGGTAGAGTTGAGCGTAGCAAATGACATTCTTTACGTTTGCTGTACCGTCTGCTGTCGTCGTATCGGGATGGTATGTTGTTGGGATGCAACATCGTTTGTTGGGCAGATAACGATCCTCAGTCTTTTACTTGCAACGACTACTAGTCTAGGAAGACGCGTTGGGCGGAGAGTTCTCCAGCGGATGCGTCTCGGTCGAGGCTCCGCTGTGCGGTAACCTTATACAAGAGGTGGTACGGAGTACGGGAAGGCTTGCACGTGTTAACGGATGGCTAGCAAGATATTTTAGCCGCCATCCCATCACAACGACACTTCAAGCAAAGTCCCGGCATCAATCTCCAGATTCGAACGGTCTCATCTTCTGACCATCGAGATGTGGTATGTTTAGTGAAGCGCACCAGGTTTGGTAGAAGTTGACTCATCAAGTTGTCGAAAGAGAAATTGTAAGAGCGGCCTAGATCTGTCGATAGTACTGCATAAAATGCAGCACGCAAGCCGTGACGGCTTGAGACTTGCATACATGCCGGGTAAATCCTCAAGTGTCGGGTTCTGTTTTGACTCCCTTTCAGTTGCATGCATGAACGGCATGCCCGATGACATGGAGAGATTTCGACGCTCAGCTCGTGTATATGGAGCTTATACATAATGGACCCCTGTCTTGTTAAGCAACCATGAAAGATGATGGCCTGGAAGTGGCTGGATGACACGATGATTCCAGCGATAGTACATTAGAGAGAGCAACATCCGTTCGAGCGTGCCGCTTGCTCACTTCTAGCGAGCGAAAGATCAGCATCAGTCATCGATGGGTGCGTATAAAGTTGCGACGTTTTATGTGGCGCTTAGCCAGAGATGAAACACGATGTGAACCCATGGACGCCGTAAGACAGGTTTGCATGCGTCGAGATAGCAATTGAAGCTTTTCATCAACGGCACGTCAGCAGGAGAGCACAAGGAGGTCAAAGACAATCGCCCCAACGCCCATGCATCGCTTCGCATGATCGGACAGGTCGTTCATGGTGTGCAGGACGTTCTTCGAGTGTGCAAAGTCTTCCGTTGCGGCTCTGCCGAAAGAAGCGGGCTAGGCGAACTTCCGGACCCTGCAGTGCCGACCCCGACCGCGCTTGTCGTAGCCACGTGTCGGCGTGTCAGCCATCCTTGGGCCTTCGCATTGGGTGCGACGATTTAACTTTCTCAAATTCCAGTCGTCCTGATGACTTTCCCTTGATCAGCACTATGTAGCTGCTTCTTCTTCCTTGTTCTGACAAGACTCAACTTGTGACACTCCCAGAACAATGACAGCATGGAAACTTCGCAAGCGACGATTGCCCAAAGATCGTACAGCGGATGCCGCACCTGTCGACAGAGAAAGGTCAAATGCGATGAAAGTCGTGACGATATTGGCCGATGCGGGTCTTGTTCCCGTCTGAACCGACCATGCGACTGGACTCGGGAGTGGAAATTCATTGACACCAGTCGTTCTGTTGGAAAGCAGTATGTCGTGCTGGGAACAAGACCAGACCGGAAACCAAATGGGTCAAAGACTGGTATTAATCCTGGACCCAAGAACACAGCCTTAATTCGTGCTCACGCGACAAGTCGCAATGGATCATGTCCACCTTGCGAAGCTGTTGGGGACTCGAACGAAACTCGACCTTTGATGTTTGTCAATTCCTTCTCAAATGACCTGGCTGCAACGGCGAGACCTGAAGAGCGACCGCCAACCAAACAAGGACTTGCCAAAAGCTCGAATCACACTTCTGATTCTTCGTCCGAAGATTCCGACACACAGTCGGTCGACTTGGCCCAGTTGAACCGGATACCATCGGACCTGATGAATTATGGTACACGTGCACGCGACAATGCAATACATCCACTGCTTTTCGACACTGTTGTTTGCCGCAAGATTATGCCTATGGCTGTGCGCTTCAAACTCAATATCGAAGACAATGAGAATGTTTTGCTTTCTACTTCGAGGAACTTTCTTCCACTTCGCCACGCCATTTGTGCGATAACGCTGCTCAACAGTGGGATGAAAAGCCGTCCAGAACTTATCGCTGGGTCTTTTCAACACTATGATCAAGCCATCACCGCCTGTCGGTCACTGTCACCTTCCGCCAGTCCGGAGGCTGTGTTCTTTTTGCACTTCATCCTTCTCATGTACGATATCGCGTGTGCATCTCAACGATGGCCAGAGGATCGCAGTTCCTGGTCCCTGCATCTGCGAAAACTTGCCAGCTTGGCGCATGAACCCGCTGGGCCGTCCGTCAGTCGACTGAAAGCTTATCTATCTTGGTACATCCTTCTACTGGACGCACAAGCAGGCCTTGCCGGCAACTCAGAGGCCGGTCATTATACACGTGCGTTCCTCGAGAATGGCCGCTCGTTACCTGTCTGGCCCATTTCGCCGAGTCATCAAAAAGTGCTGTCGACTCCGGAGTCCATGGACGAGTTCCTCAAAGTACACAAACTATCCCTGATCACCTTCGAGATGTTTGCAGAGCAGAGCCAAGCGTCACTGAATCTGCGACGTACGTTCAGGGAGCGACACATTGGCTTGAAAGAGAGACAACAACACATACAAGATTTGTCAATTCGACACGCGACTGTCTGGCAAGAGAACTGCCCAACCCATATGGAGTCACAAGAAGACGAGGCTGCGCCATCGCCAGACAGAAGAATCATAGCCGGCACATATAACTTTGCTCGGCTGCAATATTCAGTTCTGCAACTGCATCTACATACAAGCATGTATCCCTACCAACGACTCGACGGCGACCTATTTGCAGTGGAAGACACGGAACACTGCACCTATATTATCAACACAGTACGCCAAAGTTTCGTCTACAACGACAGAGAGAATCACCACCTTGCTCATGCACTATTCCTGGCCGGAGCAGCGACTACGCTTCCTGTTGAAAAATCAGCGGCACTGATGATGCTACAAGAGATGGAACATGCTGGTCTCCCTGGCGCCATGGCACGAGTAAGACATGTTCTCGAACTCGTGGTCAGGGAGCAAGCGAAAAGAGAGATCGCCGGTGGCAGTGCGGACGAAGTGGACTGGATTGAGCTATCGCATGAGCACGGGCTAAAGAACGTAGTGTTTGGTATGTGATATTGTGGTGATGTACAAGACACTTATTGGAATGGCCAGATTTGAGGGAGAATGGCAAACGTAATGAGAATCTCCACCAGTATAGGCGCCTCGCTATCGACCAAGGTCGTCATATCCAGCTACATAGATGCACAAAAGTACCAAAGTGCGAAAAGTAATCGCAAAGTATCAATTAATTTGAGCTCTGGGCTGAGATTGTCACGTCCCCTTATCAAGACCTTGGGCACCTTAACTCTTTGCCGTATCATGAATAGCGACGATAACTCGTATCTGTAATCACAGTATCCGCTGAAATTGGCAACCAGGAACGCACGCCTGATAGCGATTTTCGGGGTAATTCGAAAAAGAACGTACTTGTACGAATAACTGCAAGAAGGACTGAGGAAGGATACGCAGGATTTCAAACCTACACAAATTCGGAACAACTTGACATTCTTCTACCGGTTCCCGACCGTCGCCTTTTCTTACTGCTTCCTCTAAGCAAGTGTAATCGTCATATCGGTACTTGTCTCGAAATACCATGCACTTCGCTGACCAAAAAGTTCAAATTAATGAGACCAACAACTTGCTTCTGCTCCGGTCCGCATGCAATTCGAAAGAGTACAGTCCAACTCGATGATTCCCGGAGCAGAGTCCGCAGCCCGGCTGCAGTAAATCGTACCCTGACAGTTGATCGTCCAAGTCACTGGGATCCTAGCTAAATATGGCAATAACCCCACGTCCTGACCGGATGTGATTTCCACGAAGGAGTGTACAACAATAAAAGTGGCTTCCAATCTTTGCAAGTCGCGATCTGCCGAGTCGAGAGCTCACTGTAAGCTCCACATCCTTGCCCATAACTTTGCTTTCTTTCTCGTTCTGGCCTTGACACATACTGCAGCGCTTTGGTGACACGTGATGCAGGATAAGTGATCGACATTGTTCGGCAGGAGCGGCAACGTGACACCATCTAGATAGCTGTAGAGGACGTGGAAGAAGTGTCCGTGCACCGTCTTAGCACACAATCGAGGATGTCACATCGAGGGGTCAACAATATATCGAATTCTCACTACTATCTTATACAAGCTAAACAAGCATGAATTGTTGATTTTCGAGTGAGCAAGAGACCACTCTAACCAGACATGACCGAACTTCTGAAAACCGCTAGAAATGTTTTACAAAGCCCCCCCCACCCCTCACCTCTCACATTGATCAATTTACACAGTTCTAGAAGATGAAAGAACTAGAAGTTTTGGAAGAAGAGGAAGAACCATCACGTTTCGATAAATAAAACATAAAAAACAAGCATATATATCATGAAAATAAGCAAAAAGATTCTTTCTTACCACTCTTTAAATGATCAACCACACCATTCCTCCAATCCAACCTCCAAGTACAATCAACGTAATAATCACAGCACCAGCCCTATCCGCCGCCGTAATCTTACTCAACTTATTAGGATCACTACTTCCACTACCCCCCGCAGCATCATCTCCAGTACTGGTTCCTCCCGTACCGTTCGTCACAGGCCCCTTAACACTTTCGATCAAATTTGACTGAATAACCTCGAGTGCGCATAATTGTTGTCCTACACCGTAGGTTTCGTCCCAGCCTACGGGGGAAGAGGCGGTGACGTTGTTGAACCATTTCGTGCCGCAGGTTACGCCGTCCGTGCCGCCGGAGCAGGAGGATGCGGCGCCCAGGGCGGAGGCTTGGAGGTAGGGTTTTATGAGTGGAGCCAAGAAGGGTGCGACTTTTGAGGATGCGGCGATCCAGCGGGCTAGGTATGCTTTGAAGCTATATTTCATCGGATAATTAGCAATTTGGGGGTGGGGGTTTGAAGGTTGATGAACCTACAAATGTTGATCTACATTGCAATTGCCAGAGGGTTCGCAGGCGACTTCATACATGATTTTTTCATCGGTGAAGAAGACGTGGGTGGCGTTCCATAGTCCTCTGGTACGGTCTTCCCAAACCTGTTCGCCGGTGATATTCCACATGGTAGCCGCTCCGAGTAAAAAGATACCGGCGTTGTATGTCCATTGGATTTTATCAACAGATGAACAATTTTTGGTCGTGTCGGAACCATCGTAGACGTAATAATCTTCCGTCATCAAGCCTGACTCTTCCATCCAATCCCATGTTTTGGAAGCCCAATCCGAGTAAGTGGTGTTGCCGGTGTACTTTGCTAGTCTGGCGCCCAAGTTGAAGAATCCACCGTTGGATACCGAGTTTTTGTAATTGTAACCATTGTTGAAGGTGAAGATTTGCCATCTCAACCCACCACCGCAAGATCTGGTATCCCAGCGAAGAGCTTGCGTATTAAACACCGCTTGAGCCAAAGCCAACCATTGCGGTTTCTTCGCGGGCGGGTTTGGGAAATTTACTTCGGCGGCGGACATGGCGGCCATGCCCCAAAAAGCCTGATCGTCGTTTCCTTCCGATTTCGTTTGATTCAGAGGCATGTAGTCGTCGTCGTCGCCGGCTTGAAAGAGCATGGCTTCGGTGGTTACGTTGTTGTAGGTTGTGTCGCCTGTGTAGTACCAGTAGTCCATCATGGATCCCCACATTGCTCCCGCGTGCCACCAGTAGTATGGCCAGGGTAGTTCTCCTATCGTTTGTGCGGTTTCGTTGCCGTGGTAGTATTTCATCATGCCGTATGCGACCGTCGAGGCGGCGGATTTGATGGATGCTTTTGAGAAAAAGGAAAGTCAGCATGCGACCGTGAGTGTGCAGAGCTTCCCGGGTGTTCACTCACCATCATCGTTGATGTCGAGGTCGATGGCTTGACTTGGAAGTGCAAGAGCTGCTAAGCCCAAGGATATGAGATTTGTCGTACGCATGTTGGCGTTGATGTGTTGTCGAAGTAAGTCGTGAAATCCGAAAATCCAGAAAACCAGAAATTACTTGTCTGTGTTGTTGATTGTTGAGTATTGTATGTTGTTGATTGTGGGTGATCGACAGGAATAGAACAGCTTCAACGTTGTCTCAGAGGGTTCATTGATATTCGTGTACGAGGGTTCAAATAAAGAGCGTAAGGTTTTTGCGAAATGGATGGCGTGAGAGAAAATCAACAAATGAATGGACGCTACAGAAGTAGCAAGATGGTGGTTAAAGGAACGTGAGTATGCAAAGAGAGAGAAGGAAAACAGACCAAAAGAACAAGACTTAACTCAAGGCGCCAGGGCACCGACCTCATTATCTACCATGATCTTATTTTGGTGCTTATGCGACCGTTGACAAGGGGAGGGAGGCTTGACGGAGCGTTCGAAGGACTCTTATACGAAGGCGCACGGACGTTGCCCCACACGTTCTTCTCCATTTGGATATCCAGCCGTGTGAGTGGATGCCTTTATTGAATCCATCTCGTGTCATGGGTGTTGGGTTCCTCGGAGGGCACGAATTGATTGCCACCGACCTGAAAGTATTAAATACATGACTGCTGCACTTTGTTGATAGTCACGAATAGCTGAGAGATGGATGGAAAGGAAATAATGACGACGGATTGTAAACAACGGCCGAACCGCATACTAAGATTGCAGAGAATCGATGTCAACAGGAACGGATAGGCTTGGAACCCCTTGGGTAAGATGAACTCGGATTCGGATCAGAAGTCATACGCGTCGTAGTACGAAAGGCGGATGATCGTCATGTCGTCGAAGTCAACAAAGATGTTGAAAATGGAGAAGATAATGGAGAAAGAGAAGGGTGATGAGGAAAGCTGGTATGGTGAAATATAAAGCTGCTTAGTGCAGAAGGGGTATCATGGAAGAAGAAAAGTCTTGACGCAGATGAAACAAAAGAGCCAGGTGTCTACGGGTCAAGAACGATAAGATCCGGAACGGGTGGACCGACGCCTCTGAGCAAGACGAGGGTATTTCCAGTCTTGACGGCAGCACCGAGCTTCTCACCAAAGTCGAGGAGTCGTCCACCTTCAACGTGAAAGACGCGTAACTTGTCTTCCTCACCCTCGACACGATTGTTGAGGTTCTCGACTTGGAGCGACTTGGCAGCCAGGTCGAGGATTCTACCAATACTCCACTCGGACGAGTAGAAGAATTGACCGGTTGGATGCTTCGCCTTTGTTGTATCGGCAGAAGCCTCGACATTGATATATATGCGCTTCTCCAAGGCTACCTTGGCATCACCCTTGGCATTCTTCTTCAGTTCGGCAGTGGCACGAACACGCTGGGCAGGCGTCTGTGGCTTTGCAGATGAGGTAGATGGTTTGGACGAGGTTGTTGTCGTTGTTGGAGCGGCTATGGTCTTCTGTTTGGCCTGGCCCCAGGCGCGTAACTTGGCAAGGGCATTCAGGCCTTTCTCTTTATTCGCGCGAGCTCCTATAGGGGTGAGCTTTGCGCAGTCGTGAGTTTCTCGTAGACGATGCTTCAAGCAATAGCTGCGGTTGCAGGAATTACATTCGACACCTGGTACTAAGGCGGTATTGATGAGCGTCTTACACGACGGCTCAGAACATTGCGATTCGTGAGTGAGGACGGACGGCTTGGGCGAAGGCGTGTAGTTGGCTCGTTGCTGGGCGGCGCGTGCTCTTGCCCAAGCGCCTGCATTAGGACATGAATGTGCTGTTTCCGAACGGTGGTCAAGGCAGTATTTGCTGGGACATGTCAGTATCCTCCATGATCATGTCGCAAGGAGAAAATGAACTCACCCTTTGCAACTCTCACATCTAAAAGGAAGAAAGTCGAGTTGATGACAGAAGGACATTTGGCAGTGAGCGCCAATCGCTTCGACGTCGGCCGTGGCCATTGTGCTATAGCTTTGTTCCGTGGATGGATCCGGAGTAGATGAGGACGACATGATTGCGACGGCGACGGCTGCTTTTATCCGTCGCCTCGTACAAGTCTTGGTCAAGGCAAGCAACTGCTTACGACAGCGACTTGGATGGCGGCGAAGGACCCTGGAAGCTTCGGGAATGCATGTGAAAGCCGCCGCGGCCAAGTCGCTCGGCCCGTCCATTAATCAACATTAATCAACATCCGATCAGGGACTTTCTTTCCGCAAAACACAACAGGTCTGAAGCCTGTTCACCAACAATATCGCTTCACTCAAGGCAGTCAAAGCCGGAGTTGGCAACATGCACTCGGCTTTGACCTATGAGTCTGTAGCAAGGTGCTCGGTATGTCGCCACACGTAGGATAATTATACCAAGGTAATTACTGAACCCACCATCAAGGTCACCAAGGCTCGTGCTGCTACTCTGCAATTACCTCATGGCTCTGTTCCTTTGCCCATCTTCATGCCTGTTGCAACACAGGCTTCTCTCAAGGGTCTGACTCCTCATCAACTTGAGGAGACTAGCTGTCGCTTGTGCCTGAACAACACCTACCATCTGTGATTCTTCCTAGTCTCATCACCGCTACCTTTCTGATCTTGGTAACAGTGGTTTGAAGCCTGGCCAAGCTACTCTCGACGCCATTGGTGGTGCTCACAAGCTACAATCATGGCCACACAATATTCTGACAGGTACAAACATCATCAACTTCCACCAAGTACCTGCATTGACACCATGCAGATAGTGGAGGGTACGCCCATCTGATCTCTTGACTCGCGAGTCCACCACTCACATCTCCAGCTTCCAAATGGTCTCCCTCCTCGAACTTGCGACCGTCACCGAAGAAGGCGTCCGCTTCCTCAGCCCCCACGATCGCACACCCATGCTCTTGACCCCCGAACACTCAATCTCCCTTCAAAACAGCATAGGCTCAGACATCATGATGCAACTCGACGATGTGATAGCCACCACATCGCCTGACCACGCCCGTATAAAAGAAGCCATGTACCGCAGCATTCGCTGGCTAGACCGCTGCATCGCCGCCCACAAGAAACCCGAGTCGCAAAACCTCTTCTGCATCATTCAAGGCGGCCTAGATTTGGAGTTGAGAAAGGAGTGCTGTAAAGAGATGGTCGCTAGAGATACACCTGGTATTGCTATTGGAGGCTTGTCTGGTGGTGAGGCGAAGGAAGAATATTGTAAGGTTGTCAGTACGTGTACGGATATGCTGCCTGATGATAAGCCGAGATATGTCATGGGTGTTGGCTATCCTGAAGACTTGGTCGTCTCGGTGGCTCTGGGTGCGGACATGTTTGATTGTGTATGGCCTACAAGAACAGCAGTAAGTCTTGATCTGGCATATGTTCCCAGGGCCCTGCTAAACTCTTTACAGCGTTTCGGTAACGCTATAACCTCTGCAGGCGTGTTGAATCTTCGTCACGCTTCATACGCCGATGACTTCAGCGCTGTGGATCCCAGTTGCAAATGCACAATCTGTCGACACTCTTCGGACGGCGGTCTGGGTCTCACACGCGCATACATTCACCATGTCGCAGCAAAAGAAACTGCAGGTGCACATCTGCTGAGCATACACAACGTGCACTATCTCCTCGATCTGATGAGAAGGGTCCGCGAAGCCATCATTGCGGATCAGTACCCTGCTTTCCTGCGCGGGTACTTCTCAACACTGTATGCAGGAGACAAGAAGAAATATCCTGGCTGGGTGGTGGAAGCATTGAAAAGTGTAGGAGTGGACTTGATGCAAGATTGAAGGAGAACAAAAAGTAAAAGAAACAGACTGATACCTATTCCTCACTGATATAACCACTGTCCTGATTCATGATTTTGAATGCATCATCAACTCCCGGTGATGTCGGTCTCAAGTCGAGTTTGACTCAAGCATCTTCCTCATCGCTATCTGAATCCTCAGACTTTATGGTGATACGACTGCCTTTTTGAACGCCTCGCGGTTGATATCCTTCGATGAGGTCGTGTACTGAGCTGTCGGCGAATCTGGTCTGCGTTGGCGGCATGACGGAAGATACGGTTTTATTCTCGAAGACCTCCGTCTTCAACACTCTGTCCATCTTGGTTTCCGACACTTTGGTGACTTCGCCTCTTTCGTAGGCAAGATCGCGATCATCAGTGTCCTTCTGAGGTGCCTTTTCTCGCACGGGTAGTTGCATCTGAGTTCCTTGTGCTGGTTGCTTGTTCACGCCGTACAACACCAAAGGATTCTTCTCGCCTGCTCTGCGCTCCCACGCTGGAGTTTCGTCAAGCTGCGCCTTGATGTACAAGGCACGTTTTGCACAGTCATCGGAGCACCAGTTTTCCACACCCCTATTCTTCAACCATGGCGCTCTCACTGGCTTCCTCGGCGGATTAGGACACAAGGTATATCCACACCTGTCATTAACATGGCGTTCCTCGATCAGTGCATCGTAATCTCCAGGTTGGAACGAAATCATGTATCCCAGGAAGGCGTTGATTTCTGCCTCGGTCGGTGTCTCGGAAGCGGGATATTCGGATAGTTCCTCGATGGCGTCCAGATTTGCTATCATGATGGCCTTTTGTTCTTGAATCAGGCGAGCATGTTGGACAGCGACTTCGAGACGTCTGCGCTCGGCATCTGACTTTGGCTGGATTTTGAGGTTGGTTGGTAAGTCGTCTGATGGTGATGTGAGAGAATCGTGTGTCTTTTTGAGGATTGATTTTGGTTGTTCTGATGAAGTTGACATGTTGGCGATGTCCAGTGGTGAGAGGTTCAAGTTCTGATGTTTTGTGGTGTATTAGTCTAGAAATTGATGTGAAGAAGTGTCGCGGCGAGTGACACAAAAATGTAGCTCACCTGTGGCTGACTGTGGCTGAATGTGGCTTTACAGGTCGGACGTTGGAGGGCCCGGGCGGGAGTCTCGTTCACG
The DNA here is from genome assembly GCA_022813425.1 of Aureobasidium lini. Taxonomy (NCBI): domain Eukaryota; kingdom Fungi; phylum Ascomycota; class Dothideomycetes; order Dothideales; family Saccotheciaceae; genus Aureobasidium; species Aureobasidium lini. Next base: position 25,571 of record JAKLML010000095.1, on the reverse strand, counting down.
CCAAGAACATGACGAAGCGTCCAACGTGGAAACAAGAGGCCCCGGCAGTCCGACCTTCCCCCCATTACACCCTTGAATGCCGACACAGAGCTATACTCCCTGAAGAAGACAGTCCGCCAATTCCCTCACTCCCCTCTCCCGCCATCAGATTGTCGACACAGGCTCTAGGCAGCCATTCGACATGTCAGGACCGCCGTTCAAGGTCAAGGCAGTCTACGAGTACTCAAGCCCACACGAAGATGACCTTCCGTTTCCCGAAGGCCAGATCATCACCGTCGTAGCTCTGGAGGACGCCGACTGGTATGAAGGCGAATACACAGACGCCTCAGGCGGCAAGCACCGTGGTCTGTTTCCCAAGAACTTCGTCGAGCGCTACGAGCCCGAGGTTCCCTCAAGACCCGCCAGACGCCCCGTCTCAGAGATGCGCTCTCCTCCACCGCAAGCTCCTGTCCCTGAACCTGCAGTAGGCGCCTTCCCCGAGGAGGCCGATGAGGAAGACGACGACGACAGCTTCGCCGAGCCTCCACCCGTTCCCGCCCAATCCAAGTCCGTCATTGAGCCCGAGGCTGCTCCAGTACCGCTGCCTCCTCGCAACCTTTCACCTCCTCCGCCAGCCAGACAAACTGCCCCTCCTCCACCAGCTCAAGAGACGGTCAGATCTCCTCCTCCTCAGGCAGAAGCACCAGCCATCCGCGAGACAATCAAGTCTCCTCCGCCTGCGCCCAAGCCAGCTCCCTCTGAGCCCGCCAAGTCGGAACCTGTCAAGGCAGAGCCCTTTAAGAAAGAGCCTCCGCCTGTGAGCAGCAAGCCCAGTTCATTCAGAGATCGCATTGCCGCATTCAACAATGCCGGAGCCGCTCCCGTTGCTCCCTTCAAGCCCGCTGCTCCCACATTTGTTAAGAAACCATTCGTCGCACCTCCCCCGAGCAAGAATGCGTACATCCCTCCTCCCAAGGCCGAGCCTGTACAGAAGGTCTACCGCAGGGAAGAAGACCCTGACATTCAGAAAGAGCAAGCTCAGGCAGATGAGAATGCAGCAAAGGCTGGTCTCCTGCCTTCGGAACACCCACAATCGCCTACTGGTGAAGAGGAAGAGGACCAACCCAAACCGCAGAGTCTGAAGGAGAGAATTGCCATGTTACAAAAGCAGCAGATGGAGCAAGCTGCACGCAGAGCCGACGTGAGCGAGAAGCCCAAACCCAAGAAGCCCGTCAAGAAGAATACGGACGAGTCGGTAGAGGCCATTGCACCTCCACCAGTTCCTCAAGCACCTGTCGCGGCTCCAGAAGAAGAGGAAGAAGGTCCCTTGGAAGTCGAACAACCCGAGCGCCATGTCCGCCGATCGCTCGATCAGCCTCGTGAACGCGAACGTACCCGTGGCGCATCTGCTCGTGGAATGTCTCGTGAGCCAGCATCACCTGCTGCTGCCAATGAAATGTACAGCGATGCCAACGACGCAGACATGTCCGGAGCTGGAGACATTACCGAGGAGAATGACGTTGACAGCGACTCGACTCAGCCCGCCAGAAGATCCATGCAGGCACCGCGTGCACCCGCAGCTCCTATCAAAGAAGCCGACGTTGGCGAGCAGCAAGACACAACCGAGGACGAGGAAGAAGAAGAGGATGAGATGGATGCCGAAACACGTCGCCGCTTGGAGCTCCGAGAGCGCATGGCCAAGATGAGCGGTGGTATGGGTATGGCTGGTATGTTCGGAGCTCCCGCTGGAATGCCCGGCATGATGGCGCCTGCTCCTCCCAAGCCCAAGAAGGCCAGAGAGCCTAAACACGAGACAGACGAGGCTGCTCAGTCGCCCGTTGCTCAAGCTCCTCGCATTCCTGTCATGCCAATCCCCGGTATGCAGACAGTACGCAGTCCCGAGGCTGAAGACACTCAGATTGGTGTCAAGAAAGAGGCTGAACATGACACATCGGTCACACATGAAAGAGGGCCTTTGGTTGTGCCGGACGTTGAAGATATCAAGCCTCAGCCACCACAACACATTGAGCCTGTACATCGCGTGCCTCCAATTCCTCTGCCATCTCCTAGCAGTGAGCGCGCTCCTCCGGTGCCCATTGCTCGTCCAGTGCCTGCTCCACCAGTTCCCGAGAGTGAGTCGTCGATTGAATCGTCCAAGCGACTCGAATCTAACATTATCTCAGGCCGACCTGTACCTCCTCCTCCTCCACCAATCGAGACTCAGGTGGATCCAACCGAGGGCGAGGAGTCGGATGATGAGCGTTCTCTGGCTCCTACGAGGCAGTCAACAGATACTTCAAGAGGCGTGCCTCCACCAGTCCCCAGACCAGAGGCAAACCGTTCACCATCTATGGGCTCGACCAAGCGTGCTTCAACCTTTGGCAGCATAGACGCCATGTCGCCCAATTCTCCTGCCACTCCGAGCTCAGAGAGAAGACAGAGTCGCATTCCTCCTATCCCCGGAACTATGTCATCTCCTCCGCAGGCTCGCGCTCCTCCCCCGCCACCGCCTGCTGGTGCTCCTCAGCTGCCTCCCATCATTCCGAGTGCTCCTCTTGGCGAGCCTGACGAGGGTGAGAGTGATTACGAAGGCGACTACGATACTGACATTGCATCTGGCGTCAACCACAAAGATGCACTGAAGTCGCACGCCAGAGATTCTAGTCTCGAGGAGACCGATGTACCTGCTCCAGCCCCTGTTCCTCGTGCTGTGCCTCCTCCTCCGCCATCGCAACCTGCACCAACAAGAGCCTCAATCGACGCACCTCGCGTGGCTCCACCACCTGTGCCTGTTCACGCTCCTACACAATACGAGCAATACGAACATGATGAGGACGACTACCAAGAGCCTTCTCGTGCTCTGCCGATCCGTGCTGTACCACCCCCACCTCCAAGCGCACCAGCTCCCGTTCCTGCTCCGCAAGAGTACGCCGATGACAGTTCAGACGATCTTTACGGTGCATCGCCTCCTCGTCAGTCCATGGACCGCCCGCCTCCACCGCCTCCTGTTGATCAAGATCGTGCTGCACCTCTGCCTCCTTCTCAACCACCGCCGCCCGTCCGTTCATCGACCCACCAATCTCGTCAATCGTTTGATGTCAGTCGTCCCTCAATGAACATGCGTCGCAGTATGGATGTTTCTAGGCCCATGCAGGACGGTCATATCGCCACGGATGTCGACCTTGCCGAGAACACTCTTTGGTGGGCACAACCAAACACTCCTCCTCCAACCTTCCAGAACCGCAGTGACATCCTGTTCGAGGTTGAGGAGAATGTGACTCAAAGACGCGGCGGTAGAACGGCCATCACAAAGGACGTCTATGTCTTGTTCATCGACTACAGCCAGACCGTCATTACTGCCCGCTACGACGGCCAGAACCCACAAGAAGCTACACTTGAACAAAGGCATGAACCTCCTCCACCCCGTCTTCGTCAGGATCAACTCGAAACCGCATGGCAAAAATACGGCGCCCGCATCTCTGAAGCCGCAGCGACAAAGAAAGACCATGTCGTCGGTAATGGTAACCCCAACGCTCTCGTCCTTGACCTCCTCAAACCCTTTAATGATGCACTCAAACCAGTGGGTACCCGTGCATACGGTGCCCTCGTCTACGCCAACCTGGCCAACGCCTCCGTCCAACAACACGACGAGATCCGCCCTGGTGACATCGTCACTCTCCGCAATGCCAAACTCCAAGGCAAACATGGAGCCATGCACAAATCATACTCTATGGATGTGGGTATGGGAAATACACATGTTGCAGTTGTCGTCGATTGGGATGGCACGAAGAAGAAGGTCAGGGCTTGGGAGCAAGGGAGGGAGAAACCCAAGACGAGGATGGAGAGTTTCCGTCTCGGTGACCTTAGAAGTGGAGAAGTCAGGGTATGGAGAGTTGTTGGGAGAGAGTGGGTAGGATGGGATTCTTAGATGTGTTGTTTCGATGATGATAAGAATACGATTGTAGAATTGAGAAGATTCATGGGCATTAAGGAGTTTTACTTGTTGTTGTTGTTGTTGTTGTTGTTGTTGTTGTTGTTGTACATAATCATTTTTCTTGTTACTTGTTCATTGTATCAATTGTGTCTTTTTGAAATGTTGCATCGTCTTTCCTTTTCTCTGATCAAAATTTAGAAATATAGTCCTATCTTCAGCCACCTCCATTCAAACTCTTGACTTGAGCGAATATTTCTCCAATACATTTCTTCTCGGCCAACACGATACTATCATGATCCGTACCTTCAACAGTCTTTGCATCGAACCTCACACCCCCTCCTCCTCCTCCTCCTCCTTCTCCTCTTCCTTCCCCATCTTGTTGATTTCCTCCAACTCGCCAGCATTCTTCAAAATAAGCTTGTCCACCTTTTCCTATCATATTATCCGATTCTGCGAAATATGTCGAGATGGTCAATTGTCGGCATTCTTTGGGATAGAGTGTTTTCAGTGTTGTGATCGTTGTGGGGAGATCTGCGTGGTAGGCTTTCCAATCTTTTGCATCTTTTTGAAGGCATAGGTTTGCGTCTTCTGATATACCACTGTGTCATGCATGAATCATGTTAGTATTGAACAGACTTCGAGAGTTTTGGGGATGATTTGTATTCGAAAATGAAAAATGCCAGAAAAGTGGGAAACAGCAGTCGAGTATTAGTGTTGGAAGATGAAAAATGCCAGAAAAGTGGGAGCTAGCAGTCGAGTATAGTGATGGAAGATGCAAAGATGCAAGCACGCGCGCAGGCGGCAAAAGACGATAGAAAAAAGTGAAGAAGGGAAGGCCAAAAACACAAGGATATGCAAAAAAGAGAAAAAGACCAAAAAAAAAAAAAACACACACACATACCTCATTTCCTCCATCCTCATCCATTTGCCTTGTAAATCACCCACCTCCTTCCATATCTTACGATCCACACCGTGGAATTCCAAACACTCTTTTTCCGTCGAGCTGGTTTCTATCCCCATCATACCGGAGGAAAATTGAACAGAAGGTATAATGTAGCCGAGGGTGAAGGATTGGATATGGTGGAGTTTGCCCACTAGCGAGGAAGGTAGTTTTTCAATCACTTGCATCAGAGGTGCTGAGGAGTGGGAGTGATGGATCCAAGGTGCTGTTTGGTTGGTTAAGTCAGTAATGGATGGTTTATTGTATATCAGCAAGCCAGGGGGCAAAGAAAAGTGGAAGGGACGGTGAGAGTAAGTAAAAGAGAAGAAAAGGATTGCAAAAACATAAGAGAGAAAGAACTCAAAAGGGGGAAAGAATCCAGGATGATGGGAAAAATTGCGTAGAGGAAAATAGATAGATGATTTACCCAATAAGCCAATAAATGGTTTCTTCTCGTCTAGTAGATGAGGAAGATGGATCAAGGTGTTGACAGCGTGAACCGTGCCTGCCGAATGCGCGACCAACGCCACTGTTTCCACACCCAGACGTGCAAGAACGGCAGGCACGACTTCCAACCAAACCGTGAGTCTTTGATCCATCTTTACAGCAGTAGAACCACCTATGCCTGGTCTGATGAGATTCCCACACCTGATTAGCACGGCTCTTCTTTTTTCCAAACATAAGCGGAAGAAGACATGAGGACAGAGGATCCGGGAAGAGCAAGCAACGAACCTATCAATAAACAAAACCCTCACGCCTTCCTTCCTCGCCACAGCATCGATCTCAAATATAAACAACCTCGAAGCTCCCATTCCTCCGCAGAACAAAATCACCGGTGCTGTAATGTCAGACTCGAAATTCGACGTCGTCGCAAAGGAAACTCTGAGTTTTTGATTCGAGGCCCGTGTTTCGGGGATGGTGATGCTGATGGATCGGTGGAAACATTTTTGACTTGCAAAGGTGATTGCTTTGTCCTTTGGAGAGGAAGGTTTTGATGGTGTTGTGGTTGCCATCTTTTCTGGCACACACTTGGAACCAGAATAGCTGGAGGAGAACCCGGCGTGGTAATGATTTTTTACGTGGGGTTTCCGCTCTGCACAGAGAAAAAGGGCCGTCGTTTCAACGTTATAAATCCAGATGGATATTGTTGTTGTTATTCGGAGGAAGAGAAGATGAGACTCTTCGATTCGAAAGGTCGTTGTTAGAAGCTCCCCCCTCCACGATGCAACGAATCCTTCAGGATTTCCGTGATAAACACCGCGATCCGGATTAGGAAAATGGTTGCTGGCTTTGCATGTAACTACCCGGCCAACAAATCTTATACTTTTGTAACATCTGTAGTATTTCCAGGCATACATACGATGATAACGTCCCAGTTCAGGTTGGAAGTTGTTGTTTCTCTAATGGTAGAGGTTTGCATAATGCTTTGTTCTAATTTAAGTGACATGTGTATTATTTATTTTTGATTTTGCAGCCTTGGGGAAAGTCGAAGAGAAAACACATCAAGCAAGCTGTTTGTGTCCCTTGCGTCTTAGTGCTCGGAAGAGGGCACAACTGTGCACTTCTCCGTAACAAATCATCGGCAACGTCGCGTAAATGTGAGCTTAGAAGGATACTGATGTCTGGAAAGACATTGTAGACACATTTCCTCAGTCTTGGTGGCAGATCTCTTTTTGGTCCGCAGAATATCTGTCGTGGTAGAGTTGCATTGATGTGTTGCTTCAAGATTGACCCCTGAGACTTGAGCTTTAAAATGTGATGGGTAAGCTTCTGATACAATTCATGGTGCGGTGCGGTACGGTGCGTAAAAGTTGTCAGCCGAAGATTCAAGAGAAAGCATCAATATTGGCGCCTCTGTCGAGAAAACAGCGTCGCGTACGCAAGAGCTTCTTACCGTCTTGCGTGGCTGCAAAAGTCATCGCTATCGACATGGCTCTCTCGAATTTCGAACGGGAGATGAGAGGCCCACTCACCCATCTCTAAGACCTTCCACAATCCTAGAAACCTGCTTCATGGAAATCGGTTTGGCCATAAACTCATCAACCCCACTCGCCATAGCATCCTTTTTCGCCCTATCCCCCGTAACACCCGTGAGCGCAACAATCCTACACCTCTGTAGCTTACCCCTTTTCTCAAACGCGCGGATCTGTGTGGTAGCTTTGAAACCATCCATGACCGGCATGGACATGTCCATCAACATGAGAAAAAAGGATGAGGGGTTTGCGGTGTAGGTTTCCAGTGCGATGAGGCCGTTTTGCGCGCAGTGGTAGGGGAGTTTCAGGCGTTTTACTGTGGCGACGAGGAGTTTCATGTTGATTTCGTTGTCTTCGACGAGGAGGATGGATTTTGGAGGAGATTCATCTGGTAGCTCTATGTTGGGCGTTCCTGGAGTTTCTGTGCGCTGGTCTTGGATTGCTTGTATGCCTGGGAAGTAAGAATCATTTGATTCTAATGATGGTGCTGGTGGGGTTGTGTTGCGATCGTTCGCTGATGGCAATTGCGACATTTCGCTCCATCGACCATCAGATCGGCCACTTCGAGGGGAGTAAAAGCCACGGGTTGGGTTGAGTTCACTGCCTTGCGCTCCTAATGGAGTACTCGACACCTCCATACTTCGTGTGATAGCGCGAGCGATCTTGCGAGGGCCGAGTCTATGAATCAAGATTAGCGAGAGGGAAGGTTGGAGTCATTCTGCAGATGATTTTCACATACGGTTGGCTGACAAGAGTACAGAATTTACCCATAATCTGGCGTGTACGTGCTGTAGTGTCGTCGTGAATCGAGGAGCTCAGCACAATGAGACGATGCGAGCTGGTCGCACTTCGAGAGAGGTGTTCTAGGTAGGTAGGATTTTGTTTCTGCTGTGCAATCAAATCCGTATCAACTACGACGTTGAAATCGCCAAGGTTTTTGGAGTCTGCAAACGAAACCAGAGATGGCGCTGCATTCAGACCCGCGACGCAGACTTCTGAGAAGTCATTCCTGACGGCAGAGAGACGATCAGTCGTTTCTTCTCCAGCAGTCAAGAGGCAGATTCGTTGCTGATGTAGAGCAGCAAATGCTCCGGCCAACTCATCATCAGAGCCAGTGCTGCTGGGTGGATCCTTGACAAAGTCGACCAAGCAATTGACCTGGACTCTAGTTCCTCGTCCAGGTTCGCTCGTAATCCAAATCTTACCATTCAACCCAGCAAGCAAGCTTTTGACAATGCTCAATCCGAGACCGGTTCCATTGACGTGGGAGTCTGCTTGCTGAAAAGGTGTGTACAACCCTGTTTGCAAGAATTCAGAAGACATGCCGATGCCAGTGTCCTCTACAACAAGGACGATAGATCGGCGATCTGCGTCATTTGTTGTCTCAACAATGTCTTCTACACTGATGCTTATGCGGACAGACCCTTGTTTGGTGTATTTCAGGGCATTTCCGACGAGATTAGTCAATATTCGAGTCCATACGCCGGGCTTGATTTCGTCAGCATTGTGTTGTGGGTTAAAGATATGTAATTATCGGTGTCTTACCGATAACCTGATCCACCAATGAGGGAGCTGATGCATCACGAGAGAGACCGAGACCGGGCTGGGTGCGGTGTCGGTATCGGTAGAATTCGAGGAAGGTTCGATACTGGTTGCCAATGCCTCGAAGCGTTTTGCCGTGATGACGGTATCCACGACACTATAATGGTTGTCAGTATATAGTCCGATTGCGAGGTTCGCGGGAAACTCACTCTTCGGTCAATTTGCTGAGGTTCATGAGCTCGTGCCCATGATCGAGGATAGCATTGCTACTCTTCCGCTCCAATCCAGCCTTGTAATGCCGAGTCTGTTGTTGCCCGTCGTTTTCGATCTTGACGTAATCCAGGATGTTATTGACACTGTTGACGTGAGCTTGGGGGACCCGAGTACTTGGAAAAGGGGCCACTACTTACGTGTCGAGCAATGTGATCCCTGCCATCTTGATCGATCGAGCCATATCCTTCTGAAACGAGTCAAGATTGGATTCCTCCAGGAACTCCACGCCACCGAGAACACCATGCAGGGGGCTTCGAAGCTCATGGCTTACAGACGAGATGAATGATGACTTGGCCTGGTCTGCAGCCATTGTCTCTAAACGATTCATCTCTGCCATAATGCTATTGGAAAATGCGCGGAGGTAGGTTACATCTTCGGCTTTGTCAAAGTGGCGGAGAGGTGTAGTGTCCCACAGCATGACTGTCGCGCTGAATCGCGAAGAGGAAGCGTTCCATATTGGCAAGAATATGACACTGCTGACACCAGGGAATGTTCCGCTCAGTACAACTCCATCTTTCGCTGATCGAGACCGAGATGACTTGGGTTTACCAGTTGAAGCATTTAGAGAAACACCCTGAGCGGGCTCACCAGATGACTCTTCCTCACCTGAGCTAGAATGAGACTTGCCAGTTTCGGCGTAATTGAATATATTACCGCCTGGATGTCGTTTCATCAGTTGCCGTTGGAACGACCTAGAAAGGCCAAGGTGGTTCTTCGATGGCAGGAAGCCTTTCAAGCTTGATTTCGCCCGCGTTGAAAAGCCCAAAACCTTGCAAGTACTGATTTTCGTCTTATCCATAGCGGTGTCGGTAGATTCAAGCTCCATTTCTGATGTACTGGGATCTGATGTTGCGGATGTTGCTGAAGTCTCGTGGATCGCGGCTGTTACTGAATCGAGCGTGTAGGCCATACTTGCGTCTAGGAACAATACTCCCTCGGCATCAAGAGCCTCACGGAGTAAATTGCTGGCGCGAGCATAACTTGCTTGGACCTCCGCCTCTAGGTTGAAGGTTGAAGACTTTTTGGAATTGGTTGTGCGTTGCGTTTTCGAATCGGCTCGGTGTAATCCTCCTTGACTGAATGCAGAATGTTTTTCGCCGCACGTGGTCTCAGTGGGGGATCTGCTTTTTTCTTGTCCGTCACGCTTGTCGCCCCTGTCACCCCTATCACCCCTACCACCCCTATCACCCATATCACCACTCTTGCCGTCTGCGAAATCCCTCACAGAAGTATCATTCGGTGCACCTTCCACACTTGCCGCTCGCGTCGACCGTCTCTCATAATCTTCAAGTGAATTATCAGGACCAAGTGCTCTATCCAGACGTGCCTTTTGAGAAATTTTGCCGGCTTCAGTCAAGTCTTGTGTGCCTCGAGCTCGACCACTCTTTTCGTTGTCCTGCGTGAGCCACCATGCTCGTAAGCTGTCTTTTCCAGTGTTGAAGAGACCTATGCCCTGAATCAGCTTTTCTGCTCTCTGCTGGCGCGCCGATGCTGCAACAACGTCAAAGTGCTTTGCGATTGTTCGTGACATATCGTCAAGGAAGGACATTTCAGCAACACTGAGTCCATAGCGTGGCTTTTCGTCGACTACGAGATAGGTGCCCAGCACACTTCCGAGGGATGATCTGATTGGAACGGCGCATAGAAACCGAACTGGCATGGCTGAGAATGCTTGTAGGAATGGGAGTTTTGAGTACTGGTCTTCCAGAGTGGCGTCGCTGACTATCAGCCAATTATCCGAACAGCCTTGGGTATAGTAGTGCATGTCTGAAGGAGGAGACGGCCGTGGCGCGGTTGCCCGACGCCATTCGCGCATGGCGGTCTGAGAGATTGCCTCTCCTCGTGGAAAGGCAGACGTGCCCAAGAGAAGTCCATCGCTTTTGTCGTGAGTGCCGTCGTATTGTAAGGATAACGTCCTCGTACTTTCAGCCAGTACGTATTCGGTCGAGGAAGACACCAGGGAAACAAAGCATCGCGCAGCGTTCAGGCGTAAGGCTCCTAGTTGTGCAAAGGCAGCAAGAGCGGTGTCGTTAGATCCTTGTGGTGATATGGTATCGACAGAAGCAAAATCTAGGTGGGGTATAACGGTGTGTTGGAAGGTATCTATCCACGGTCGCAAGAGACTACACACCGAGCAAACATTAGTTGATGTCTCAGATAGCAGTTACATCGGCTGTAGTATACTTGCCGAAAGACTTCACGTTCTCTTGTCGGTTCCGTACGTCGTGAAAAGACGAGCGACGATTCGGACTGTTTGGATGAGTGCCGATTGAAAGGCGGAGGCTCCATCGAATTGTCTGCTTCAATTATGCGACAAGTCTCATGAATTCATTGTATGCTTCAAGCTCTCTCTACTTTGCGACAGCAAGACAAGTTGTTGATGTAGAAGAAGACTTCAGTTGCGATTGCGAAAGTCGAAGACGTACAATCCTTGGTCCACTTTTCGCAACGTCCTCTGAGATCTCCTTCGGAGTGGTCATCCGGATGCCGTGTGGATCTGAACTTTATCGTCATGTTCCGTTGCGGAACGCTCTAGCGATAATGCGGTCGCAAGACGTGACAGCCATCGAATCGAATCGTTATCAAGACACTTTGATCCTGTAAATCATCATCAATGTCGAGTCCTTCTTTTGAAACTGTTGAACAGGCTCGAGTGGATGATTCAATTCGAGAAGTCAATTCGCAACCTGCAACATCCCAAGGGTTGTGGATGGGTGTAACGGGGAGACGGGAAGAGGTGCGTAGAAGGAGCGTTCTAGGCCCTTGGACGGCTTGGACGGGTCATAGTCTACCAAGCACCTTGCAGATCTCAACACATGCTGTTCTTGGCAGCCTTTCGCCACCCACTTTCATCTTTGACAGTTTTGGATCCAGTTTCAACAATCGCATCCGCACAAATTATGCCATTCACGAGAGGTTGAATGCAAGGTGCAAGGCGAGTAAATGGATTGCAATGATGATTCAAAAAGACCAAAGGGTGTAGGAAACGAAACGCTTTAATAAGTAAAAAGGAAAAGAACATTGTCTTCAAGAAGAAAAAGGAGACGGAAGTGGTATCAAACGCAAAAGACAAACAGACGCGCAGGCAACGACAAAACCCATCCTGATACTCGACAAAAGACAAAGAAGATGCTATTAGTCCTGCTCCTCGAACATGAGGCCTCAATCCTCATCAACGACAACCCTCTTAGTCATGCTTTCGACAACCTTTGTGTAGAATTTGACGGCGTGGTTTCGAGGGAAGCAGATCTCTTCGGTGAGGTAGTCGGGTAGAATATCCATGAGATCGGCGTCTCTGTTTGCATCCAACAAGGGTTCGTATGCGAATTCTGTGTCCTCGTAGCTCAGTCCAGAGGGTGTCTTAGGGTTTGTGACGGCGCTGTCGGTAGCAATGGTGAGGTGGAAGTGTAATGCTAGAGTGACAAAGTCAGCGAGTTCATGACACAAAATGAGTTATCGATGCAAGACTTACTGCCGTTACGACCGGTTTGGATACAACTGTACTCATCTTCACCATCCTTCCTCTTCACGCTCGTGATGATCAAACCAGTCAAATCACGATAAAGCTCTTCCTTCAACGCATTCTCCTTGACAGTTTCAGCGCTCGCACCTCCCATCTTGCCATGGTCAATCTTCTTGACGGCGGACCCTGGTACTTTCTCGGCATTTGTCTTTCTTGCGGCTTCCAATTTAGCAGTCAGGGCCTTTGCTTCATTCTGCGATTCTGTGAGGCTTTGATGCGTGGTTTTCTGGTCTTCCTTGAGCTTCTCGTTTTCGGATGTGAGGGAGGCGACTTGTGATTGGAGTTTTGCGGATTCGGCGGTTGTGGAAGAGGAGGATTTTCGGAGGTCGGCGAGTTCTTTTTTGAGGCTGGCGATTAAATCATTGGCATCTGCGACTTGTGTTAGCGAAATGTCACAAGTGTGGTCTGTCAGAGTTGGAGTTACCCTTTGCTTTCTGATCTGTAGCCTTCTTCAAACGCTCGAAATTCGCTTCTGCGGCTTTTGGGCCAAGCTCTGTCAAGGAGTCGTATTTCATGCGCATTTCTTCGTACTTCTTTGTCATATCTGCCAATCTACGGCTTGCTTCCGATTCAGCCATTCTTCTTTCCGTGTCGCTTGCGCTACGGCCCCGGGAATAGGTTCCCGGTTGTCTGGAGGTTGAGCGAGCGCGCGAGTAAGCAGCACCCGGAGCAGCTTGTCGTTGTATCGAGGCAGATGGCTGTCGTGAATGAGATTTTGGCGGTGGGGGTGGCGGTGAGGGCTCTCTGTCGATGTCCATAAGATCGGCCGGGGGCTCCTCCTCTTCCACAATGGACTGCTCAATCTCTTCTGGTTCTGGTTGTGTCTCTGGGATGACAGGAGCAGGTTCAGGGGACGGGGCGCGTTTCGTCTTGGGCTTTGTCTTTGCGACAGGTTTTTCTTTCTCAGGTTGAGCTTCTGCTGCTTTGGCCTTGGTTGGCTTGGTCGCCTTCTTCACTGGTGCAGTTGTAGGCGCAGGCGCGGCCTCTTGTTCAGGGACAGGGTCGGGCTCATGGGCAGGCGCGACATGCTTTGCGACAAGGTCCTTCTTCAAGACTCTCTTCCTCTGTTTGGGTTTCGGGGCAGGTTCCATGGCGGCAGGTTCGGGCTCATCAGCGTCACTAGCTTCTGGTGGGTCGACGGGCTCTTTTGCGAGTTTTGGTTTTGCAGTCGTCTTCTTGGTCGCAGTAGCGGCCTTCTTGACGGGTTTCTTCACGACAGTACGGTTGATCTTGGGAGGAGCCGGTCGCGCATTTTCCAGATCGGAAGCGCCAATCTCGTCTTCGGATCCGGAAGCTGGCGGTTTGGTAGCGACAGACTTGGAAGGCATGTTGGGCGGCGCAGATTGAATGCGACAAGGAAGCAAGGCAAACAATTGTTTTGTTTACAGCAAGCACGCGCCCCGCAGAACGTCAATCGCAAGCCCGAGTCCGCCAAGACAAGAACTGCTCATCCACCATCTAACATTCTGTATATGATTATCGCATCATCTACCCTACTTGAATGAGCGATTAATTGACTTGTAAGTAAACATGTAGATCTTCTTGGATATAGTTTTCACCATGTCACTTTGTGAAGAAGATGAATGATGATGATGGATCAAATCACATGACCTTTGCTTGGCATTTGCGGCCATCGGGGGAGAGATAATGCTCAAAGTATGAGCAGTCGAATAATTGTCTATATTGAACGAGTCGGAGTCTGCGCAATGTCAAAGGCCATCAATTCGCCCACGGGCAGGCTGCTGCGCAACTCGCGCCTCTTTTCCCTACCGCCACCTCTGCCAGCTGCCCCCATCGCCAGTTCGACGGCAGGCCAGATTCTTCGCACTTCCGACACGGCGACACAACCGTATCCAACCCACCAGGCCATCTCCTCCCCTGCCTCGTCACGATCGCGCGGTGACTGGGGTCTGAAGCGTCCCCTTCCCGGCAGAGCCATTCCCAAGAACACGCCACACCTCCGTATCAAGGCCATCGACACTCTCGAGCACATCACCGACTTCGAATCCGCCGCCGACCACACCCAATCCCTTGCAAAATGGCAGGAAATGGATATTGCAATCACCCTGCCGCCGAATGCTCGCAGCGGAATTGCCAACAACTCTCACAAGCTCCGTCCTAGCGCCTTCAACGCAAACTACGACAACACCACCCTCCGTCCACACGGTTTCGAACAGACCAGACTTACCGCCCAACGTGCTCTGGAGGAGAGAGAACGCCTGTCTGCCGACCCCAACGTCGATCAATCCACCCTGCTCACGAGATGGAAGACCCAAGGTCCTCACCTCACCACCATGACTGAGGAAGAATTCGAGCGCTACTTGTTGAACCGTGTCCGCGAGAACAAGGTCGAGTTCCGCAATTTCCTCGAGAAGGTCAAGATCGAAAAGAAGCGCCAGAGAGAGCAGACCTTGATGCGCGACCACTCGGATCCCGCCACTTTCGAGATTGAGCTGCAATACCGTAGCCGCCTGGACAAGTACGAGTTGGATGACTGGATCAAGGAGTTGCGCGACAATCACGACTCTCTCAACAGTGAACTTGCCCACCTCGTTCGCGACTTCTTCGATCTGCCTGCCTTCCCCATGCCTAAGCAGGCCGGCCAGCAGTCGACTAGTAACCTCGCCAACGAGTTGACCAGGCCAAAGAACGATGCTGGTCCTCCCTCCACTCACCCTTCCGCTGGTTTGTACTATTCAATGACCACCGCCAGCATCAACAACCACCCCATTTACGGTCCTCAAGCCGACCGTGAGCCGGTTCAAGCTCGTGTCCTACGAACAAAGGCAGGTAACAGAGGCAGAGACCAAAAGGCCGATGTTGGTATGGGTGGTTTCGTCTCCAGCATCACACCAGGCAATGTTCCTTCCGCAAGGACCGCCTTCAAGGATACAAGGCCCAGAAATGGCCCCAAGAACCCTCTGGCCGACCTCGACCTGTCGCTTACCGGCGGCAACAAGGTCTGGTTACAGCCTAGATCTGCCTATGTGGATGAGGCTGGTCGCATCAGGCTTGATGTTGCCGAAGCAAGCCCGCAGTCTGTGGATATCAAGCTGGGCAACCCCGTCAAGGAGGAACAGGAGTCTTTCCCTGTAATGTCTGGCAGACAGAACCAGCGCCTTGACTCTGGCTTCGTCAATGCTAGATATGGCACCGCTCTGCCGGATGAGAGACTGCGTCAACCGCGCGCCGCGCCTTTTGAGAGCGAGGGTGTTGACAGCAAGTCTGGCCTTGAGCAGATCGAGGCTTTGGCTAGGGGTCAGCGAAAGTGATGTTGAGAAGATGAGCTTGTATAGATATGTACAAATATTGAAACTGTTCCATCCGCATGAAATCTCTGTGGTGCATGTCAATAATCACTGTGATCTCTTGCATGAAATTGTTACTATCCATGTTCAGGACTTGAATGCTGTCTGTGGTGATGTTCAAGAGTGAAGTCGAGAAGAAGGAGGGACCGTGCACCAGAGAGTCCTTGCCAAGCAATTAACCGAACAGCACCGCCAAAACTTCAGCCTCCCGAATCCTCACGAACTTCTCTCTTTTCGAAGCGCGCCGCGAACACTACATCTTTCTTCGACAACCTCCTCTTCCGCCAAAACACACATACCGCAAAAATGGGTCGCGTTCGTACCAAGACTGTCAAGAAGTCCGCCAAGGTCATCATTGAGCGTTACTACCCCAAGTTGACTCTCGACTTCGAGACCAACAAGCGCATCTGCGATGAGATTGCCATCATTGCCTCCAAGCGCCTGCGCAACAAGGTGTGTTGAGATGCTCTACTTTCCATGATTGAAGGTGCAATTTTCTGATGATTATCAATTAGATCGCCGGTTACACCACTCACTTGATGAAGCGTATCCAGCGTGGTCCCGTCCGCGGTATCTCGTTCAAGCTCCAGGAAGAGGAGCGCGAGCGCAAGGACCAGTACGTCCCCGAGGTTTCTGCTCTCGACTTCACCCAGAACTCCGAGTCTGGCATGCTCGACGTCGACCAGGACACCAAGGACCTCCTCAAGTCCCTCGGCGTAAGTTCTTGATTCTGCCCGTCAACTCTTCTGTCCCTTCATCATACTGACTGCATCTCTCACAGTTCGACGCCATCAACGTCAACGTTGTCCCCGTCGCCCAGCAGCAGGTTGCCGAGCGCCCTCGCCGTTTCGGCGACCGCCTCCCCCGCAACTAAGCTATTCGCACTTTTGTGTGACGGCTTCGGAAAAGTTCTTGACAATCATAAGAGGAGGGTTTACTCAACATGGCGCATTAGTCTTGTTCAGGTCAGATTACCTTTCGAATTCAATCTGCTCTCCCCTTGCACAACCAGGTGTCGCTGATTCTTGTTTCTTTGAAGCAAGATGATGCTTGACTGCCATACATTCACATTCTTTTTCTTCTTTGGTCACGACAGTGCAGCGGAAGAGTCACAGGTAATGCTGAGACTTTGTTCTGCTGTTGTTCTGTCGTGGCTGGCTGAGACTGGATTTGCAAGAGAAAAACCTTTCTTGCAAGTCTTCAGGCTCGGCCACTCGTGATCTCGTTCTCTTCCTTCCTCGCTGTGACCTTACGCCGTGACTCTGTGAACCATGGCCACCACCAGCGCCCAGTGGCTATCCGTCATCAGATCGAATGGCAGCATCATACCATCGCTTGCTTGAACACACGTTGCAAGACGCAGCAAAGTCGTCTCAATAAGATTGGCGCTCTTCTACGATTGCCGCAATCCGTGGTAAGTTTTGTGTGTCGTTTGAGATGAGCATATCACCCTCGCCGTCAAACTCCACCTGCACTCGGACACTAGGGACAATACCACGTCCTGACGTTTATAGTCCTGAGCTTCATCCGTCGTCCGGACTGTATGGGTCTAGATTAAAATTCAAAAACAAGTCACATATCCCATAAAAACTCTTCCAAACATCGACGTGTTCGGGATTTGTATATCGTTGCGCAACTGCTATCGCGGCAACTTTGGAAGAGGGATCCTGTACAGTAGAAGCGTCTCGGCAAGCGCTAAGAAGCGAACGTACGGAGATGAGAAAGGAGAAGACTACAAATCTCATACGACACAATCATATAAACAACAATTTCAACAAATGACGAACAACACGCAGACCTGATCCAAGTACTATGTCTCTATAGAATCGGAACTGAAAGCACACATGCGAATATCCTCATCGACAGTGCGCCCGCGTTCCCTGAATCTCATACCAAGTGGGAATAATCAACATCAACATCTTTTCGAGTTCATGATAACGAAGCCAATACCCCCGCTCTCCCACGGGCTTCTTTGCTGATATAGAGGAACAATGGGCCCTTTTGATTAAAATAGAGATCACACTCTTTTTCTAATTCGTAAGTGGTAAGACGAGTTTGAAAGTCTTTGATTGAGAATATTTTATGACAGGGTGGGAGATCTGACAACTATGACTTGGGGAAAAAGGAAGAAAAAGGAAGAAAAAGGAAGAAAAAGGAAAGAGTAAGAGAAAAAGGAAAGCGAAAGAGAAAAGGAAAACTTGAAATCCAACATTTGGAGCCTCACTTGCCACAAACGAGGCCGGTGCGGTTCACATACATGTCGATTGATTGGATGAAAAATGTGTTGGCCTGGCGAGCCGGGCCTTGACTGAACGGACCGCCGTCACTAGACGAGGTTTGAAGATTAGCAAAGACCCAAACATGTACAAGCAAAGAATCTCGAGTCGTTTACCTCCATGCATTCCAGTACCATGCGCCGGGACCTTTGGGCACGCCTTGTGTCTTGTTTTCTCGAAGTACACCATCGATATAGAAACTGACCGATCCCGGTACCCAGTCGAGGCGATACTCGTGCCAGCTGGATATTGTACTGCTACCATATAGCGTGGCCTCGGTAGAGTTGGACATGGTGTCATTCTGGTTGGTGAAATGGACGGTTGTGGGATTCAATGTGACCAGCTCGATATCGGTCTCGTAGTGGGGTACGTCGGGGCCATAGAAGAACATTCCGTATACGGCGCCGGGGTTCTTTGTGCCTTTGGCGACTGTGCGTATGCTTCCATAGGTAATGTCGGACCATGCAGTGACGATCTGAGCGGACTGGGCATCTGTGTTGGCACTGTTGGCAGGAACGGCGGCCTGATTCATTCGGAGCAAACCAAGAGAGTCAATGGTGATTTGCGATTTGTTGAAGTACGCTGGGCCGATATCCGTGTCGCTCTTGATGAAGTACATTGCATTGGCGTTTGTACTGCTGAAGTTGCGAGAGCTCCAAGAAGAGTTTTTCACTTCCATGTGGGAATTGAATCTGTATCTGTTGTCCACAGTCCAAGTGCAGCCGTCCCAGACTCCGGGACGCGAGACGAAGGTTGAGGTCACCTTTTCCCATACAGGAGGTTGACCGGACTGAGAGGGCGCAATAGCCCAATTAGCAGCTCCGCTGTCGCTAGCGCTTGTGCCTTCATCCTGACGACGGTTCAGGACAGAAACAGGTTCATCCCTAAGTGTCTCAGGTGCGTCGGAAAGCTCGTAGGAAGCTTGAAGCGATCCGGCCAGAGGAGATGCATGGCAAGTCACAGCGACTGAGGCCAGAAGCCAAGAAGAAAGAAGGCGTAGATGCATCATTGAAACGAGACGGAAAGTGAGAGATGATGGTTACTGACAGAGGAACAGAAGACGTCGGACTTATATACCTCTCAGCTGCCTTTTCCAAACCTCCCTGGCTGCTTGGATCGATGCTGAATATCACGAATGATTGTGGATCCGAGTATGCACCATCACGACTGGTCCTTCGACTAGCAGTCTCATCCATGGATCAAGTGGGTTGCTGCACGCTTTAGTGAAGTGGCCGGTCAAAGAACAAGCCACTGGACACGAAACCTCACAAGGACGGGTCGCCCATCTTCAAGCGCGTCTGTACAGCATGCACATCATACCGACTCTAGACAATACTCATCAAGCCCTCAGCGACAATTGATGATTGGAAGTGCGCATCCACACAGAGTCCAAATGGTCCGTGTGTAGACAAGTGCACTCTGTCCCGACCGGTCTATACTGAACCGACGAATTCATTCGAAGAGTGGATCAGGGCTTTGTCTATGCAGCTATTAACCATCTTCTAAGGGTTGCGGCGTCCGCAGGACAGCTTGACTTCGTTTCGAGCATGTGAATGCAGAAACATGCACACTACCCAGCATTGGCGACATGTAACAGTAGGAAGGCGCAACTCTTGCCCAAGAGTGTGTATAGAGTGTCGTCGTGCGTCGGGATTCTCTGCCAAGCCCAGTGGTAAAAGACTCGAATCTTCACTCCATGGCTTTCGAAGGAATCGTTGAACACAGGGAATCCGAGACTCCAATTGAGGTGGTAGCGATGGCGTCCCAAGGCGTATTGTCGTGATTTTAGTGTCTGAAAGCATCTGTGTTCATGACTCGAGGACTGACTCGAACGTTGCCGTTGAGAGCAACCGGGCAACGTAAGGTGAGTTTACCCTGATCCAGTCCACTTCATTCTTCTTCTGTGGCCCTAATTATCCAACATGAGTCTAGGCTTCAACGGGACATGACTCTGTTCTAACGTGCACATATGAAGCGACATAGTCGACTTTACGAACCAGCTGAGGAGTTGACCAACCAGATCGCCTGGAACCACTTGCACAAGCACCGTTTGATCCTGGTCTGTGCATTGTGCTACCGTACAAGGTCGACTGTGTCGCTTCATCCGGACGCACGCTAGCTATCCAGACATTTCCTAGTCTATGGAAGTCTTTCGGGCGCTCTTTCTGCCACCCCGGCATGCAAGATGCTTCGACCTGTTGAACGTTCCAACAAGGTTCGTTGTCGGAAACGAGTTGTGAATCTTGACTGTAACTCACAGATTATTAGAAGCCTCATTGACAATACAATAGCCTTAGTAGTCTTTGTTTGAATGAACCACCTAAAACCTTGGAGTCTAGAAGAATACACCGTTATCAGCGTCCATATCCAACCGAGACCTATAGACTATCGTAGAACGGCTTCAATTGCCAACATTCAAACCACATCCTTGCACACAAAAGACACAAGCATCCCATCCTATCACTGAGCAAAAAGGCCTTGTCTTATATCTTTTTTTTCCATCTCATCAATCCGTTCGAGCGTTCAAGATCGAAACATGCATACCTCCATCACCACAATCTGGTTGACAACCACCCTCCTCTTGACTTCATCCTTCTGCCATGCCAAACCATCACCTCCTGCCCCTTCACCTCCGGCATACTTCCTCCTTCACGAATTCGGCCGCGAGTTCAACTCAGGCCACTTCTCCGGCTTCGACGAAGCATTCATTTTCGCCATCGACCCTGCCACCGATGCCAAAGATATGAGTACGAATAATGCGAAAAGTTGTTCTTTGTTCTGGAATTCGACCGTGCCGAATAGTGTGCAGGGACAAGCACCTAGTGAATGGGTATGTTGAGAGGAAAAGACGACAAGATGAAAGTGAATGATGGATGAACATGGACGAATTGCTGATATATGTCATTGTGCGGTTGATAGCAAACCGATGATGTCAAATCTACTTGGTCTTGCAGGATGGATTCATATATCAGTGAAACGGAATTTAGAATGGGGATCCGTCATCAGTACCGCCTGTGAGTGTTCTCTCCTCCCCGTATCCCTTCTATCTTTTACCCTCCATCTCCCCCATCCCCTACCTCCCCTAACCCCTGCTAACTTCCATCTCCTCCCCTTCCCAGCAACAACCTCCCCTGCCTCAAACCCAACGGCCCAGACTGCATAACCAGACTAGCTTATATCGATTTCAACACCTCCGCTCCAGGATTCAGATATTACGACACCAAAAATTCGCGGTCTCAACATGCTAGTGGGCAGATTCAAGCGTTTACGGGTGTGATAAATGCGACGGTGTATCAACATTGTAAAACTTGTGGTGGTCTGGGTGGTGGGAAACAGGAGAGGTATTTTCCATGATTTTAGATTTAATAGGGGGGGAAGGAATTGGGAGAAGGGTTTAGGAGTTAGGGAAGCTAGTTGACAAAGAGAGATATGGCCCCTTTATTAGCAAAAATCTCGAGCATCGACATGGTCGAAGTTTGTTTTGCTTGACCTCGAGGCTAGGAGTTTGGTGAAAGAATACATGACCAACATGTATTCCGGCCTTGCAAAGGCGAGGGAGTTGGACAATGATCGTTATCCGGAGATCAAGTGGAAGAAGTTGGTGGAATCCATCCGTGCTAATAAGGAGAAGAAGCAAACTGCTTGACAATCGTGTAGCTCGGTTGTATCTGCTGTCAGTTTGGGTGTTGGAATATAATCGGACTAAGACTGTCTAGACGCTGCGCACCTACTACGCCTCCATGCCCCTGCTTGATCAATCTCTAGGGACACCTAGCTTCAAGCACATTATCCCACAACAATTGTATGTCGTTTCTGAGAAAGGAGTGTCAGCCACGGAGAAAGGTATCCGTGTCGCATGACCCTCTGGAGATGAGCTTTATGGCTTGATCACAAGAATTAGCAAGCTGCAGCATGACATTATCCTTAGAAGATTGTCAGTTATTTGGAAAAGCTGTAGCAGATCAAAGATACATTCGTTGTTTGACACTAGCTTACGGCGCAAAATCTAGTCTTTGATCAGATCTGTGATCCTCACTGGTCATGACAGCACTCGAGAAAACATCCACTTATAACAATCCAATTCATCGTGTGACTCTCGGGACGAAGGAAGACGACGTAGATGTACTTTATACGTTGCTTCTACATCTCTTACGTTCGCCAAAGTATGTCGACAATTCATAGTTTGGACATTGTCTTCGAAATCTCTTGTCCGTCTTCTCCGAAGTAGATCTTGTTCCCACTGACTAAACTTCGCTGAAGCGCCATCGCAATCTCAATAGCACGTACCGAACTGGAAAGAGTAATTGGTACTGCAACGTCATCGAAACAACATGTTGTGAACTCGTAGGCTTCGGTGATGAATGCTTCTCTGAAGCGTTCGTAGTAGTGCTGGGGCAGATCACGTCTGGCACCCTTGGCATCATGTACCACGACATGGTTCTTTCTACCTTTCATGTTGACCCTCAGTGATCCCTTTTCGCAGATGATCTCGGTGGTGTCCTCCTGTCCCGCTGCCATCATTCGAGAGCAGTATAGCGAAGCGACTTTGCCTCCATCGAACTCGAGTGTGGCTACTGCGTTATCTCTATCGTTCATGGCGTTGAGTTCAGGATGTACGGCAGTGACTCCAACGGCCTGGAGACTTTTGAGCTTGCGGTCTTCACCGAGGAACCACAGCATAAGGTCGATGTCATGGATGGAGCAGTCTACAAAGATGCCACCACTCGTCTTGGCGTAGTTTACAAAAGAGCCAGACTTGTCAAGGAGGTCGGCAGTCTGAGAACGAAAGACGACGGCGGAGCCGTGTTGGCCTTCTGCGATCTGACCATGTGCTTCACGATAGGAGGCGTCGAACCGGCGGGAGAACGCACACATGACTTTCTGCTTGGGATTCTTCTTCTTGGAGTTTTCGTATGCCTGGAGGACGGACCGGGCCTGTAGGTGCGGGAATTAGTCGGAACGAGCTTCTTGATTTGGGTTTGTGAGGGGTGGACTCACGACTTTAAGATCAATACTGAGAGGCTTCTCGCACAAGACATGATAACCCTTGGAGATGGCTTTGATAGCTTGCTCTGCGTGAACAGAAGTTGCACTCGCAACGATAACGGCGTCCAGGTTCTCTTGTGCGAGCATATCGTCGTAGTCCTCGTATATCTTGACACCTTCGAGATTTCCCTTTCCCCAAACTCGCTCTGTAGAGTCTGGAGTGCTTACGGCGACAACTTGTGCTCTTTGTGTGAGATCATGGAAGTTGACCGCATGACGTTTGCCTGTGTCTTGGTCAGAATCTCGATTCTGCCAATGTTGATTATTGGAAGTTACTGACCCATTCGGCCAAGGCCTGCGATACCGATACGGAGCTTCGAACTAGGCATACTGCGATATCTGATGAGGGAACCTGAATCTGTGGAGTTCAATGGAGACGACGATGTTTGCTTAGGCTTCCGAAATTGACAAGCAAGAAGAAATATATATGTTTTCAAGCATAGACAAAAGTGGGAGACTATACCTCAAAACTATAAACTTCGCAAAAAGGTTTCCGACCTGAGAGAATTGAGGGCACGTAGCAGCCCCTCCAATCACGTGTGTCTCAACTGCGTAGAGAATTGACTGCCTCCATCAGAGAGGCAAGCAGACCTGTTGGGATCTTTGACAACCTCCACCATGCCAGAATACAATTTCGTATGGTATCTACTCATGCACCCCAAAAGTCTCCGGACACTCGATTTTGGTGAGACGAGTAGAGCTTCTTCCAACGATTTGTAACCAACCCTCGCCCATGGTACTGACTCCTTTAAATATTGGATACGACGCTTTATGGTGCTCTGAGTTTAGTGATAGTCAGGTAGGTTGTTGTTGTTAGCGTAGATGGCGAACATACGGAAGTGCATGCCGATGATGAGGGGTTGGACGTGGGATGTGGAGTCGAGCTGCGGGGGTTCTGTTTGGGGTTCTGTTTGACTCACAGACTTCAGGCCAATTATCATCTGCTGACCCAAACGCCAGCGACACAAGGCGATGGGCTCCCAATCTGGCGTTCCGACTGATGTTGTGTACCATTGGCGGAGGTGATACGACTTGTAATTGACTTCCATCCGCGTCGTACAGGTTCACAATCATCCAAGTCGAAACTAGTAACTCAGATCAGTAGATGCACAGCATATTCGGAGCTGCGTAGAACATCGTGCGTCCTCGTCGAATATATCGAGTCCTTGGAGGAAAATCTATGCGTGGATCATGTTCATGCAATTGTGTTATACTTGTGTTGACAGCAAGAATGCTTAGATTGACGCATACAGAAGAAGAATCTAACAGATGGAACCACTGACTTGGGAGCCCACATTACTACCATACTAGAATCAGTTCTTTGTTCTTCACCGACGCTCTATTTGATGAGCTTTACGGCACATTGTTCCCAACCTCACCATCTAACAACAGGGTTAGGGAAGAACTCGTCAATGAGCTTCGAGTAGTAAGGCTGGAAGCGCTTTGTCAGATCATCTGTTCGAAATGTGTCGAACAACACTTGGGCTTACCTTGAGGGACTGAGCGTCTGGTGGAGCCTCGCTCTTGCTGTACAGGTCGTAAGGGTTGAAAGCTCGCACAGCCTTGAGCATAGCCACGTCTTTCTCGTTCATGAATTCGTTGTATGCGCCTTCACGGTGCCATGGGTAGAAAGAGTGGTATCTGATCATGGCCAAGCCCTCTGCAGGAATGGTGGACTGGTCCTTGACGACGTGGTAAAGATACTCATCGTGGCCCCAGGAGAGCATCACATTGTCCAGTCCACACCCCTCCGAGTAAATGCCAAGCTTTGTCTTGTAGACTTCGTTGTTGTAGTCTTCGTTGTCCTTGAAGGACTGTGTGCCGAAGATGATCTTTTCATCAAAAGCGCAGCCAACAGGGAATGTGTCTCCAACCACGTCCCATTGACCATTTGCACCGTAGAAGAACAGCAGTTTACCGAGGTCGTGAATCAGTCCGATTAGCTGCATCCAACGAGGCTTACCATCCTGACGGAGTGCCTCGGCGGTTTGGAGCAGATGAGTCAACTGAGACTCCTGAGTGTCAGGGTCACATTCATCCACGAACGTGTCCAGTTTCTCCAGGGCCTCCCAGACGGTCATCTCTGCTCGGGTCTTGCTGTAGAAGTCATCTCTAGCCTTCATGTTGTATGCCACGGTCTGCAAGGTGTGTTGCTGAGCGTAAAATGACTTGACACGATCGCAAGCATCTTCGAATTGACGGAAGGTTGTGGTGTCCTTCTCTTTGTCGAATTCTGACTGCTGATAGATGTCCAGAGCATCAGGCTGTTCTCCACCAAGCGTATTGACGAGATCAATGTTGTCAGAAGTGGCCTCAAACTGACTGACTCCTGGGTACAAGATAGCAGTCGCCATGTTGCGCTAATCAATTGAAGATAGTAAGATATGCTCGACTGTGAAGAAGAGAGATAAGCCGATGCAGTATAGTTAAGTTGCTTGAAAATTGCTAGAAGTGACTTGGTAGTAGGAGTGCTATATATCTTTGAGGACTTGTTCCATGGAGCTTTATACCTCTCAAGACCGTTGGTCCACGTCTTGCAAAATGGTCTCCGCGAGCTGACCGATTTGACGGTGTGCAGATCTGATCAGGACAGGTCTTCCTTCAATATTGCATCCTTTGTTCTGGCAAGATGGGTTCCGAGATCTATCCCTGCATTTGATATGCTGCGTTGTCTGTCGGAGGGTCGAACATACCCAGGTCCAGAGGTGTTCATGGATGGATAATCCAATCCAGTCTGCTGGATTCGATCCAATAGTTCGTAGTGGATTGGATTGAGC
>JAKLML010000094.1:0-80658 GCA_022813425.1 Aureobasidium lini | reverse complement strand
CCCCTATATTCGGTCGTCGTTCGGTGCCTATTCGGTTACTAACATTCTCCTAGAAGTTAGAACTAATACTAAAGAAATTCACCCTACTAAGAATCGACATAAAGAAGAAACTAGAAGTAGCTAAGGCCGTAGCTACTACTAACGTATCCTCCCCTTAGGATCCTACCTCTCTATAGTAACATACTACTACCTCTACCCCTAAGACTATTATTATAAGCAAAGAATCGCCTATCTTTGTTAATGCTAAGAACTCCCCTCCTTCCCTTAGCAATAAGGAATATAGTACTAAGGTTAACTTTAATAACTAGTAAACCTACGAAGGCGACCTATCCTTTCTAGATGTCGCTAATCTAATTAAGGGAGCTATACTAACTATCTTAAAGGAACTAGGAATTAGATAAGAGAAGGGAACATAGGTTAAATAAGAGAAGGGAATATAGGTTAAATAAGAGAAGGACGTCGTTATTAAGGTAGAGAAGGTCGAGGATCTAGATATAATTATTATATAGGTTACCGCTCGCTCGTAGTCTATAGTAATTAATCTAGTGTCCCTTACTCCGTCGCTATAGAGGCTCCGCCCTTCTTCGGTTACTATAGAAACGCCCTTAAGGATGCCTAATAACATACTACTAGTTACGCTACTATAGTCGCCCTTATTAACCGAACTAGGTAGCCCCTATACTAAACTAGGAGCTAATTGTCCGTTCTAGGAAGAGGAGCTAGATAAGGGAGAGGAGGAATAGATAAAGAAGGATAACGTTTAGTAGTAGTAAGAGACTTAGTAGTAAGAGACTTAGTAGCGAGTAGGATTAGTAGATAGAAGGTAGAGACGTTTAGTACTACTATCTAACTATATTCTACATAAAAGAAAGAGGTAGAAGAGCTTAGTTATTATTTCCTTTATTACATTACCTTTTAGTATTACTCTTATTACTTCTTACGTCTCTAGGTAATTAATAATAGTCTTATTCTCTTTATTCGGTGCTCGTTTAGTAGCTATTTAAGGTGTAAAAGTGAAAGTGACTATAGGACTTTTAGTAAACAACCCGCAAATTTCTCTATAACTTACTAATCTAACCCTCTTAGTAATATTAATATTAACATTAACTTTAACCTACGCATTAATACGCGTATTACCTCTTACTTTATTACCTCCTCTTCTACATTATCTTTCTTTTATTTAGTATGTTAAACGACCCTCTTTTAAGCGCCTACATTAAGTAACTTACTACGCGTAATACTACTAACTAAACTAGCGACATTAATATAGACGCTAGCGCTAGCGCCGCCGCTTAGGCTATTACCGATAATAAGGCCGCCGCCCTCTAGCTACTCGCCTATAATAGTCTCGCCTTAGACGCTTAAAATAACGATACTATAGTCGACGACGAGGAGCTCTACGGCGTAAGTAACGAAGAACGTCCTAGCGCCCTCCTCCTTAGTAGTACTACTAGTAATAAGGAAGTTAAGACTAGCGTTCCTACTACTCCTATTACCGATAACGAAGAAGATAAGGACGAAGAAGAGTACGTAATATGCCTACCTACTACTTACTAAATACTTACCGTATATAGCGACCTTAATACCGTAGCCGACAAGTTTAAGGTTCTACGCTATCCTAAGACCGACCGTACTAAGGACTACTAGTTCTATAGTTAGACTATATAGAATAAGTTTATGCTCAATACTCTAAGTACTAATACTAAGACCTGCAAGAAGGCCGCCGCTAAATTATGTAAGTTCGACATAATAGGCTATATCGTTAAGACGGCTAAGGGTACTACCTCTCCCCTTCCCTACTCCTACTACGTTAATAATAACTACCCCTACCGCGTCTAGAGATTAAAGACCGATAAGATGTACGCCTAGTGCCGTAGCTAGAAGCACTCTAGTTACGATACTAATAGTAAGACCGCTAGGGATCTAACTACTCGCCTTACTACTAAGGCTACTAACGCTACTTTAGCTCCTCGCCCTACTACTACTACTAAGACTAGTACTAACCTAGACGACCTTACCGAGGAGCTTAATAAGGCTATTACTAACGTTAAGAGCCTTATCTATAAGGTTAAGATCTAGGCTAAGGAGTAGGTAAAGGCCGTTAATGCTATTAGAGCTATAGTTAATAAGTCTGCTCGTAGGGTTATCCTATACGCTAACGAGGTAGAGGATAGTACTAGCCTAGCCGCTTACTATGCCCGTTTAGTAGCTACTAGTACTAAACGCGCTACGGCTACTCTTACTAATATCTAGTCGACTACTATCGCTCGCCCTATCGCTATCTCTATCGCCCTCCTTATTAATACTATTCTCGCTACCCCCTATAACGTACCCCTCTCGCTCGACCCTAGCCTTACTACCGCTATTATAAAGAAGTAGCCTAAGGATCTTCGCGAGCTACTTAAGTACCTTATATAGACTAACGACTACCTTAAGGCTAAGCTTAAAGTAGAGGATAATACTAATAAGTAACGTATAGCTAAGTAGTTTAATTAGTTTAACGTAGCCTTCTTAAAGTAAGAGGAACGTATCGAGGCTATAGAGATAAAGTTTATTAAAGCTATTATAAAGGTAGAGAGGTCGTACTCGAAGTAGCTCTATAACACTAAGGGGGCCTAGACCGAGTACGTTAATAAGGTTAAGTAGAGTAACCGTAAGGCTATCGAGGCCTAGTAGGACTCTATTACTATCGACTAGAAGGAGCTAAGCGATAGCGTCTACGCCCTACGTAAGTAGGATAAGGCCCTACGTAACGATATAACCGATATTAAGCGTAGACTTAACTTAGCTAAGGATAGCATCTTATACTAGGCTACCGACTCTAACGCTTACGATGCTCTTAAGCGCGAGGCCGCTATAGCTAATAAGACTTATTCCTTATTTAATATTGCCTCTAAGGACTCTAAGCTTAGTAAGGACTCTAAGGGCAAGGCTACTAAGGGCGAGGCTACTAAGGGTAAGGCTACTAATAATAGAGTTAGCGGCGAGGACGGAGATAGCGCTAAGCCTACTACTAAGGAAGACACTTATAACTCTAGATAAAGCTAACCGACCGAACGATAGCTAAATAACTACTAAACGGCATGTTTACGACTTACGACTATAATTGCATTAGTAGGAGTTTAAAAGGCGGCTTTAATTAAGGGCAAGTTTTTAGTAGCGGGACCGACTAGTTACCGAACAGCTGCCGAATAGCATTCTAATTACTTTAGATAACTAAATGGAAGGTTACTACACCTATAAAACTACTCCCTCTATGTATAAGAACCGTGTAGTAAAGGTATTAACGTTGCGACAGAGTGTTTAGAGGGTTAAGAAGCTCGAAGGCCCCTACGGGGAATTTGCTAATTTGCACTTTTGAGCCGATGCACCGTTTGGGCCGCCGTCCGACGCGACTTCTCGTGTGATGGTCGTGAAAGTTGCCAAGGCCGCAGCGATTTGTGCTTGACATGTTGTGGTGTGGAGTAAACAAAACAGTTTAGCTATTGTAGTTCTTGTGATTGCCCCTTCGAGTCCTTCCTTCCAACCAAACGACGACGACGACACGATACGTCCAGTGACTCAGGACGACGAAACTCCAGTGATAATTCGATCGTTCACTTATCCCCGTCGATGATCGTTGATTGAATATTGTAAACCTGTTCAGCCAAAAAGCCGGCGCAATGGACGACTCAATGGCAGAGTCCGACTATAACATGGACGCCAGCAGTGACTTTGAACCACCAGTCAAAGCACCAGCAGTTCGTATTGTTCCTTCGCTCCTTCCACTTTCACACCCTAACTTTACTTCAACAATAGAAGAAGGCTGCTCCTGCAAAGAAGGCAGCTGCGCCCAAGGCCAAAGCAGCAGCTCCCAAGAAACAAACCACTCTCAAACCTACCAAGACGACGAAAGCCGCCACAAAGAAGCCGCCGACACCGATAAGTGACGAAGAGAACTCCGACGACGACGCACATCCGGCCAACCACGACGACGACAGTCTCCTCGCCGAGACCCCTCCCAAGAAGGCCGCAACCAAGAAAGCACCAGCGAAGAAGGCAACTAAGCCGCTACAAGAAGTCGATAACGAGAGTTTCACAGCAGAAGGCGCAACCATGGATATGGACGGCGCAAACGACGAAAAGATGGTCCAGCCTAAGCCGAAGAAGGGCAGCGCCACATCGCAATACCAGAAGCTCACTCAGCTCGAGCACATCATCAAGCGTCCTGACACATATATTGGCTCCGTCGAACGCCTCGAGAAGCAGATGTGGGTCTACAACTCGGAAAATGAAGCCATCGAAAGCCGCGAAATCAGCTACGTACCTGGTCTTTACAAGATTTTCGACGAAATCCTGGTCAACGCAGCCGACAACAAGCAACGCGACAAGAACATGAACGAGATCAAGGTCTGGATCGACCGCGAGAAGGGAGAAATCTCAGTGCGAAACAATGGTCGCGGTATCCCAGTCGAGATGCACGAGAAGGAGGGCATTTACATCCCGGAGATGATTTTTGGTCACCTCCTCACATCCTCCAACTACGACGACGATGAGCAAAAGGTCACCGGTGGAAGAAACGGTTATGGTGCAAAGCTCTGTAACGTCTTCAGCACCAAGTTCGTTCTGGAGACAGTCGACTCGAAGCAGGGCAAGAAGTACACACAGACATGGCATGACAACATGACCAAGAAGGACAAGGCAAAGATTACCTCGGTGAAGAGTGACGACTACACAAGAATCACTTTCTACCCGGACTTCTCAAAGTTCAACATGGACAAGATGGACGACGACTTCGAGGCTTTGGCCAAGCGTCGCGTTTACGACATGGCTGGTACTTGCCCTGGAGTCAAGGTCTGGCTGAACGACACTCGCATCAAAATTACGAAATTCAAGCAATACATGGAAATGTACACCAAGGCCATCAAGACTGAAAGCTTGATCAACGAGGGCGTGGAAAATCAGGTCATTCTGACTGACAACCCCAACGAGCGCTGGGAAATCGGTTTCGCTGTTTCTGATGGCTCTTTCCAGCAAGTTTCTTTCGTCAACTCGATCGCCACTACCTCAGGAGGAACACACGTCAACTATGTGGCTGATCAGATTATCAACAAGCTGCTGGAAATTGTCAAGAAGAAGAACAAGGGTGGTGTCACACTCAAGCCTGCTCAGATCCGCAATCACATCTTCCTCTTCGTCAACTGCCTGATTGTCAACCCAGCCTTCAACTCTCAGACCAAGGAACAACTCACAACCAAAGCCTCTCAATTCGGTAGCAAGTGCACGCTAGGCGACAAGTTCCTCAAGGATATCGCAAAGACTGAAGCCGTGAACAACATCATGCACTTCGCTCAACAGAAGGCCGATCAAGTCCTGAAGAAGTCAGACGGTAACCGCCGCACTCGCATGAGCAATACCAAGCTCACAGACGCCAACAAGGCCGGTACCAAGGATGGCCACAGGTGTACTCTCATCTTGACAGAAGGTGACTCGGCTGCTATGCTCGCACTTGCTGGACGAGCTGTTGTTAACCAGGATCTATTCGGTGTCTTCCCTCTGCGTGGTAAGATGTTGAACGTTCGCGACGCATCAGTCGATCAGATTTCGAAGAACGCAGAAATTCAGAACATCAAGCAGTTTATGGGACTGCAACACAAGAAGGAATACACAGATACCAAGGGTCTTCGCTACGGCCATCTGATGATCATGACCGATCAGGATCACGATGGAAGTCATATAAAGGGTCTTTTGATCAACTTCTTGCAAGTCCAGTTTCCCAGTTTGCTTAAGCTTCCTGGGTTCCTGCTGGAATTCATCACACCTATCGTCAAGGTCTGGAAGGGCGACCCCAAGTTCCCAAAGGTGAAGCGCGACTTCTTCACGATGCCTGAGTACGAGGCTTGGAGACAAGAGCCTGGCCATGACAAGGGCTGGGATCACAAGTACTACAAGGGTTTGGGAACTTCGGATACCAGAGATGCCGAGATCTACTTTAGCGATCTAGACAAGCATCTCAAGGAGTTCCACACCATGCAGGAACACGAGAAGCAGTTAATTGACCTCGCCTTCAGCAAGAAAAAAGCCGATGACCGCAAGATGTGGCTCCAGAACTTCGTGCCAGGAACCTACCTCGACATGTCTGGCAAGGAGAAGATCAGCTACGATGACTTCATCAACAAAGAGCTCATCCTCTTCAGTATGGCTGACAACTTCCGTTCGATTCCTTCTCTGGTCGATGGATTCAAGCCTGGTCAACGCAAGATTTTGTACACCGCTCTGAGGAGAAATCTGAAGAAGGATGTCAAGGTTGTTGAACTTGCTGGTTCGGTTTCCGGATTGACCGCATACTCTTACGGTGAAGCATCTCTGCAGCAAACGATTATTGGTCTTGCTCAGACGTTTGTCGGATCCAACAACATCAACGTGCTTGAGCCCAGTGGTAACTTCGGTAGTCGTCTTCAGGGTGGTAGCGACGCAGCCAGCGCTCGTTACATTTACACCCGTCTTTCTCCTTTCGCCCGCCGCATCTTCAACGCGCATGATGAGCCTCTCCTGACGTACAACACTGATGATGGCAAGACCATCGAGCCTGAGACCTATGTGCCTGTTGTGCCCATGGTCCTTATCAACGGTGCTGATGGTATTGGCACTGGTTGGTCGACTTCTATCCCCAACTACAACCCTGAAGATGTCATTGAGAATATTAGACTCAGGATGGCAGGAAGCTCAAAGTCTGACATGAAGCCCATGCAGCCTTGGTTCCGTGGCTGGAAGGGAGAAGTCGAGGACATTGGCAATGGACGTTTCAGATTCACTGGTACTGTCACCCAGACAGACAAGGATAACGAGATTGAGGTTACCGAATTGCCTGTTCGCTTCTGGACTCAAGACTTCAAGGCTCACCTCGAAGAGATTATCAAGGCTGAGAAGACACCCTCTTTCATCAAGGACTACAGCGAGTACAACACACCCGAGAAGGTTCACTTCATCATCACCTTGGACGACAAGGGCATGAAGGTCTCGCTCGACAAGGGCCTCATTGAGCAATTCAAGCTGAGCAGGACCATGGCAACCACCAACTTGGTGGCATTCGATGGCCAAGGCCGTATTCACAAGTATGAGACTCCTCTGGACATCATGGAAGAGTTCTACCACATTCGTCTCGCTTTCTACGAGAAGAGAAAGCAGTACCTTCTCAACGAGATGCAGAAAGAGCT
Organism: Aureobasidium lini; assembly: GCA_022813425.1. NCBI lineage: Eukaryota > Fungi > Ascomycota > Dothideomycetes > Dothideales > Saccotheciaceae > Aureobasidium > Aureobasidium lini. The sequence continues at coordinate 73,462 of JAKLML010000094.1, read as the reverse complement.
GGACAAGCTGAGCAATCAGTCGCGCTTCATTCAGATGATCATCGACGGCAAGCTCACTGTCTCCAAGAAGAAGAAGGCTGTTCTTGTCGCCGAGCTCCACAAGCTCAACTTCAAGCCCATCCCCAAGTTGGCAGATGCCAAGAAGCAGGGTGAATTCGAAGAGGTCGTCGAGGAAGACGATGATGCTGAAGATCCTGCACCTGGCGCCAACGACTTTGACTACCTTCTCGGTATGGCCATCTGGTCGCTTACCCAGGAGCGTGTTGAGAAGCTTCTCAGACAGATTGGCGACAAGGAAGCAGAGGTCGATGCTCTCATCAAGCTCTCGCCCAAGGATCTCTGGACCAGAGATTTGGACGAGCTTCTCGAGGAGTGGCACACCCAGCTGGAGGTTGAGGAGACCCGTGCTAAGAAGTCAAAGAGCAAGGGCCGTCGCACATCTGCAAAGCTCGGGTTCGGTGGAGCCAAGAGCAAGAAGCGCAAGTCGGAAGATAGCGACGACAGCGATGATGATTTCATCGTTTCTAAGAAACCGAAAACCGCCGCAAAGCCCGCCGCCTCCAGGGCTGCTCCAGCTCTCAAGTCAAAGGTGTCGAAGGGAGCGACTGGACTGCTAGACAATTTCCTCACCAAGTCCAGCAAGCCTGGTATCTTCCCCGTTGTGGACGGAGTCGAGCAACAGCCTATTGAAGCACCTCCTGCAGTCAAGGCAGGTCTTATCGAACCTTCCAACATCACAAAGCCGATTGCAAAGAGAAAGACCGTCTTGTCAGACTCCGAATCTGACGACGATATTGAGACGATCCTCACAAAGCCAGTCGCAAAGGCACCTGTCGTTAGAAAGAAGACAGCCCTTGATACTGAGGATGAGGACGAAGACGAAGACGTGAAGCCACCCACCAAGGCTGCGACAAAACCTGCTCAGAAGCCCGCACCCAAGAAAAAGCCAGTCATTGAGTCCGACTCTGGAGAAGATGTCGACATGTTTGATGCCGCGAAGATGAAGCCTGCCGCTCAACCTGCTGCTGGTGCTCGCGCCGGCCGTGCTGCTGCAAAGAAGCCGGTGAAGTATGCCGCCGACTCAGACGAAGAGATGTCCGACGACGATCTCGGTGACATCAGCAAAATGGTCAAGGAAATCCCCAGTGCAGCTCCAGGTCGTTCTCTCCTCAGCTCTGCCCACCGCACAGGCGCAAGCCACGGTATCAAGAGCTCTCACGGTAGAAAGGAAAGTGTCGAACCTGTAGACGATACAGACTGGGCAGAACTCGCCAAAGGCACACCAGCCAAACCCATCGCCCAGGCCAATAACTTCTCAGACGATGACGATGTGAACATGGACGACGACAGTATCTTGTTGTCGACTCGCAAGCCTGCTCCATTGAAGACTATCTCGGAGAGCACCAATGCAACCAAATCTACGGCATCTACAGCAGCAAAGGCCAAGAAGCCCGCAGTCGCACCAGTCAAGACTCTCTCACCTGCAGCCAAAGCCTACGCAGCCAAGCAAGCCAAAACCGCTGCCGCGAAACCAGTAGCCAAAGCACCTCTTCGCAAGAAGACAGCTTTGGACACTGACGATGAAGATGACGATGCCGATAACCTCGCCAACAGCATTCTTAGCGATGATGAAGGAGATGAATTGGTTGTCGCTAAACCTGCTGCTGCTAGACCTTCGCGCAGAGCCGCTGCTGCCAAGCCCAAGGCTAGTTATAAGCTTGATGATGAAGACAGTGAGGAAGATGAGGAGTTTGCAGAGGAGAGCGAGGAGGAAGAGGAGACTTTTGCTGATGATAGCGAGTAAGAGGGAGTACCCCATGGTGAGTTTCATGGTTTGATGGCGTTCAGGGGCTGCGAAGGGCAGCAAGGGAGGGTGGTGATTAAGGTTATTTGCCTTCTGGCGGTTCGGAAGACCGCTTTTCGTACTTCCTTATCTGCATCTTTCAAGGTCGAGGGAAGGCGGGATTACTTTTCTAGCCTTGTCAATTCGAGTCTGTTTACTGTAACATCTTGTGCCTACACTTCGACCCGTGTCGTGCTGTGAAATCGGAAGCCATACAATTAGCATAACGGATGGTGAAACAAATTCAACCCAGCAGACGATCACTCCAGGAACACTGTTGCTCACGCCGAGTGCACATGAAGAGCTCTGGTCGAACCTGTCTAATTTTCCATCGACTTTTTCTCCACCAGGGACGGTTCAAAGCGACATCACTCTTCTTCGATGGGCCCTCAAAACATCGAGGACGATTTGTCGATGTAGGAATCCATCCGAAAACCGAAAAAGTCGCCAAAGAGCTTTCTTTTCAAATCAATCTTTGCCGGCGGAAAGAAGGCCTGTGGTGGATATTTTGTGGTGATTTACCATATGGAACTGACCGAACCCTGCTATCCAATTTTTTCACCCGAGCCCCAAGTCGTGGAAAACGATATAGTCCTTTTTGTGCAGATGCGTTTGCGAGTCTTCTCGTCAAAGCTGCAGGGGCGTCGTTGTGCGTCGGAGGATTCTTACGCTCTCCCTCTGAGCGTTTTCCATTCGACAATAAAAGACGCTGTGCATTTGGGGTGTGGAATTACTGACTATGCGGCTGTAAGTGCCCGCCTTTCTACACTGTGAATTACGCATTGTACAAAATGTACAGAAGGGAAAGAGAAGGCAATATGTTCTCAATTCGTTCCATCTCAAAACTCGCTATGCTAAATGCTCGCAGTAATCAATGACCAAAAGAAGAAAGCTAGATCCGTAGCCAGTGATGCAAAAGAGGAATCTATCCTGATTTCAACCCTCCTCCGCACCAACATCTTCCTTCTCCTTCTCGCTCGACTTGGACCACGACATCCATGTTCAAAGCAGTAAAATACTGCACCACGCGGTCTCTAACGTCTTCTGGGTCTGCTGCTCGTGCGGCGAAGACGTGAATGACGCCCAAGATCTTCTTTCTCTTTTCTTCGTGCTCGTGTTCGTGATGGTGGTCATGGTCGTGATGATCGTGTGCGGCGTGGTCATGGCTGTGGCCGTGATCGTGATCATGTCCATCGCCAGCTTCATCCTCGACCCAGAACCTAGGTACTGCATATCCAGTAACGCCTCTAAGGCCACTGAGCTCTTGCAGTGCATTCTTGAGCCCGTACTCCAGCTCATCAGGTATGACTAAAAGTAGTTTACCGCCAGAATCGCGGACCAAAGGGACAGCGGCGAGGAAGATGAGGATGGCAATGACGATTGTTGCGAGTGGGTCCCAGAGATACCATGGTTTCCAGAGTGTGAGGATTGTGCTGAGGATGACTGCCAGAGAGCCTCCTGCATCAGCGGCGACATGAAGGTAAATACCGTGCATGTTCTCGTTGCCATGGCCATGAGAATGATCGTGTCCATGATCATGGCCATGGTGCGCATGACCAAAAGCAAACAGACCAACCATGTTGACCAGGAAGCCGAGAGTACTAACGACCAGCAGTTCCTCGACGTGGCGCAGCTCAGTTCCTTCCATGATCCCTTCGACAGCTTCCCAGATAAATTCAACACTGACCAGCATGAGGAAGATACCATTGCCGAAGCCTGCCAGGACGTTCAACTTGCCCCATCCAAAAGGCATTTCTGGGCTGGTAGGCCATTTACTGGCGACAGCAGCGCCTAGACCAATGACAAGTGCCAGGCAATCGAAGAACATGTGAACAGTGTCGCTCAAGAGACCAAGCGAGCCACTGACCCATCCATAAAAGGCCTGTACAAGCATGAAACCAAAGTTGAGGCAGGTAAAGTAAGCAATTCGGCGAGAGTCTCGTTCGCAGAGGATGCTGTGGAATAGAGAGCCCGGACGGCAGCGTGCCAGGAGGAAAGATGTGAAGACCGATGTCTCGGCGTGAGTATGATGTTGATGGCCATGATGATGATTGCAGTGCGTATGTGCAGCAGCATGGGCGTGTGCGTGCCCAGTGTCGTGAGCATGAGCGTGACTGTGTTCATGAGAGTGGGCGTGAGAGGTTGAAGTGTCGTAAAGAACTCCGACGTAGGACAAAGCGGCAATTGCGCCGTTGCAGAAAGTACCGGGCCAAGTATTGGGAGAGAAAAGGAAGGATAAAGCGGCGGTCAGAAGACAGCCAAGCGCCAACCCAGCCTTCTTGTGAGTGCGGAGATGAGCTGGTCGAGCGAAGAGGACCAAGGCAGCAGTAATTGCCATGGAAAAGGTAGAGAAGGTGATCGAGAGGGGCGTAATCGAAGGCGCAAGAGAGAAAATGATGGAAGCTCCTATGGTGAGAATGGAGAGAATGACACCAGCATACAAGGTGGCCGAAGTGTCCGTATGAGTAGCAATGAGTGGAGACGTAGATGAGCCATTTGCTGGCAGAGGAGGGTTTAATACGAAGACGGAGAGAAGCAGAGCCAGATAACCAGTTACGAGATGGTAGGTATCAGCGTAGACGGTCAAACCAAAGGCATCACCCAAGACACAAAGTCCAATTGCAGCCAGCGTAAGAGGACGAGCGGTTAGAGAGCCAAGTAATGAGTGCGAATGCTTGTCGGAGCAGGACAGGTTTGAGGCGAGTGCTACCAACAGGATCAAGCCGACTCGCATGCCACCAATCTGAATGGCAGCATAGTATGGCAGTCCGACGTTCAAAGTGCTCGTCACCATGTTGATGATGGAGCTTGTCGTCAAGGAGGCAGGATTTGCCAGACCAGCATTTGAGCTCTTTCGTTTGTCCAAGCCTCTTTCTGATGCTCGTATGCTCGCCAATATCGCAATCAGTAGCAGCGTACCAGAGGTCAAGGTACATGCTTGCAACAAACTTGATGCATGGTGTGCGTTGGTGTAATCTTCAATCTTCTTTCCTTCTGGAACAGACTCTTGCAGGCGCGCGTATGCGGAAAGTGGAGGGAAATTTGTGTTGGGTGTTGAATAGGCGGCAGATGCGAGGAGGTATGGCAGAGGTATGAGAAGGCCAGTCAAGGCTTCAGGGAGGGAGAACCACGAGCTGTACAAGGGTCAGCAAAGATGATGGGATAACAGGGGAACACGACGAACCTCTTGGCAGCCGCTTCTGAAACTAGAGAAGATGCAGCAGACGGCGGCGCATGTGCATGGCCGTGGTCGTGGTCATGTCCATGATGGTGGCTATGTCCATGGCTGTGGGATTGGTTGTGCGAATGGCCATGGGAATGACTGTGGGATTGGTTGTGCGAATGGCCATGGGAATGACTGTGCGAATGGTCGTGACCGTGGTCATGCGATTGCGCATGAGAGTGGCCATGAGAGTGAACATGTGTGCTGTGCGCGCTTTGGGTGCTCTGGCTGTGCGTGTGGGTGCGCGCAGGGCTGTGACTGCCATTGGGGTGTTCGAGAATGTGCTCAGGGAAGGCGGCCGAGACTGGTGAGAGAGCATATCCAGACCCCTGACGGAGATGGGCCTTGAACGAAGGCTTCGCAGGCGTCCGTATCGGCGACTTTGGACCAGCAAAGGAATATGTGCGTGTGTGGCCGCCATGACCGAGGCCATTAGGGTTGAATTGATCCGTCTCTTCAAAGTCGAGTCCGCTGTCGAATGCCTCTGCCGCTGTGTTTTGCTTGTCGCTGTCGTCGTCAAAGGGGCTGTCATTCAATGCCCATGATGGCGCATAGCTCATGGACAAAGGTCGACTTGTCGTCATCCTGGACACCGGGTGCGTTGCTCAACGTGGGACAAGATATCGTGGCTGATCACAAGAGATCAATTAGAAGCAGACAACAAGACTTTACTTGGTCGTATCCATTGCCGTATGGATAAAGCTTCTTTGTGTGTGTTTGTGCACTTCAAATCGCGACTTGAGCAAAAAATAGGTACAGTACAAAGAGGAAGTCAAGAACTAGCAACAGCAGCTTCCTTGTCGCTTATCGATTCCCATGTCATGGACGTTGTTCACATTGCCCGCCTAAGGGAGCGAGGAGGGTTCAGGGGTTGGCCTAAACTTTGATCTGAAATCATCAAACAGCCTTTCCGTCCCGCCTCCAGATCTTCCGCCCGTCGTTCACCGCCCTGTCCGCTGCCTTGGCACACCACGGCAGAAGCCCACATGAAACACAGCCTCGTTGCGTAGGTGTAGCTATATCACAAAAGTGACGTCGACAGTTTGCAACATCTTGCTTTTCTTCAAAGTCAAGACCTTCATCCTTCCTAATTTCGCAAGGAAAGGTCGTCGAAATGGATGTGCCATTGATAGAGCGAGGCGGCGTGCATTCGCATCCAGGACGTTCTTGGCTATCTCTACTCTGGACTATCCTACTTCCAATCGCTGTCACAGTATCCACTCTCGTAACTGGATTTATTCTCACTCTGCCGTCGCCATACAATCCTCACCAACAGAACTCGGTAGACGAGTCATCATTCTCTGAAGATGACAAGAAGAACAAGGATTCTGGATATGCTTATTATACCAAGACTCGTGGTGCCAACAAGTCCATAAAATCAGATGCTTCAGTCACTGTTCTGGTCCTGGGCGATATCGGGAGAAGCCCTCGCATGCAGTATCACGTCGCCAGTATAGCAGCTTCTGGAGGCCACGTCAGTCTGATCGGTTATCTCGAATCTGAACTGCTGCCCGAGATCCGCAACAACCGCTTCGTCACTGTCATTCCCTTGGCTCCTCCACCTGAGGCTCTTCGCAATGCCAACAAGATGTTATTCCCTATCATCGCACCTCTCAAGGTCCTCTGGCAAATTGGAACGGTCTGGCATGCATGTGGCTACCGCACCAAGGCCACAAAATGGATGCTGGTTCAAAATCCTCCTTCAATCCCTACTCTGGCAATCGCACAAGCTATGTGTTTCATCCGTCATACACGTCTAATCATCGACTGGCACAATTTCGGCTACACCATTCTCGCGTTGAAGCTGGGCAACAAACACCCTCTAGTCAGGATATCAGAAATGTACGAGCGCTACGTAGCTCGCGCTGCAGATGCACATTTCTCAGTCACAAACGCCATGGCTCGCGTTCTGAAGCAGCGTTTCGGTGTCGAGGCCACTCCTCTCCACGACAGACCTGCTGAACAATTCCAACCACTTTCAGCAGCTGAGCGCAAGGAGTTCTTGCACAGACTTCCCGACACTGCGCACTATGCCAAACACATTACTCATGGAAGCTACAGACTCCTCGTCAGTTCCACATCCTGGACCGCCGATGAAGATTTCTCCGTTCTTCTTGACGCTCTCGTAGCTTACTCGGCCACTATCTCCATGTCCCCCACCTTCCCCAAGATCCTAGCCATTATTACAGGAAAAGGGCCACTGAAACAATACTACCTCAACAAAATCGAGCAACTCAACAAGGAGAAGAAACTTTCTAACGTCAAGATTCAAACTGCTTGGTTGAGTAATGAAGATTACGCTTCTTTGCTCGGTTCAGCTGATCTGGGAGTCTCATTGCATACGTCATCTTCTGGTGTGGATTTGCCTATGAAGGTGGTGGATATGTTTGGAACTGGATTACCTGTCATCGGATGGTCGAGATTCGAAGCTTGGAAGGAGTTGGTCAAGGAAGGTGTTAATGGTTTTGGATTCAGCAGTGCTGATGGGCTTGAAACTCTGCTGGAGGAATTGTTCAGGACGAATCACGGGCAGACCTTGGCGGCAATTCGGAGAGGCGCGCTGGAGGAGTGCAGCAGGAGGTGGGGGGACGAGTGGTTCCCTGTTGCTGGCAAGCTGTTGGGATTGCAGAGAGAGGGCGAGGTCGAGGGCAACAATGTGGATGCTGTTGCTGGTGGGGAGTCAAAAGTCATTTGAGGTTGTTGATTAGAAGCTTTCCAACGACAATCCATGTATGTATCTATATATGTAGCGAAAGGTAGCGAGCATCTGAATTTTCTATTCCTGCAGTGCTGTGTCATTAGTGATACGAGAAGCCACCTGCCTATCCCTTAACCCAACAGCACCGACACTCGCCGAAGAAGTCCTAAACGCCGACGTCGAAGAAGGCAAATCATGCATATAAACACCCTCCGCCGTGCTCTCAGCCCCATTTTCCACAGCATACCTCCTCTGCGCCCTCGCCGACATCTTACCCTGCAACCAAGGCCTCAAATTATAGTACCCACCACAAGCGAAAATCCCCAACCAAAGCACCAACTCAACCCCATAGATAACGATACCCAAAACATCCAGCTCGGGTTGAAAAAAGACCGAAATCAACGAAGTCACATCCCCCAACGCATCGATGAAGCAAAATGTGAACGAAATACCTCTGACGGTGCGATGGGTATAAATATCCCAATAATGGGCCAGAACACCCAAAGCTAGGAAGAGAGCGGCCAAGACCGCCATCAATGTCCGCGGCCACTGCACACTTTTTTCCTCTCCAATGCGCAACGCAAAGATCAAAGCCACTCCAATGCCAGCCATGCAACTCGCAATGGGAACAACAACGGCTAGACTGCGAGCCACAGACCATTTCTTTTCGTAATAGTAGACTTGGATCCAGGTGGCCAAGCTCAGAAAGGAGAGGATTTGAGGTTGGATTTGCAGGGCGATGTTGAAGGAGGAGGTGATGTTGTAGACGCCCAAAGGTACACCTGCCCATGCCCAGAACATCATCATGGAGGGTTGGAGACCGGTGGCATTGTGGCGGCGGTAGTTTATTATGATTTGAGGGATTAGCTTCGGATGTGGTTAGTCTTGTGGTCTATTCTGTTCGTAACCTTCTTCCTCATGACAGACGGTACGGGTGCCTGTCTGAGCAGAGTCACAGTAATACCATGAAAGGGAAAATCGTGGAAGATGAGTGAAAAAAGCGTACTTGAACAGACCAGCACACCTGCATGTCACGAGATTAGATTAATTTATAAGAGATGACTGCAGCAAGCTAGAAAGACGTACAGCTCCGAGAGTGCCGAGCACATTGGCAGCTACAGGAACGTTCATGATGGATACAGAATGAATATCGGAGTGAATTGTACTCAGTGATGTGAACAGTATAAAAGAGTCACAGTACGTGTGATTGTATAGAGGTCTAGAAGAGTCACTGTACTCCTCGCGTGGTGTGATTGGTCGGGACTTGAAGTTCTCCGCAATTCGTCGAGGGTCTAAAAATCACCCGTCGTCGAGACTCGAGCACGGGGAGATTTGGCAAAGGTTATTGCAACGCTGGCTTCTTTCTCCCTTTCCCTTCGACCAGCAGTCTTTACCTCTGTACAATCACAATGGCCGATCTCGCAACACCGTCCGCTGCCACCATGAGCACCATCGACGCAGGCGCCCAGAAGCCCGCCTTCTCCAAGCCCGAGAGACCTGACCAGGCCGACTATGAGAAGTCCCTCGCCGAAGCACAAAAGGCCCTTGATGCCGCTGTTGAGAGACAGGTGCGTGCAGCATGTGCCCACAAGAGCTTCTGATATTTATTGACATGTGACTGCAGAAATCCATCAAGGCCAAGCTCGACTCGCGCCCCAACAACAAGGAGTCCCCCGAGGCCAAGAGACAGCAAGAGCTCCGCTCAAGACTGAACGAGATCCGCGAGGCACAAAAGTCTGGCAAGTCGAGTCGCGCCCAGCAAATCGGCCAGATCCAGCGTCTCGATGAGCAGCTCAAGTCGCGCATCACAGAGCAAAAGACTGCCCGCAGCCGTGTCGCTTTCCGCTCCGTCGAAGACATCCAGAACGAGATCAACCGCCTCCAAGCCCAGGTCGAGACCGGCACCATGAAGATTGTCGACGAGAAGAAGAACCTCGCCGAGATCACCGCCTTGAACAAGCAAAAGAAGGGTTTCGCCGGCTTCGAGCAGGCCCAGAAGCAGATTGACGACATCAAGGCCCAGATTGCTGACATCAAGAAGTCCATGGACGATCCGGCAAGCAAGGCTCTTTCCGAGGAGTACACCAAGATCACCACCGAGCTCGACGAGATCAAGGGCAAGCAGGACGAGGTCTTCAAGAACTTGAACCAGCTCCGCGACGAGCGCACCCGCGCAAACGAGGCCCAGCAGGTCGCATACACCAACGTCAAGGAGATCAAGGACAAGTACTGGGCTGCCAAGCGCGCCTTTGCCGAGTATGAGAAGGAAGCATACCGCGTTCGCAGAGAGCGCCAGAAGGCTGAGCGTGACGCTTACGAGGCCGGCAAGCGCAAGCAGGTCGCCGAGGCCAAGCTCGAGGAGGCCAGCGCTCCCGCCTACGGTGACGAGATCCAGACCGCCCAATCCCTCATCCGCTACTTCGACCCTTCATCGCAAGAGGCCAAGGCTGCTGCCGGTCCTGGCAAGTTCGCCGCTCAGGCTAGCCGTACCGTTGAGGCCACTGGCATCAAGGGTACCGCTCTCCCTCGCAAGGGTGAGGCTGAGGAGGACTACTTCGCCGGTAACGGCGGCAAGAAGGGCAAGAAGAACCGCAAGAACCAGAACGCTTCTCCCGCCCCTGACGCCCCCGCTGGAAAGTTCAACCTGTCTTTCGGTGTCATCGAGCAGCTCGCCAAGATTGATGTTCAGCCCCCATCATCGCAGGCTGCCGTTGCCGGTGTTGTTGAGCAGATCAAGTCCAAGCTTGAGAGCTGGCAAAAGGACCAGGACCGCAAGACCCAGGAGGTGAGTTTCTGAGAAACCTTGAAGACCATAGCCAGCATACTGACAAATATTTCCCAGAACGTCGACAAGGCCAAGAAGGAGATCGAGCGCCTTGAGGCCGAGACCAGCAACGAGGATTCCGCAAAGACCAACGGCAACTCTGCCGACAATGTCGTCGCCGACCTCGAGAAGACCAAGATCGAGGAGACCTCGTAGAACCAAGTGTCCATCATACTTGTGTCTCTCTGAACCCTTCCCAAAAGTTATGCTTCACTTCTTTCGGATTATGGAAAAATTGAGCAAGGAATGCTGGCGGATACAAGAGAACGAGAAGAGAGAGTGATGTTGGAGGGATTTTCTTCCATCCATTTCTTTATTTCCACGAGTGGGTTCCAAAAAATGCTTTCTTGCCCTTCTTATCACCTTTTTTTTTTATGTTGCAATCATCCCGATGAGCGTTCAGGGATTTTCTCACTACACTCTTGTCGTCTTTTTTGCATTTCTAGGAGTAAAATTGATCCTCTTGTGCAGACACGCCTCTACTTTTGACAGTCTCAGACCCTCTTGTGAAATTTGTTTGCTGCTTCAAGGTGGGCTGCCGCTCCCTGTTCGACATGGTCGTGCAAAGCGCGATTGATTTGGACCTTTCCCGCGACAGTCCAACATTCCACAGCTTCTCTCTTGCACAGTCAAGAATCCATAATTTTAGTCATTCTGGACAGTGGTTCAGAAGTAAGGAGCAGGTTACTGCTCAAGTATAGCCTCGGAGTGATGCAGGTAGACGTCTGTATACAGTACCCCGCATCCTCTTCGATCCGACACCATCCTTCTCCGCACTCCAACCACAACTCTTCCATCCGAGGCTGCGAAACATGTAAAAGAGCAGTAGCACCTCGAGCTTCTCTGCACTCCCTTTCGCAATTCTCGATTTCGCGCCGAACATAAAAGCAAAGAACAATATCTTCAAGATTTCTTGACAATGCCTTTTAAATCCCCTCACCCACCTATCGATCTTCCTCCAAAAGAATCGATCTGGTCCTTTTTCTTCAATTCATCGCATAGCCCATTATCTCAATCTCCTCTGCCTTCTCCTCTAGCCGGTTATCTGGACGCCAGCACAGGACACTCCCTCTCCTATCTCGACGTCAAGAATAAAGCCACAGCTCTCTCCACCGCCCTGGTCAATCATCACAATTTCAAACCCGGCGACACGGTGATCTTGTTTTCTCAAAACTCGATATGGTATCCGGTGGCCATGTTTGCCGTCTTGCGGGTTGGGGGTGTGGTCAGTGGAGCTAGTCCTGCTTATGGGGTTGAGGAAATGATGTATGCGCTCAAGACTTCTGGGGCTAGGTTTTTGATGACGCATCCGGAGAGATTGGGAGTTGCTGTTGAAGCTGCGAGAGCTGTTGGGATAGGAAGGGAGAGTGTTTTTTTGTTGGAGGGAGAGGAGGATGGGTTTAAGGGGATTGGTGAATTGATTCAGATGGGGGAGAAGGGGGAACAGGTTGAGGAGTGGGAGGGTGTGAGGAGGATGGGGAATAAGCATGTTTGTGCATTCTTGAGTTTTAGTTCTGGGACTACTGGATTGCCTAAAGCTGTGAGTGTTGCTTTAACGAGTCTTGAAGACGAACACGAAGCTAACTTGCTCACAGGTCATGATATCTCACCAAAACGTACGAGCCTTGATCGAGACACTTGGATTATCATCCTGCTAACAACAACAACAGGTCATAGCCCAATGCCTCCAAATGCTCAAAATCACACCTCCAAATCTCGATCGTATCCTGGCCGTCCTCCCACTCTTCCACATAACCGGTCTCGTCCACATCCTCCACCTCCCCATCCTCCTAAACGCCCAAGTAATAATGCTCCCCTCCTTCTCAATGCCAACCATGCTCTCCACCGTCACGAAATACAAAATCAAAGAACTACTTCTCGTCCCCCCTTTACTCATCCGCTTGGTCCGCGATCCAGAAGTCGACAACCACGATCTCTCCTGCATCGAGCGCTTTTCCTCCGGAGCAGCTCCTCTAAGCGAAGAAATATTACAACTGCTGCAGAAGAGATTTCCAAACACGGGGTTTAAACAAGGCTATGGTATGACCGAATCCTGCAGTTGTATCACCGGTCATCCTCCTTCCCATTACGATTACAAATACGCTCACGCGGTGGGAAAAATCGTTTCTTCCACTTCCATCAAGATCATCCGCGAAAATGGCACGGAAGCCAATATAAACGAGCCAGGAGAAATTTTGGCAAAAGGCCCACAAATCACCATGGGATATTTGAACAATGAAACCGCGACCAAGGAAACATATGATCAAGAAGGATATCTGCACACAGGCGATCAAGGAATTATCAATCCAGAAGGTCTTCTCACGATAACCGACCGCATAAAAGAAATGATCAAAGTGAACGGTCATGCGGTGGCGCCTGCGGAATTGGAAGATTTACTCCTCGGTCACGGCTTTGTGGAAGATGTGGCTGTTCTTGGGATACCCGACACGTATACCGGGGAAAAACCAAAAGCTTTTGTAGTGCTGAAATCAAACAGTGTTGGGAAAGAGGAAGATATAGGAAGGAAATTGTTGGACTACGTCAAGGAGAGGAAGATTAGATATAAATGGTTAGCAGAGGTGGAATTCGTGGATGTGATTCCCAAGAGTCCTAGTGGAAAGATATTGAGGAGGGTGTTGAAGGATAGGGCGAAGAAAGGGGAAGTGGGTGTTGTGGTTAAAGAGGCGGTAAAGGAGAAGGCGAAATTGTGAGGGCCATGTTCGATGTTACTGTGGTCTTGAGTAGAAGTTTGCAGATGCTGAAGAAATCGAGACTTTGTTTCACGTTTCTTCATGAGCTGAGTGATTGCGATTCTGAAATTGTCGATGTGCAGGATGTTGTTTGTCGATATATGAGTGTGACCGGAGAGGCCGCTCTCGGTAAACACGTTTTCAGATCTAGACATCTTTGTGCTTTTCCATGGGCTTCGCGCTTTAATTTCGCAAGGGTGAGTAAGAAATCAACATCGACTGAGAATCCAAAGAGTATGAACGAACGTATGTACAAATACGGCAAAAAAGTCTATGCATCTATCATCTAAATCTATGTTCTAATTCCATCATCACAAAATCTACGCCCTATGCTCTGACGACTGACTCATCCTTTTCCCATTCGCAACACTCATTTCCAAATTCTCATCCTGCAACTCCTGCATCAAGATCGGCTGCGCTTTTCTCGGCGGCTGGATCTCGAACAACCTGTTCATCTTATCCAGAGGCACTGACTTGGTCTCTGGCAACAGATACCACACAAACAGCAATGACAACGTGCTCATACCCGCAAAGAAGAAATACATGCCGCAGCCATCAGGTCCCATGCCGGAAATCATGTCTGGAGTGAAGCGAGCGATGATGAACGTCCACAGCCAGTTGGCCATGGATGCGGAAACTTGGCCCACGTTGCGAGAGGCAGTGGAGAACATCTCCGAGTTGATGACCCAGGGAGTACCGTTCCAGGAGGGAATGTAGAAGGTTGTCCAGAGGTATACCATGACGATTGTGGCGATACCTTGGGAAGACAGGTGGGAGGTATCTTGGTTGCCTTGGCCAACTTTGGCAGTGATGAGGGCGCCGATGATGTACATGCATGAGGCACCTGCGATGGATCCGTAGACGAGGAGTTGACGGCGGCCCCATTTATCGACGAGCACGGTGAGCCAGAGGACTGTCATTACTGTCTTGAGAACACCGAAGATGCCGGTCATGAGGTCGACGGTGTAGTTGCTGTTGATGCCCATAGTTCTGAAGATGGTGGGAGAGTAGTAGTTCTGATGAGTGTTAGTATGGAAAGTCGCCAGAAGGGCAGGGGTGGAACTTGCAATAGCATTGATACCCGAGAAGTTCTGCAAGACGAAGAGCATGTGTCCAAGGAAGAGGCGCCACAAGATCTTTCTGTCGGTGAGTGCGAGCTTGATGGGCTGGAAGAATCCTTTGGGGATCTCATCGTTTGCGGCCTCCATCATCTCGACTTCTTCGATGATGTACTGATCGGTGGGTTCGAGGTTACGGATCCAGCAGAGGTTCTTGATGGCTTGCTCACGGCGACCCTTACTGAACAGCCAGCGTGGCGTCTCTCTGAGCATAACACTTCCGATCAAGACCATACCGGCCGGGACGAGTTGAATAGCGAAAGGAACCAAGAATTGATCTCTTCCAGTAAGGGGCGACGACTCAGAGACACCAAAGATGATCCAGAAGCCTACGAGGCCACCAGTTTGCCATCCAAGTTCGTAAAGACCGACAAGTCTACCACGGATGGCGGGAGGAGCAATCTCGGAAAGGTAGATTGGAACCTATACAGAGCCATGTTAGTCAACAGCCATTTACAACACTCTCATTGATCACAACTAAGACGTGGGGAGGACATTGATGCAAGGCGGAAGCAATCGGGGTTGTCGTGATTGAGGATAGGGGATGTAAAAGCAAGGTGTTGAATTGGGACCATCAGAGGAGGAACGTCACTTACCACCATGGTACATCCGCCTACACCGAAGCCAGAGATGACTCTTCCGGCATAGAGGGGACCCAACGTGTGGCTTGGGCTCAATGTGATTCCAGCACCAACAAGGAAGATGGTGATGAAAATCCAGATACTCGCCCTGCGGCCAAGGAAGTACGATGTGGTGTATGCAAAGATGGAACCAAAGAAGGCACCAGCCTGGAAAAGAGAAACGATGTTGGCAGAAATGAAGCTAGACTTCGAATCGCTCAACTTGTCAAGACCATAGTATTCTTGGAATGAATCAAGAGCGACTGTTGTGCCAATGAACGAAGTAGTATAACCAATCATGCAAGAAGAGAAGGCAGCAACGACGGCCGAAAGGTACACACGCCAATTGTAGACGCATGGCGGCGTAGGTCTGTCTTCGATTTTGGCAAGGACACCCATTTTCGCAGACTTGGTAGGAGGAGGTTGCAAAGACGAGGACGAGGGAGAAGAGTCTTTTGACATGTCCCCTAGGGCTTCTTCTCGGGTCGCCATCACTGTTCGCCGTGCTATCCAATGGTCGATTGTGACCAGAGGTGGTGAATGATCTGCATCCGAATTTCTCACCCACTTCGCGGAGGTGCGGGTCTAACCAACCAGATTTTTCACGATTCTGACTTAACCCCACAGCAACTCCCACAGACCAAGGGGATTGTGGATCGTACTGGAGTTACTCCGTGAGGTTTTCTTACCTGTTCAACACATCTAATTTGACGAGTGCTAAGAACGTGCAGGCATGCGTGTTCAGCGATGATGCTCATGTTGATGCCGAATGTTGCTTCCGAAGCCACCCCCGGGCCGAGCAGCCGGTTTCTCCTACCTGAATGCGCTTTTGACCGCGCTTGTCATTTCCACAATGGTCTATCCCCATTCGCTAGAACCTGTCATAGTCTACCCGAATCGCCGGTGCGCTGTCGAAGTACAAAGTCGTTTCCATATCATAGTCGTGTCGAGGGTGGGCGGATTAGACCTCTCCGCAGCCAACCGTAACCAATCTTCAAACGTATCTTGCAACCCTACAACTTCGAACTTGCTTTGCTCTTTCTTCCGGGTTTACCGCCAGGCATCGCCGCGTGGCCGCCTGAACTCTCTGACTCCTTCAAGACCGGGTTTCGTGCCGAGTCACAACGTCGTATCGAAGGAGTCGCGAGCGGCGAGGCTATCGGAACGTGCGCTGAGCATATCAAGGATTCGAATATGGGTCGCCCAACCAAATGCAAGGTTCGGTCAGCATTGACGGTCGTGCTCAACGTCTAGAGATATGAGGTCGTTGTGGGTCTCCGTTTGGGTCAGATTGCGAGTCCGGAGCAGAGTGCTGTGGGCAAAAGGTGCGGGGACGGAGGTGGGAAGCAGTCACGGCAGTTTGCAGCTTTATATAGGAGATCCTACTCCGAAAGGACTCTTGGCCGAATGATGCACCTCGGATGTGGGAGGGGTGAGCGGAGAAGATCAACTTCGGTTTTTGATGTTCTTTATGGTCGTTATACCCTTCTTCAGTGCCATAGGACCCACTATCTACAATGTTGCAAAGGTTTCAAGGTGTTTTATGATACATTGAGGTTTACGCCGATATCGACATCGCTCGGCCGATGACAGGGTGATACATTCAACAACACTTTTCAATCATTTTCTCTCAATAAAAGAGTAAGCAAGCAGTCTGGCGCTCGCAAATCAAC
The DNA here is from genome assembly GCA_022813425.1 of Aureobasidium lini. Taxonomy (NCBI): domain Eukaryota; kingdom Fungi; phylum Ascomycota; class Dothideomycetes; order Dothideales; family Saccotheciaceae; genus Aureobasidium; species Aureobasidium lini. The sequence goes on along the minus strand of JAKLML010000094.1, from coordinate 56,713 downwards.
CTCAATCCATGTTGCAATTAATACTCTCAGAAATGAGGGTAAGATGAAAGGAATTGATGGTCATGTCGCCGACAATTGGCAGATTTATGTTTTCTGTTCTTGAATTCTGGCATCACACTTCGAAAACCACGTTCTGGTACTCCAATCAAAGAGAATAACTAGCGCCCTCAAAGAACAAGGAGTACAACGAGTTGACACACAGTAAACATTCTTCACATTCGCGAATCATCCGTGACGACGCTTGCAGTGTGAAGGCAGAAGAAAAAGGTAGGTGCGATCGGTGTCTTCATCATCTCCTCCAAAGCGCGACGCCTGGCTTCACACAACTTTTCTGTATCCATCTGTATCCAGAACGACTTTCAATGATTGCTGGGGCGCATGATCTCTATAGATGTACTAGATCAGAGGCCTACAAGTCATACCTCGACGCTGTTTGATAAAGAGCACCCAGAGAAGCCTTCGAGTACAGGGCCGACGCGTCGTGGCAGTCTGACAGGAAACCCAACGAAATCGATGCTGCATGTGCGCCCGCAAAAAATCCCTAACGTAGCCACCTGGCAAAACAGTTCCTCGTCAAATCCGTAAGAGAGTGCTGACAACTCACTCCGTCTGTCCTGCTTGCAACATTCTTGCTCTCATCCTCTGGCCATTTTCAAGGTGCGACCTTTTCCGAGGTCTCCATGACGTCAGCGATATCGCGAATCACAGTGTCAGCACCAAGTCCCTTCGGACAACTTTCGCATTTCTGTCGCCAAATGAAACACCCTGTGTCTGGTTCGAAGACAAGTCATAGTCCGAATGTTCACTCTCATAACGTTACTGTAGTAGGCTTGTGCGATCTGGGGCCGTCGCGATGACAGGTCTTATGACGACTGAACACTGACATAGCTGCACGATGCTTCGACCTTGCCAATAGGTAACGACAACACCAAAACAACCTTGTACATTGCGACAGCTTTTGATGGTGCTTGTCCTTGATTCTATGTTGGAAGACCTCGCGATACGTGGAAATGTATAAGCCGTCGGTGATAGATCTGACATATCTCGGTGAAGACAAGGATACTCGTGGACAAAACAATGGTGACATCAGTCATTAATATGTGATTACACAGTCAAGATACAAAACTCCAGCACTCACCACAAGAGGCAGATAACATTCTTTTCGACTTCACAAATACCAACACCATGTCAAAACCGACAGTTGCCGTCATCGGAAGCGGCTGGGCCGGCTTCGTCCTGTCGCAGCAGTTGAATGTCGCCAAATACAACGTCAAAATCATATCGCCGGTTCGAACAATTCAATACACACCTTTGCTTGCGAGTGCAGCTTGCGGACTATTCAACTTCCGACTTGCCGAGGAGCCCGTCCGTCGACGCAGTAGACCGAATGTTGAATATTACAAAGCAATCGCCGAGAACATTGATCTTGAGAAGCGCATCATCAAATGCAAGCCATCGGTATCGGAATTCTGGAAAGACAAGGATTACGAAGTTCCATACGACAAGATTGTCATTGCTCCTGGCTGCGACATTCAAACTTTTGGAACACCGGGTGCCTTGGAGCACGCGCTGTTTTTGAGAACGACCAATGATGCACGCCTCATCCAACAGAGGATACTGGAAATCCTTGATGCAGCGTCGTTACCTGGAGTCACTGAACAGCAGCAAAGAGATATCTTGACTATCCGCGTAGTTGGTGGAGGAGCCATCGGCATTGAGGCTACGGCGGAGCTTTACGATCTCTGGAACCAGGATATGAGATTCCTATATCCACACCTTGATGGCAAGCTTACGATCGTTATTCATGATGTTGCACCTACGATCTTGTCAACCTTTGATGAAAAGCTGGGAGATTATGCAACCAAGTCTCTTCATCAGAAGAAGGTGGAGCTGAAGACCAGCTCTCATATCGAGAAAGTGGAGCAGGATGCCATATACACAAAGGAAGACGGCAGACTACCCTATGGCATGCTGATTTGGGCTACTGGCAACAGAGCCAACCCTCTACTCGACAAATTGGACGTCAAGAAGACGGAGAAGGGCATGCCGCGCATCTTGACGGACAAGTATCTGAGAGTCTTACGACCTGACGGCACTCCTCTCGAAGGCACGTACGCCTTGGGCGATGCGGCGGATATCGAGGGCTACAGCCTTCCGACACTGGCCGAAGCAGCACTGCAGAAAGGCGAGTATCTGACACGCGAGCTCAACAATGAGGCCGGAGGTGCAGCGCCCCAGCCTTTCGAGTACAAGCAAAAGGTACATCTGGCCTACTTGGGCAGGCACGACGGTGTGATCGGCGGTAAGCAAGATTGGACGGGCGAAAGCGCTTGGTTGGCATGGCGTTCGGGCAGTCTCTCGTGGACGAGAAGCTGGAGGAGAAAGATCATGATTTCGATCAGCTGGCTCTTTGTGTGGATCGGTGGTAGGGATATCGCCAGGAAGTGAAGTTTCAGAGTGTCATGACAGGATGTCAACAAACTTGAGCATCTCAGCAGTCAGTAGGTAACTCGGCATTTGTAATAATGTGTTCTTCACTGGAGGCTGAAGAAAAATGTGGATCGGATTGTATGAAAACAGCCACTCTGTACCGAAGACGCAATCGATTTCAAGGTGTCGAGAAGGTTCTTTCTTTTGATGATGACAAAACTTGAGGCGACCTCGAATAGTCAACCAGGTATTGATGGAGGAGGCTGTGACAAGATCTGCAGCCATGATATTCGTCGATTATGGTGAAATGGGGAGAATGTCACTATGGAGAAACAGTAGAAGTGAGAGAAATGCAGCAAAGAACAATACTGAGCCGTAGTCGATGCCGCCTGATCCACGAACCCGATTTGGCCTGAGGAAACTGCCGTCTTCTCACCGAGAGTCATGACATGGTCAAAGATTCAAGACATATTCTCCTATTAAATGTTCAGGAAATAGGCACTTTCATCTGCGTATTCGTACACCTACCCGAATACTGTCACCCAGAAAAAGATCTGTCGGCCGGAAAAATGCTCGTGGATCCTATGGCGTCAAATCAAGAGCAAAAAAGAAGGCTCGTACAAGCAAGAAGGCTTTGAGCTGGTGATTCGAAAGCCGATAGTGCTACGAGGCTGAAACGAAGCTTCTAGGGAGAGGTTGTTTCGAAAATGCCCTCCGCAAGGCACAGGGCAGTTTGAGCCGGATTCTTGGCCAAGCTCCTCGGCCGTCGGCTTGCAATTTGGCTCCGGCCCGAGGCCTTCCGACGCTGCACTGTCGATCATGGAGAGTTCTGCACCGCGAAGTGTCACAACATCAGTTCTTCACTCTGACTTCCACATGGCTCTGCTTGCTGTTCATCATTGCGCGATTACGAATCTACGAGAGCTGCTGAAAAGAGATTCCAATGCGTCGATGCCTCTTACAAGCAACAAATCTCGCTCAGCGTATTGGCAAATCTCTGCCAGTATTTGACCTAGCCAGAAATAGGCACGCGTTTCAACACCGCCTCCCGCACAGACAGCATCCAGTCAATCAATCATCCACGCAACTCTTTCTACACTCCCGTTCCTTCCGTGGTCGCCTGAGTTTGGAGCTGTCAATACGGAGACTGCTGCGGAGTTTGTAATTCATCACTGCTGCAATGATTGATTACAGCTTTCGTAATCGTCAACAGCTCTTTCCCTGTCAGGATTCAATCTCTGCGACCAGCTGCTGTCAAGAATCATTCTACGTTGTCTGACCGCAATCCTGTTACATGTTCAACGAACAGACATGAACTTGACCGAGCTCCTCAACGTCTTTACTGCAGAAGCACATTCATCTTTTGAGAACTGGGGTTTGTGGAGCATGATGGCCAGTTTCATCTCTACAAGGCTAGAGCGAACTTGAGACTGTCGATCACCATACTTCTTTTCGCCGTGACTTCCTGCGAGGTTCTGCTTTGAGACAGCTAATTTGCAAACCAAGCTGCTTTCGGTCTGACCACCACGAGACTTCTCACGTCTAGCACCGCTACGCCTTCCCCATTACAACAGATCCATGAGTCGCCGGTCATGTCCCGCCTGAACCTTCACCTTCTATCCATCTTGCATGTCAGCACGGCCATGGCAAATCTGTCAAAATCCTTAATCTCGAGCAAGACTGGTATGATCGATGCTCTGTTGCTAATCCTGTAGCAGGTCAATCCACCCTTTGCGGGTCGATGCATCCAACATGCTCGCCATCCTCTGTATAAAGCATGTCTCTTCGCCGGCTCTCAGTACTTTTCGAATCATCCCATTTCGTCTTTCTTTCCTTTGCCAATCAAGAGCTGTGCTCTGAAGCAATCCCTCGTTCTTTGTTTTCGTCATTAATACACCCACCGATCGTTTCAGTCCTTCGTTATACCTTAATCGACAGTATCTAAACGCAAGCAACCGCTTCGCTTCTTTCTCAAGATGAAGCCTAGCACTTACTTGTACCTGGCAGCCTACTTTGGCTTGTCAACTGCCGCCCCCTACAACAAGCGCGATGACTCTTGCACTTGTGCACCTGGAGAGTCCAAGGGCACCACTGTCCTGACCGTCACCCAATGGTCTACCCAGACCAAGACTCAGACAGTCACTGAGCACGTCACCGCCTACGTTACCACGACTGCTGCTGGCTCAGCAGTCCCCTCATCTGTGCAGACCGACGCCGCCGCCTCCTCAGCTCCCGCTTACGGTGGCGACAACTACGGTTCTTCACCTTCCTCTTCGGATGTCGATGCATCCAACAACACCCCTACCACTGCTGCTGGTAGCGAGTCGGGTGCCATCACCACTCTGCCTACCGCTTCTTTCGGCGAGAGCAACTACGGTGCTACCACTCCCGCTTCGTCTGCCGCCGTCCCGGCCGTTACTGGAACCACCACCATGGGCTCTTCCGGCCCTGAGGTCGTCTACGTGACTGATGTCGTCTCCGAGACAGTCACGACTTGCCCTGTGGGACACACAATAACTTCTGCTGGTAGCACCACTGTCTTGACTGCTCCTAGCGTCATTACTTCGACCATCACCAACAGAGCTACTGTCACTTCGGCCGCCTCGGATGTCGATGCTGCTATGCCTTCTTCAGCAGCTGCCACTCTCGCAGCTTCCCAGGGCGTTCCTGCAAACGGCACCCCAGACACCACCCCTGCAGCCTCCGAGGGTGTTCCTGCTGGATCTCAGGGTCTTCCTTCCGCTTCGGAGGGTGTCCCTGCAGCTTCCTCAGGCGTTCCCGCTTATGGCGAGTCCACTCCCGCTGCATCTCAGGGCGTCCCTGCCTATGGTGCCTCGACCCCTGCCGCCGAATCTACTTCGGACGTTGATGCCGCCATGCCTTCTTCCGCAGCTGCTACACCCGCCGCTTCTCAGGGCGTTCCCGCAAACGGTGCCCCCGAGACTACTCCTGCCGCATCTGAGGGAGTTCCCGCCGCATCCGAGGGTGTCCCTGCCAACAGCGAGTCTACTCCTGCTGCCTCTGAGGGTGTTCCCGCATACGGCAGCACTGTTGTCATTCCTCAAACCTCGACTGTCATGCCCATCCCTTCGCCCCCTGCCAACTCTGACGAGACCCCTAACAACATGCCTTCGTACGGTCAATACTGGGGAACTGCCACCGGTGGTGCCGCTCCTTCGGGATCGATGCCTGCCGGCGGTGCTGCACCCTCGGGCCAAATGCCCACAAACTGGTACCCCAGCAACTGGCAAACCGCCGTCCCCGTCTCATCTGAGGCTAGCCCCGACACTCCCGCTCCTACATCGGTTGGACCCATCACCGTAACTCTCTACAGCACTCACGTCGGTACCGTCACCTCTTGCGCAGCAGATGTTACTGATTGCCCCGCATCATCGACTGTTCTTTCTACTTCTTTGATCGCTACTGGCATCTCCATCTCTAACGGCCCTTCGGGTGTCGCACAGCCTACTGGCGGCTACACTTGGGGTAATGGTTACTCGGCTGGCGTTGCTGCCCCCTCGGGTTCTGCTCCTGCCTCCCCCAGTGACAACGCTGTCGACGGCGCTCAGGCATCTCGCTCTTCCGTCCCTGCTGGTGTAGCTCAGCCCACTGGCGGTATTCCCGCTTACGGCTCTTCCGGATACGGCAGTGGTTCTTACGGCTCTTCTCCTTCATCCCCTGCTGAATCTTCCGCTGCTGCCTCGCCTAGCGACAACGCAATCGACGCTGCCCAGGGTACTCCCTCCGCAACCGACTCGGCCTCTTCGCCTTCCGGAACTGACGCTCCTATGTACGGTGGTCTTTCTGGCTCGTCCAGCGGTTCCGCATACGGTCAAGGCTCGAACAGCGCTTCATCTCCTTCCGAATCGTCTCCCGCTTCTTCCACCGAATCTACTAGCTCTTCCCCCAGCGACAACGCCATTGATGCTGCTCAGGGCACTCCCTCGGGATCTGACTCATCTTCGCCTTCTGACGTTCCTGCCTACGGTGGTGCTTCCGTCTCTGGCTCATCCCCTGCCTCGTCCCCTAGTGACTCGATCGCAGATGCTGCCAACGGTACTCCCACTGCCTCCGCTTCGTCGCCTTACATAACTGGTGGTGCTGGTGCAAACGTTGGCGGTGAGGGTTCGCTTTCTGGTGGTCTCGGTGGTGAGGGTTCTCTGTCCGCCGGTATCTCTCCTTCAGCTGGCGCCGCTCTGTCAGCCGGTGCTACCCCCTCCGGCTCTCTCGCAGCTGGTGCAACTGGAACCGGTGATCTTGGTGCTGCCGCTTCAGGTGCTGCCGGTCTTGGCGGTTCAGGCTCTCTCGGCGGATCTGCTGGTTTGGGCGCAGGCATCGGAGCTGGTGCTTCTGGCACTGGTTCCCTCGGTGCCGCCGCTTCAGGTGCTGCCGGTCTTGGAGGTTCAGGCTCTCTCGGCGGATCTGCTGGTTTGGGAGCAGGAATCGGCGGATCATCGACTGGTGGCCTTGGTGCTGCCACAACAGGATCCGCAGGATTGGGCGCCGGTATTGGCGGTGCTGCTGGTCTGGGCGCAGGTATTGGAGCCGGTGCTTCCGGAACCGGTTCTCTTGGTGCTGCCGCATCAGGAGCCGCCGGTTTGGGCGCAGGCATTGGTGGTGCCGCTGGACTGGGCGCAGGAATTGGCGCATCCGGAACTGGTGCTCTTGGAGCAGCCGCTTCGGGTGCCGCTGGACTCGGCGCTGGACTGGGCGCATCTGGCTCTCTTTCAGGTGCTGCCGGTGGCTCTCTTGATGTTTCTCTCGGCCTTAACGCAACTGTCGATGTCTGGGGTACCTTCGAGATCCTCGCTGACCACATCCATTCGTACACCGCTGAGATCAACGCTACTTGCAATGGCATCTCCGGCACCGCATCCGCTGCAGCCATCGCCGACGTCAAGGAGAACATCCAAGTCCTCATTACTCTCATCGGCCAGGCCAAGGCTCATCTCGCTACTCTCGGTGGCATCTCGGGTCACAGCAAGGCTGAACTTGCCAGCTTGATCGCTGAGCTCCTCGTTGAAGTCGAGTTCACCGTCAAGTTCGCCATCAAGGTCTGCGGTTATGCCGCTCTCAAGGGTGTTGTTGTCACTCTCGCCACTGCTTGCCACGGTCTGATTACCATTGCCTGCTCAGTTGTTGCTGGTCTCAAGCTTGAGCTTGCCGGTCACCTCAGAGGTGTCGTTGGTCTTGGTGCCTACGTTCTCGGCAGCATCGTCTCCTTCATCCTCTAGAGGAAGTAAAATATCTCCTTTCGTATCATCATCGCATGTAATATAAGTTTCTGCTCTTTTGAGTATTAGTCTTTCCTTAGAAACTTTCGGTATCTTTATCAGAATTGTGATTCAAAACATCTGCGATCATTCCTTCAGCACAACGTGAATACATAAGTAGCATCGGTACATAAGTGGTTTGTATCATCGAGCAACTGGGTAAAGATCTGGATCGCTCGATACTCCAAAGGTTCAGATTAACCACTTCAATTCTAAGGATATTGACATGCAAGAAGTGGTAGGGACAACAAAATGGCACCACAAGACCGAGAATATTCACTTCCAATAACAACAGTGAATTCTCAGAATCAATTGTGCCTTCTGTTGACTTGTCTGATATATCTGCGGGCCAATGTTTGTGTAGCCAGTCATATATATAACGCCGATCAGTGGGGCCGCAGCTTCGGATTGGAGTGAAGAATCTGACCCATTCACCAAGCACTTTTCCATTCAGCGGACTGGCAGTGGAATAGTTGTGTTGTCACGGTGATCAGACCGAAGATATTATGCCAAGCTTAGGAAATATTCAAATCCGGTACGACTCGGCGATTTGTTGTTAACTAGGCAGAGGAGCCATCACGTCCATCAGACCAAGCCATACAATCAACGTGTTGATATTGCCAAGCATAGCGCGCTTACGAAGAAACTCACCTTTGTTCGCAGGTAGTACCGACAACAGTATTAACGTTCGGTTCTGTCTGCCTGATGAAGAGTGCCACGGCGAGCACGGCAAAAACGGGCATCGAGAATCAACGGTGATAAGACGTATGCATGGTTTGTCTGTTACCGTCTCTCGTGTCTTCGTTTGGCTGAATTATACCGACGTCGTCCATGTGTTTGCCGGGCGTGACAAGTAAACGTCTGTCGGTGAACGTCTCGCGTCCAGGTATTCATATTCATGATGCTCATCAAGCTGATTAAGCTGATGCTTCTGATTGAAAGGGAAATTGTTTCCTTATCGCGTAAATCTTTTGAATCGATTCTTCCAAGTACATGCGTTCAATATTTGGTGGGTCGCGTTTGCTTGAACAATTTCCAGGAGAGATGTCGCGACTCGTGATGGTCAAAGTTGTCTCTGAAAGTACCGAAGCTTGGCAAACAGGGGGGTTCGAGACTCCACGCGATGGCGGCATCGTCACCAGCGAAAAGCCTCATCAACTCTTTTATTTGCGGCTTGATGCATGACCATAAACCCCTTTGTGTTCATGCAGCGCATTCTACTTTTGGTTGCGGTAACAAGCCATACTGACTCAGTATGATACCAAATATATATGATAAATGTCCGGTCATTCGCGTGGAGGATGGCATTTCCGGACTGCGACGTTGTGACGGATGCCGAGGACGTTGGAACCGTACGAGATAGGAGCTCTCAAGAAAACCCCCTGGCAACCGCAAAGACGCCATCTGACGACGAATATAACTGTCATGGGTGCCTCAAAGATGAGGAGACACGCTCGCTCTCCTTGAACGTCGTTCCCGCGTTATACCATACACTCTCTTTCAAACACTTCGATTTGGCTGGTCCAGTCGACTATCACACTCTCTCAAAATGACCAACTACAACACTATGTACGAGAAGAAGCATGATTTGCTACCACAGTCGCCTCGCTGGGCGCAAGAACCAGCATTCCACTACATACGAACATACAGCAGCACAAGAGCGAGAGCCGCGAGGCTGCCAGCTCTCATTGCAGCTTTCATCTTTGCCAGTATCACATTTGTGTTCTTTACAGGGACAGGGCCAGACATGTCATCCACACGAGTTACACAGACAGTACCAGGCAATGTACACCTTCTCATACCGGCTTCAGGAAAAGATGAGAATCTCTGCAAGGCTATCGTCGGAGCAGCTGTTCTCGGATACCCTTCACCAAAAGTCCTCAACTGGGGCAAGACATTCAACGACGCGCACCTCGTCTCTGGAGGTTCCCACATTGCTAAGATTAGCGGTGTATCTTCATATCTCGAAAGCCTTTCTCCGGAACAAGACGAGGACCTGATCATCATGACTGATGGTTACGATACCTGGTTCCAACTCAGGCCTGAGACCCTCATCGAACGTTACTTTGACATCAACCGCCGAGCAAACGAACGCATCCGTCGCGAACTCGGAGATCATGTCGTCAGCACGAACAAGATTGAGCAAAAGATTGTTTTCTCTGCACAGAAGAGATGTTGGCCTTGGGCAGCAGATGCAGCACCTTGTTATGCTGTTCCGAATTCGACTCTGCCTGAGGATATCTTCGGACCCGACACTGATACAGACGTTGGAGACCGAAACCCATACCTCAAGTTCCGTCCACGCTACCTCAACTCTGGAGTTGTAGTTGGCACAGCCGGTGCCATGCGTGTGATGTTCACTGAAGCCTTGAACCGTGCGAAGAAGGACCCCAACTTCGGTAGCGATCAAAACATCTTCGGTTCAATCTTCGGCGACCAAGAAGTATACCGCGAAGTTGTGCGACAAAGAGACATGTCTTGGACGGATCATATCAGCCTCCGCAGTGAAGATCCAAGACGAGGCTTGATTCGCGAGCAAGATCTCGAGGTCGTGAGGAACATGGCCAGAGGTATGGAATTTGGCATTGGTCTCGACTACGAGGGCTCCATCTCCTTACCCACTGTGTTCTCCGAAGACGACACAGAGTGGGTCAACTTCGACAATACGCCTTGGGTGGACTTCTATAACGTCAAGCGAAACATCGATAAATCACAGAACAAGCTCGTCTTGCACCAGGATATCGCAAAGACACCCGCACCATTCCGCAGCAATGGTACCGATGATTTAGAAGCGAAGGAGTGGGCTCAAGTGCCTTTGTTTACCAACGTGCCCACTGGCTACACTCCTGCAATCATTCACCACAATGCTCATCGCGATGGCATGAAGAATCTCCGCCGCAAGGTTTGGGACAAGATTTGGTTCCAACCTTACGCTCGTGCTCTCATGGACCAATACATGGATACTCCTCTCACGACTCTGGCAGTCGCAGGAGGCAGACAGTGGAAGAGCAGTGATGAATGGAAGGGCGGTGTTCGGGACGATGTTGGTGCTTGGTTACCATACCAGGATGTTTGTGGTGGAACGGAAGATGAAGTCTTCCGAGACGGAAAGGGACCTTGGATTGCGCAAGCCCACGCTTGAATTTCCTTTGCCAATTGTTGATTTAGCTAGATGTGAATACAAACTTACGACATTTTGGCCTTCACGGCCTATACAACATATTCTTTGAACCTCCTCGCTCCCAGAAAACAATGTGGATAGATGGTATATTTCTGCTTCAATGCTGACTATAAAATCTGTCCTTCCACTAGTCAATTATTTCCATTTTTAACAGTAATCTCTGAGGGATTGTATGAATGCGTACGGGGTGTTGCGATTTTAGCCGTTTTGCCGCACGGGATTTGAAGAATGGCGGGAAACTGACGGGCAACTTTCGGGAAATGCAAACTATGACTCCAAGCTACGGAACAATTTAGCTTGCAAATTCTGTCATACTTCCGACAACGCTCAAAGGCGCAAGGCGCAAAGAGTCATCTAGGAAACATGTAGTCCTCTTCTGCACTCCGCTGTGATACACGGATATCATCGGCCAACCAATTATACATCAAACCATCGGGACCACAATGGGCAAACAACCATCTGTGGAATTGACGAGTCTCGGGCTCGCTTCCGGTACTACTACCAGAACTCCTTCGATTTCAGGCCCTTCGAACGAATGTAATCCTCAGCCTGTCAACACTGATTTGGAAGCATCATCTGATGATGAAACACCTCTCAACGACGAAGCAAAAGCCATTCTCTCCAAAGGACGAACAATCGTTGTCATTGCACAGTTAGTCGGCGTGCAACTTTTCTCCAGTTTCTGCAATGGCATTATTGTGATTGGTCTTCCCGCTATAGCAAAGGCACTGGAAATGGAAGCTGGACTTCAACTTTGGCCGACTTCTGTGTTCTATCTTACTGCTGGATCGTGTCTCATGTTGGCTGGATCCCTGGCTGATGTTCTCGGAACACGACCATTGATTTTGTCTGCGAATATCCTGCTTGCTGTTAGTGCTTTAGCCTGTGGTCTGGCGCGCAATGGAGGCGAGATTATTGCCTTCCGTGGGTTGCAGGGAGTTGCCAATGCGATGGCTGTTCCTGCTTCAGTGTCCATGATCTCGACAAGTGTCGAAGATGGTCAACGACGCAATATGGGATTTTCTTGTCTAGGCTTCGCGGGGCCTCTCGGATTTTTGCTCGGCCTGATTCTGGGTGGTGTGTTCGTTGACGGTGTTGGATGGCGTCCAGCCTTCTATCTCGTGGCTGCCGCAAGTTTCACCTTGGGTCTTGTCGGATTCTGGGCACTGCCAAAGAATTCCCGTCCGCACCCTAGACGCAGCATTAAAAAGCAGTTGGCTTCTGAGATTGACTGGGTCGGAACGATCATCTCGACTACTGGTCTTGTGGCTATCTCATATGCTTTGGCGTGAGTTTTCATTGTTCGAACTTGATGGTATGATATCCTGACATGATTTACAGCACATTGTCGGCCAGCGTTCACAACATCAAGACTGCAACTACCATTTCACTCTTGGTTGTTGGTATTGCTACCGTTCCTGCCTTTATATGCTGGATGGCGTGGCAAGAGAAGACTGGAAAACCTGCTCTCATTCCAAACTCTTTCTGGCAAAATCTCAGCTTTACCAGTGTTTGTATCATGATTCTCTTCAGCACTGCCGTCATCAACGGTATGGAGGTCTATGTCAGTTTGTTGTAAGTTCATACACCCATGACTTACCTAGGCGCAAAGACTAACTCAATACTAGCTTCCAGCAAGTTCAGGGCTTGTCAGCGCTTGGAGCTTCCATCCGCATTCTGCCCGCTTTGATCACAGCAGTCATGATCAACATTTCCACCGGCTACTTTGTCAACCGCATGCCTGTCGTATGGATTGTATTAGCTTCTTGCGGACTCACCTCCATATCGCCAATGTTAATGGCCATCATAAACCCTCGCTGGACATACTGGAAAATGGCATTTTTCGCTCAAGTAAGCACACCCATCCGACCTTCCGAATCAGAGCATTTACTAACATCGTCAACCACAGCTTCTCCAAGGCATCAGTGTAAACGTCCTCTTCACGGTCGGTCTCCTCATAATCTCCTCCATCTTCCCCCTCCGCACACAAGCACTAGGCGGTGCCGTCTTCAACACTTGCGCTCAATTGGGGACTTCAATCGGTCTCACCATCACCTCCGTCATTGCGGATTCCAGAACAGCTGCTTCGGGGATTGCGGATAAGACGTCGCCGGATGCGTTGATGACTGGTTATCGAGCGGTGTTTTGGGCACTGTTTGCTTGGATGATTATTGTGTTGTTGGCGGGTGTGTTTGGGTTGAGAAAGGTGGGGAAGATTGGTGTCAAAAGGGATTGAAAAAGATGTGCATGTGTTCTGTCGTTTTAGAAGTGTGTTCGTGGTTGTGGATGTCGCTTTGAGTTATCTCACCACAGCTAATTGCAAAAAGTCAAAGTTGTTCGGAATTTTGTTATTCGACTCTTCATCAAAACCAGAGACATGTAAATATCGCAAACATGATATCCAAAAAGGCCGGTGTTCTTGATATTGGACATTCCGTTTACCCCGGATGAAGACCAGACGAGCGATGATGCTCACTTCCAAGACTTGCGATGGCTTGTCGAAGAAAAGAAAGAATGCTTGTACATGGATACAAGTTATTTTGTGGCTTGCCGAGAAGTAGCTTGTACCTGTACCACGAGACTTGTTTTCGAAGGTACCCCGTTCCTTGGTCATCGTCACTCGGTCTTGGATGCAGAATGAACTACCACAATATCGCAAGCCTCATTCTGCGGCACAAACAAGCAAGCAAGAAGGGGAAAAAGCACAAGGAAATACGTTGTAAAATGTAAAGGCAATATTCACATGCCATATCAAGATCATTGGGTATATACAAAAACAAGCCAGATCAAAGCTGTACTTGTGGAAAAACAAGAAACATTTAAGTCATGATAAAAAGCATCTATGCCTTCTCAAGCATCTCATCGCTGGGAGCGACAGAGGTCTTGCCTTCGGCGTCGGCCTTGGAGCGAGCAGCATCCCAGTCGCCATTTCGCTGGCTGATCATGGGGCGGTAGGCCTTGCTCTTCCATGCCTTGCCGACAGTGTTGTAAAGCTCGTTGACCTCCTCGAGAGAAAGATCCTTGGTCTCGTAGATGAAGGCCCAGACGAAAGCGACGGCGATCCAGCAGAAGCCACCCCAGATCCAGAAGATGTTGGGGCCGAGGTTGGCGTATTGAACCTCAGTGAGGTAAGGGGTGATGAAAGCGAGGAGCCAGTTGAAGAACCAGTTGGCGGCCGTGGTCATAGAAAGACACTTGGCGCGGACCTTGAGAGGGAAGATCTCGCCAGTGACGACCCAAGCTGCGGGACCGAAGGTGGAGGCGAAGAAGAAGATGTAGATGCAGATGAAGGCGAATTGGGCGCAGGCGGAGGTGTAGTCGGTGGGCGAGGTTGCGACACCGGCGGCTGCGACAATGTACTGCGAGATACCCATACCGAGAGCACCGGCAAGGAGGACGGGACGACGTCCGAAACGGTCAATGGCCCAGAGACCGGGGAAGGTGGAGATGACGTTGATAACGTTGGTGATGACGGAGAGAATGAAGGCACTGGGCAGCCATTGGATGGAAGAGTCGGCAGGTGCATTTCTGCTGAAGTAGGAAGTACCGTAGTAGAAGATGAAGTTGACACCAACAAGCTGCTGGAGAGACTGGAGGGCAATACCGGTGAAAGTACGCTTGCCAGTGTTGCCCTTGAAGCACTCGAAGTAGGAGGCAGTTCCAAGAGACATCTCATACTCGTAGTTGGCGGTGATCTCAGCCAGCTCGGCGGTGAGAGCGGGGTGGTCCTCGGGAAGGCGGCGGAGGAAGTGGAGCGACTTTCTGGCCTGTTCTTGCTTGTTCTTCTTGATCAGGAAACGAGGGGTTTCGGGGAGGAAGAACATTCCAATGCAGAGAATGAGCGACCAGGCGAATTGGATGGCGAGAGGGATACGGTACGAGCCACTGTCGTTGCGGTCCTTGGTGCCTGAAGATCGTCAGTACTTGTAGTTAGAGATGCAGAGTGATTGACATACCATAGTTGATGAGGGAGGCCAGAAGCAGACCAATGGTGATACAAAGTTGGTAAGAACCAATAATGAAACCACGAATCCACTTGGGCAGAGTCTCGGCCTGGTACATGGGAATCTGAACAGAGACGAGACCGACACCAAGACCAGCGAAGAATCTACCAGCAATGAACATACTCTGTTCGGTGGAAGCGACCTGAAGAATGACACCAAGGTTGAAGGGAATGGCGGCGCAGATGATGATACCCCACTTGCGGCCAGTGTAGTCGGCGATCAGACCAGCAGCGAGAGCACCAACGAAGGTACCGACTGAGAGAATGGACACAATGAGGGAGATCTTTCCGCTGGCGGCAGGGTCGTTGAATTGTTCGATCCAGTAAGGCATTTCCTGGATTCCTGAAAGCTTGTTAGAACTTTTGCTTCCTCTAAACGACGAGGGTTTTAGGCACCTGAGATAGTTCCTGTGTCGTAACCGTAGAGGATACCAGCAAAGGCAGCAAAGGCACCGACCATGATGGAAGGCCATGCAGCACCGACCTCATCGTCGGGCTTTTTCAATGACAAGAAACCCATGATTGTGTGTTCTTCCGGGGTTGTAGTATGGAGGTGAGCGAAGGGGAATGTCGGAGTATGAGGAGACCGCGCGGAGAAGAAGAAGTTGCAAGCGATTGAAAAGAAACGATGATCACTGACCTGTATGGACTGGCAGGTCGCATGCTTCTTATAGAGGAACGGCTTCCAGCGGCACCCACCTACGCACGCCACGCTTTCTGGAAATCAGCAGGAAATTGGCGCCCAGTGCATGGATCGGGAGCCAAACCCACATCGTAAGTCCCGTGTGCTCAAGAGTCGAAACCGTCAGCTAAACGCGGAGCGCAAGCCTCGCAAGACGAAGGTTTGGAGGATTGGCAACCGAATCGCGGGGCTTGGCCTGGAAGTAAAGTGCACTCCCCATGGCACGCTAGACGTCATGCATGTTTCCGTGTGGTGTTAGACGACACGCGAGCGCCTGTGCGGTGAGGGTTTCTTGTTACATCGCAGCGGTTCCTGCGACCTATCGGACCGGGACCTGGTCTATCCGCACAACGACTCCATATGGAGACCGGAAGATGCAGAATACCACCGAGGACAAGGCCGAATTGTCGGGGATTGATGGTGGAGACGTGGGGCATCCACATCTAGAGTTTCTGGTGCGAATCCTGCGAGGGCCTGAAGAGTTGTATTGATGTCGTTGAAGTTGTTGTCTTCAAAAGCATGCTCTTGTCGCAAGCGATGGTGAAGGCTTGAGATGCGGAAATAACGATCGCAGTCTGTTTAGCCAAAAGAAGGTGTTTGGAAGAGCCGATGGAAGGCGTCAAATGGCGCATCAGGCGTCTGTCTTATTCGCGCCACCCGCGTTGTCGCTTGGCGCTCGTAAAAAAGTTCCAACAACAGTCAACAAAGGACCCCGAGCCGAGTCCGTGACCTCCTGACACGGGGTCATGTTCCAAGAGGTCGTCGTTAAAACCACCCCGGGTCCCGCAAAACATTGCTGCGGAGCAATAGTGTCGGTGGTATCGCGGTCGCAATCAAAAGCTGCTGGTGCCGCTCCACTTGACGACTGGAGATTGAGGAGAGGCCAACCCCCCGACTCCCTTCCCCAACTGTCCGGCTCCATCAACTCCAGTCTCCATGCGAATCAATCCTGTTTCGCGACCCTCGCATCCCCCATCTTGATCCTCCGCAACTCCCTCGTGCTCTCTCCAGCCTGCCGCGAAAAGGACCGAATATGTCGCCAACATGAGATCTGGATCGTGGAGTCATTCTGGGGAGCATGATCAAGAGCTGGAATCCTGCGTCCAGTGGTATCGGACCACCACAGGAGATGTCGCGTAAGAGAATACGCTGGACTCTTCGAGAAATGACGCCCAACAAGAGATTCTCAGAGAGGTCTTACTGTGCCATATATGTGCAGAGCAGTCTTGTACGACTCGGACCGAGAGATCGCTGTTGGCCAACAAATCTGGCAATCTCGGAAGAGAAATTTCCTGATTCGACGCTTCAAGATCCGCCTCATGGATGAACTTGCCAACATCGACAGACAACGCGGCGAGCTCAAGGTAGGTTCTTCGCAAGACTACGGCGACCGCAGCCCTTCTCGGTCCATGAAGGTGAGCCAAGACACTTCAAGGTAAGCACCTTTGTGCAAGGCAAGGGGAGCACAAAAACACAACAGCGCGAAAGTTCGACTTCATGTTTTCATACTCGTCCTAGCTACGTCGGTATACTTCCAAATGCAAGACCGCAAACCACAAAGTCGAAAGACCCCTCCAGACCATCGGGAACAAACCCCACACCACGCTTGACAGTTACCATCATTGAAGCAACGCAAGACAGGATTCTTGGACGAACTACCAAGACCACAGGTCAAAGCCTCAGTATTGGCGCCATAATCAACACTGTAACAGACATGTCAGAACATTCGAAACAAAACAGAAGAGAACAAAACCAAACACTTACTAGCAACTACCAAGACAAGTCTCCGCATCATGCAAGAAAGCATACCTCTCACCTTCAAGAGGCACACTATCAGTCGGATCGCCATTAGCCCTAAAAATGCCACAAGTAGGTCCATGACCCTGAAGATTGAACTCGCGACCGCAGACCTTGAGAGGGCTGTCTGCAGTCGAGGCACAGAAACCTCCTTCTCCGAAAAGGAATTGATGCTGATTGCAGTCTTTGGGGCTATCGTCGCGGCAATCTTCCCATTCGGAAGTCATGATGTCGGCGCTCATTGCTGCGCCCGGGGCGAGCTGGCGTTGGCCGGAGAAGAAGGAGTGTTCGACTGCTTTGATGCGGAACTTGAGAGCCTGCGAGGCAGGCGCATAGGCGATGAAGGAGCCGAGGAGTTTGGTGGAAACCATTGTTGCTTGAGTATGATAGGTTCTGAATACATGGAAGAGAGGAGAGGAGGGTGAATGATTGGTTGATGAATGAGAGGTGAGTAAAGTTCTTACTTCTTATATTCTTCTGTGACACCTCGTCGTCGGATTCAAATGATCCAAATGTACTAGCAGTATCTCCAACTTGTCGTCAGCGTACATGATAATGTGTCATGCCTCTCTTCTGCCATCTTGGCCCTCATGCTTTGTAGAGTGGTTGTTCGATGGTAAATGCAATCATCCTGGTGGTGAAACTTGTAGACTTGGGAATGGCGTTGATCTCTTTCTTCTTACATGGTCTTCCTGCATTTGACAGTCATGTTGGAAATGTCTGTCATGTATGTTTATCAAGAACAGCAAGTGTGATGATCATGCTACCTGGTCTGGTCTGTGATTCAGATCCTACCCAGCTCATCCCACCCGTTCTTGGCCGGTGTCTTGTTTCTCACTGCTAGATGGTCAATCCTTACACATTTAACAGTGTGATCGTCGGAGCTGCAGGTGCGTCCTTGAACATCCGGCTTTCTGACTTGGTTGATTTGGTCAACATTATCCTCTGGGCGTGGTGGGTGGCAGTGAAGCTCGATTGATGGGGCAGGGTGGCCCTGCCAGCAACTTTTGCATCGATGATGCAGCCAAAGTATGTGTCAAGGGAGACATGTAAACTATCTCATCGAGTTGATAGACATTTCTCGCCATAAACTTGCTTCCTATTGGAGCATCGTGTAGTTGTCGTCTTTCGGAACGCGCTTCTTATCGATCGGCTCGAATCTCCGGACCTACATCTCCGCCGACACTAGCACTCACAAGAACAGACGACCTCACATCCATCGCAATGACCGGCTTATTAAATCGAACAATCTCTTACAAAAACCTGATCCTTTCCGGAGAACAAAGATACAGCACCGAGAAAAACAGGACGCAAACACAAAACATGAACTTATTAATTCATCGGCAAGGAAAACACATAATACGACTCCGAGACTGAACTATTCTCCGAACGCCGATATCAACACCCCTCGTTCCCAACATTCCGGCATCATTGTGCAAGGTACGACGACAAGTATGCACAAACGTAAGCCCTACGGACCGTACCGCTGCACAGCACAAGCACACGGCACACCACCCTTCCCAACCCCTGCCGTAAGTCCCTTACCGCACATGCCGAAGAACAAGCCACAAATGTTTTTCTTGACCTCTGCTGCTTATATTTCCCACCTCCATATCTGTACTGTGTCAAAATATATCAATGATCAAGATCCAGAATTTAAAAGAAGCTTTGATTATTCACGCCCTGTGTTGCCCTGGAATACGCAAATACGCATAACTCCTTACCCGAAAGTTCGGACAACAAGGGGAACAAAAAAGGACCGACTTTTCCATGGCGTCGAGAGTTCGAGAACAAAAGCATGGTCTTCTTCTTCTTCTTCGGCTGTCTCGACCACATGGGAAATAGAGCATATCACCTATATTGGTCTGGGGTTCTCTGGAGATGCGAGCCGATGGAAAAGTGGAAGTTGTAAAGTGTAGAGAGTTGGTATTCCATTGACATTTCGAAATAATAGAAAGAAGAAAGACGTGACAAGTTATTTATATACATGAATTTCGCTCATGAGGGAAAAAGTAATAGGACAGCAAAAGGGGGTATCGTACGCGCTCGCAGAGTCGATCAAGCATAAGCTTCTTGAGAGCAAGTAAAAGGCGATCTCACAGAGCCAGAAGCGTAAGAATCAACAATATCCTTGACACTGGCATAAGTACCGCAACCGAGAATGGTCAAACCGATGACAAAGCAAAGTGCGTTGAGAACGGAAAGTGCAATGTTCTTCTTGCTGGCATTCCACTTGCCCTCCTTGATGAGAAGGAACCAGAAGAGAGCGGGGAAGTAGAAACTGAAGCCTGAGATGAAGAGGGCGGAGGTGATACCGAGCAAATCGCTGAAGAAGGGGATGGCTTCGGCGATGACCCAGGCGAGGACGATCTGGGCGACGAGGACGAAGATCCAGACGATCCAGCCCTGCTTGGTGTTGGTGTAGCGGATGGGCGAGTTCTTGAAGAAACGGCCAATCAGGTAACGTCCGACGACAGTGGCGTTGATGGATCCCGAGATGAAGATGACGGGGAGAGCAACACCGAAAGCAACACGGGTGACGATATGGCTACCCGACAACAAAGCAGGAGATGCGACATCAGTACCGACGAAAGCGTAGATCAGAGCACCGGTAACAGTGTAGATGATGATTTCGATGATACCAAGAGCCCAGATGGACTTAACGTAGTCCTTGGGAGTGTGCAATTCAGCCATGAAGGAGAACTGGCAAATGGCGAAGGAGTAGGCAAAGACAATGTTGGTGACTGCGAGGAAAGCGGATTGGAAGGTGATGTCGGCTGGGGGCCAAGCACTCCACTCAACAGCAGACAGACCACCGGGTGCATCGGAAGACTGAATTCCAGTAGCAATAATGGTGATACCGATAGCGCCAATAATGGAAGCGAAATCGATGTATCCAAGAATGGCGAATTCGGCAAAAGTAGGAGGAATAGCCAGAAGGAAGAGGAGAATAGCCGAGATGACAGACCAGACAAGGGCGCAAACAGTCGGGTCGTCGACAATGCGAATCCATGCGATGGTACCGGTAAGAGTGTGCGAAGCCGAGAGAAGGATCAAATGGAGGGTGAACATGGCTCCGACGATTTCCATGCCGACGCGACCAAACATGAGACCGACAGCATCCGAGTAGTGCTCAACGTGAGGGAACTTGATCTTGACTTGTCCGACGACGTAACTCGTGTAGATGGCGAGAATACCGATGCCGACGGAAAGAATAACACCCGCGACCATGCCGACTGCAGCAAAAGCAGCAGGGACCGACAGCGCACCAAGGGCGATGGCCTCGACAATCAGACAGATGGTCAAACGCTTCCATCCCAGCTTCTTGAACTTGGCCTCTCCCTCCTCGAGTGTGGCCGTCTTTTCCAGATCAGGTGCGCCGACCTTATCGGCCGAACCAGCCTTGCTCATGCTGTCCTCGTAGTGGGGAGGCATGTTGGCGAGGTTGCCACCAAAGGGACCAAATCGGGCAGCGTCGGGGTGTTCTGGTAGAGACATGTGTGACAGGGTGGGTGACTGAGGGGAAGGGAGCTGGGAATGGGCTCGCTCTTGAAGTAGCAAAGGATTGTAAGCCTATCAGCGACGTAAGCTACCGATTGGCAAATGCGATTGTGTGGGATTTTGAGTGCAGAAGGAGCAGCACTGTGCAGGTCGGGGAGAGTTGACGAATGGCGAGGTTTCTGTTACGCACCTTTTACGCGTTGATATTTGCAGCCGAGCAGCAAGAAGCCAAGACAGATGTTGAGCTCTGAAATTGGATCGAGCAGCTAGAAGACAAAGCTTGGACTGACAAGTAGGGCGTGCTTGTAGTGCTTAGGGCGTGCTGTAGGGCGTGGTACGACTTGTTCTACGTGACGACTTGTGGTCGAGCAGTTTGTTCTTGCAAAGGAAGGAAGTCTACGTCGAGGAGAAGAGGATGGAAGAGAAAGAGATGGCTGCTTGAGAAAAGCAAGTCGCTGCTTACCATAGACTTACCGTGAGATCCGATCTTGATGAGTTACTGTGACAAAGCAATACCCGCATACGTGCGCTATGGTCGGTCGTCGATTGCGGGTTTTGCAGCGGTCCTTTTGACTTCGGGGGAAGGAGATTCCGACCTGTCGAGCAAATTTTCTACACCATGACGTCGCCGAGAAGTCCGAGCTGTCTGCGCGCCGGCGCCGAAGAGGCACACCACCAGGCCTGAACATCACCTTAGCAATGCTCGGACGCGCTCGCCGGCGAGTTTCGATCAGTCAAAACATCCTCAATTGCTTCGCCGTCGCGCTGTTGTTCTCCGCATTCTGTTATCGAGAAGAAAATCAGTGGCCTGTTCGAGTCGCATGCCGACTTGCTCGCACAGCACGCGAGTCGGACCTGTCAAAGCATGAAGTCAGCCAATAGCCGTTGCCGCCGGTCGAGTTTCACTTTCTCACGGTCTTCGTGCCGATTGTGCTGCCGACTTTCGGCTACGAGTCGGCAAGACCCTTCCGTCTTGGGCAAGACATCAACATCACCACTCCGAGCTGTATGCGACAGCAGTGACAGACAGAGTATCGCATACATCTTCACAGTCGTGTGTCTTGTTTGTAGTTGCTTTCCAGGCGCATGGCGTGAGGTCGAGTATCTGAGCCTTGTCCAAATTAAGCTCATTTCAAGGCTTGCCCAAGCATTTTAAGCCGCAACTTTGGCGCCCGCAGCAAAGACCAACGCCATCGTGACATATCGCACTGTTTGTACACCTTTTCCACCAGCCACGCCGGCTGTCTCGACGTCGCTTGTCCAATCCCACACGTCGCACACGTCGCTTGTCCAATCCCACACGTCGCACACGTCGCATCCGTCGATTCGCGCTCTGCGTCTCCGCCCTGCGGACTCGACTCGTCGCCAATCAAGATGCTGCATCTACTGTATAGGCCTTCATACCATCTCCGTCCGCGCTACTCGAACTCGATCGTCTCATCTCTCTGGCTTCTTGGTCAATCTCGCTGTTCCACACGCGCCGGTTCCGAAGAAGCTCCTACACATCAACATGTCACCAACATGGCCGAGGACAAAGCTCGCGACAAGGCTTCCGAGGCTGGGGCTCATGAGAACTTACGCGCTTACCAGAGGGATTACCAAAAAGAATCCAGAGATCTTAATCGCGAAAAGATCAGAGTTGCACAAAAGCTCTATAGAGAGCAAAACAAGGACAAGCTAAAGGCTTACAGAGAGCAAAACAAGGACAAAATGAAGAGATGGTATCAAGAGCACAAGGAAGAAGCGAAGGCTTACAGAGAGCAAAACAAAGACAAAATAAAGACTTACAGAGAGCAAAACAAGGACAAGTTAAAGGCTTACACAGCCAGATATCATCAACAGCACGAACAACGCGTGGCTGAGCTTATGAGGCAATGGAGCAAGAACAATCCAAGCCGGCGATATGAACATGGTAGACAATGGTCTCTGAAGAATCGAGAACTCTACCTCCAAAAGATGGCCGAGTAGAGACTCAGATACTCGAATCAAGGTATTGTTGACCGGTATAACGCTATTAGGAGAGAGAAGTACAACAGCGACAAACAATACAGAATGGCTCGTCGACTGCATACATGGGTCACGCAGTCTGTAGAGGCTCGTCGGCTGTCCTGGCCCACACATCAACCTATACTGTATGACATGAAGCAATCACATCACTGCTCTGGTTGCGGTCATGGCAGGTACATCAAGCTTTGGTGGGAAAATTGGATGTAAACAGGAACCCAACAGGAGAATTCAGCTGCCATCCATGCTTCACGAGCGACTGGTCTAGAGCTTTGCCGATTGGACATGAAAACATGTTTGTCAATAAGAGACCCCGCCCCCGCTCGCCCAAAAAGGCTTCCGACGACAATGTTGAGGACAAGACTGAGACTGGACCAGGCGACAAGCCCGATCCACCGACCTGAAAGCTGTTCTTCTACGCTTTGAAGAAATAAAGCTGTACTTTCCGATTCTTCAGAGACAGTCATCCAAGCTCGACACAATGTCACTTACAATCCACGCTCATCACGGCAATTTGCTGTCTGATATACCTCCGAAAGACACAAGGTCTGCCATGAACCCTGCCCTGGAATTGCCTTAAACTCCGAGCTGGATCGAGCTGGATGAAAAAGGATTCCGAGCTCTCCGCAAGACTTCCAGATGCTGAGTTGGATAGGTGTTCCCTGCTTCGTCTTTGCAAGGGCTTCTCTGGTTGATGGCTTCTTGACCATCGCCGCGACGACTTCGTATCACACTTTGTCCGTCCAAGACCAAGCCGAATTGTACCTCTAGCATGAGGATAGATCCCCGATCACATGTAAGTGAGCGAAGAGGAAAACGACCTGAGCACACTCAGTGCAAGTGTGTGCAGATTTCCCCTCTCACAACCGACAAGTTGTTTTCTTTCTACTTCAAACTGCACTTCATCTCCATCATAGTTACAGTAAGCTATCGATTCCATCCTGCGTCAACACTATCTCTTTCTTATCCACGTCACATTTCTCTTGCATCGTGCTATTCATCTTTTCCCTCAAGCTCGCCATTCCCTACATCTTCTATCTGTGTTGGATGTTTGATAAAAGTAGGCAATCACCTTGTGAATCAAAAAGGAGCCGGACACGCGTCTGTGATGAGTTGGTAGCATGCATGCATGATAGCTGCTATGATATTCACGGCGTTAGCATACCCATGACTGAGTATCCGAAATGGTGGGCGCAGCTCCATCCTTTTCGAATCTTTTCTTTTCCGTCTTGTCATGCAATCACCAGTGCAATAATCGCGCTTGAGAACACTCTGTTTGCACAAAACTGCCACGCGGTTTGTAGATGTTACTTCAGCAATACATATTCTATCCTATACTGAAGAATATATTCATTGACAACTATTCTTTGTCACGCCTTTACTGCATCAGCAGTCGTGTACCCCATTGAGCAGGTTGTCCAGCATGATCAACACCGCGTCGTCTAGCCCCCAGCATCCTCCATCTACACGGTTCGCAATACTGCTCAGCGCATTCAGCACAACCGAAGATGATGACCGGCCAACGAGTCAAACAGCGGTGGCACTCGTGGCCTCTTCCTACCCACCGCGTCCAATTGTGCTGGCATACAATGGCTGGTCGTTGGATGTGGACTGGCTGGCCTAGTCTGTCTGGGATTGGTCCGCCTCGTGCATTCACGACTATGGGATGTCTTGGGCCTTGGATCATCGGTGGTACTTCTGGTTGTCTGGCATTTGGTCGGACTGCGTTTGGTTTTATCAGTTGGACTGCGACTGGTCTTTGTGGTTGAGCTGGTCGAACCACTGCTGCTCTTACAAATCTGCCAACTGACCCATCTCCTCGAGGTGGATTCGGAGGACGGGCTTGACCTTGCCAGAGAGGATTCGCGACTGGTGGGTGCGCAGCAGGTTGCGGTTGCGGTCGAAGAGCACGAAGACGAGGTCGACGATGAGGATCTGCAGCCGGTCGATGCGCAGCGACTTGCGGTTGCGGTGGAGGAAGTGGCTAGCGTGCGGGAACGTGTTCGAGCTAGGGATTGGCAAGTTGTCGCTCATGGCGTATCCTGCGGTTAACGTAAAGCGCATAATAGGTCTCAGTATATCTTGGTGAATACCTTGATGATACCGCGTAGAATTTTGTCTTTTCTCTTTAAGACGGAGACGTGTCTCCCTCGCCAGCATCTGTAGGAGCGGACTAACATGATCCAAGACTGTATACCGGATTCGGAGGAGTCTGCGGCGACGATCTGGTGGCAGGTCGGTGGGCCGCGGTCTTCCTGTCAGATTGTGCTCATTCCATACACCACATTCGCAAGATCGAGGCAACCAGCGAGATCCGCAAACGTAGCAGAATTCGGCGCCGCAAGGACATCTGTAGATGTCAGTGAATGCTATTAGACGGGAAAAGTGAAGTGGAACGTACGATATGTGATTGCAGCCGTGAGCAAGTACGACCGGTCGAGCGCATGAGTAACAGCGCTGCCATTGTTCACGTTCGGCAACCTCCAACAGCTGTTCCATAGCAGCGTCTCGAGGACAGTCGCCAGTATGCGCAGCCGTCTTGCAGCTTGGACATGTCCTTCGATAGCATTGTTGGCAAGTGGCTGCGTTGCCTACGATCCCTTGCGGAGGGATGAACTTCGCACATTTCGTATTGTAGCAGTAGATCCGATCCTTGGTCTCCCACTCAATTCTCTTTGTACGAAAAGTCTCGACAAGTTCGCGACTGAGTCCGTCGTTGACCAGGTCAAGCGGTATGGTTTGAGTGCAACAGCGAGGTGGATACACTTCCTCATCCGTAGTACACAGGCCAAATAATGTGGTGAGACAGTCAGAGCAAAAGCGGTGGCCACAAGGTGCTGCGAAAACCGTGAACCATATCTTGTCTTCCTCACAGATGTCGCAAAAGTTAATAGGCGTATCGAAGGTGAGAAACATGATTCCAGAGCGACTTTTTCGGGTGTACGATAGAATTCTGGCATCAAGAATTTCGGTTTCTTCGAGCGGATCCACGAAAGGCTGTTGACTGAGAGCTAATTTCCAAGTAGTTCTGAATCGATGATCTTCTAAAAGTTGAGGCACAGTTATTATTCCCTGGATGAACAACAACAATACAGCTGTGATGATGGGCCAAGAGTCGACGACAGCAAAGGGCGGTTGCATCATGGAGAATTGAGATGTCATGATCTCAATTGTTCAGCACGGCTCTCACCGTGGCGTGGAGGATGTCTTGTCTTTATACAATTGAGTAGGTAGGTGACACATTGAGATTCCGTGGAGCGATGAGGCAATTTGAGAGTAAGGAACATCGAGAAATGTAGGAAGGAGATAGTTTGCAACGGGAGACGCAAGAATTCAGAGTCGATCCCGCTCCGAAGCCGCAAAGCGATTCATGTGTAGAGCTGTAGCAATACACAATGCGCTCGAGAACAGAGCGATTGTCAAAAGAGGTCGAGCGCCGAACACTTCTCAAGCAAAACAACGATGACGGAGGGATATCGTGTGTCTTTGCAGGTAAGCATTTGACAGCCACTTGTTTTTCCGAAAGCCAAGTCTTCTATTCTCTGAACTTGGAAGGCATCGAGATTTCGAGAGATTTTGGAAGGGGGAAGGAACGATGCGATAATTTGAGCAAGGACAGATTGCCACGACGTGCACCCGCAAAAACACACGATACGGTAAGGCAAACACTTACCGAGAATGAAACTCTGAGTAATAGTGCACAAGACAAAACGGAGGTCATGTCAACATCCTTACAGACACAGATGAGAAAAGACGAATGATGCATGATTAAGAAAAGAGTACAAACCGTTAATCTTTTGTGACTTGGCGGACTGACACCGGAATACACCAACCTCGCAGTGGTTCCCATCTCTTTGGGAGTCGCTGAAAGGACATGCTGATTTCTCTTGTGACTATGTACCTACACCACTCACAAACCAGACCGAATCGGACTTCAGAATTTTCTTTCGGCATCTGAGACATGCATGGACCGAGCATCTCCCAGTTCATACCTGATCGTCTCTCAGTAATGCGCACTCTCCAGTAACTCTGTCTCTCTCTTCCATCATCTAGCTCGTTGTCCCGATTGACCCAAACAAGCTCTGCAGACGATCTGGCGGCACACAATGCATCTGTTGGTAAAGTACACTTGCTGACGACGACATATAACACATGAATGATATCCATACACCGAGTACCAACGGTGTCCTGAGCATCTCGAGGTTCGTGTGAATGTGGTAGTTGGGCTCATGTCTTGCTGAAGAAGAGGAGGAGAAGCGGGTCGAGCAGCGGTTGCGGAGATCTGAGGATCATGATTGGGATGGCCGGGGACTTCAGGTCTCAACTCAATGCTTGGGTCGAGCATGGCATGTTCAAAGTTGGGCAGACCGAGTGCAGGAAGTTGAACAATGTTAACCTGAAGAGGGTTCTCGTGTTCGAGGAGATGATCGATAGTAGCAAGTTCGGCGGGAGGTGTAGGATTAGGAACTTCGAGTTCGGTGTCGGGCTCCGGCGAGGGAGGAGAATCGGCCTCCGGCTCGACCACATCTCGAGATAGTTGGTAGAGTTTGTAGAAAGGGTTGCGGTCCCAGCGGTTACCATCAGCGCAAGGATGATCGCCTAAGCCGTTGTACGGCTCGCCACAGACGGAGCAGAATTCGGCACCGCATCGGCAACTAATAATGTCAGCAAGCGTTTCATAGCAAGAATGATCGGACTTACCTGATGTGATTACAGCCTGCATCTCTCTGGACAATACGGAGACATTCACTACAGCGCTGCCATTGCATTTCTTCAGCCTGCTGAAGCAGTGCTCTGATGTTCTCGTCTTGAGGGCAATCGTTGAGGTGAGAGGCTGCCTTGCAGATGGCGCAAGTAGTTTTGTCGCAATTGCCACAGGTTGCGACGTCGTTGATTATACCATCGCCGGGGATAAATGTGGCGCAAGTTGGGTCTGAGCAGTAAGTTCTGTCGACCGTGTCGAATTCAATGGCCTTCTCTGTGGAAGCAGCGGCCAATTCCTCAGTGATGGCTGAGCGAACAGAAGCCAAGGGAATGATTTGAGCACAGCAGCGCGGCGGATATATAGACTCGTCATTCATGGCAGACTCGAACAGCATGGTCAAGCATTCGGCGCAGTAGCGGTCTCCGCAAGGAGCGAGGAGGGTTTCAGATTCAGGAAGATAGTCGTTGCAAGCCTCACAGAACATGAGTTCCAAGCCTCGATAAGACTGGCAGAAGCGCCCATACTCGGCGGGAAAGGCTTTGAGCTTGTGGAGGGCGTCATGCAGGATGGTTGAGAAGCTGGCAGGCTCTTCGGGGGGCTCATCAATAGGCTCGATGTTGAAGACGGTGAGGGCTTCAGTTGTGTTGAAAGGCTGAGGCCTGTCGACTTCTACAGGTGTGTCACCTGTGATTTGATCCTCATCGTATTCTAGTTCTTCCAGTTGCAGACGTAGGGCTGAACAATCGGCCTCAAAGCGCGCTTGAGTGTTAGACAATTCGATGGCAACCATCAGGGCCGCCTGATTGCGCGTGAGATTGCGCGTGAGATTGCGCGTGAGATTGTGTAGAGATGCCATGCTGAGCAAACAGTTGAACGAATCGCAGAGAACAAATCAAGATAGAGATAGCCCTGCTGGTATTTACAGCCGGGAAAAGCCCCTGGGTCTGTTTCGTGAGCAGAACGAGCGGCGGAAGAGACAGAGACAGAACCTGGAAGGAAACGAGGCATCTCTCTTCAAAAGACAAAATACTCACAAACATAGCCAGCAACTATTCACGTTCACTCAAGTTGCAGTTGTTTCTGGATCGTGATCCAAATCGCAGTCAAGCAGTGACTCACTGCAGCAAGACATCTTGGCTTGTTCAGAGACTGCTCAGAATAGCGTGTGCATACTACGAGCAAAAT
This sequence comes from Aureobasidium lini, assembly GCA_022813425.1. NCBI lineage: Eukaryota > Fungi > Ascomycota > Dothideomycetes > Dothideales > Saccotheciaceae > Aureobasidium > Aureobasidium lini. Next base: position 27,952 of record JAKLML010000094.1, on the reverse strand, counting down.
ATGCGACAAGGTCTCTGTAGATCTGACCGAACGGTAGGTAGGACGTGCAGAGGTTCGAAGGATGTGGTAGAGCGCAAGTCTGAAGAGACGGCGGAGGTGTGAGGTGCCAAGCAGGGGACAGCGGAGGAGAGCTCTGACCATGAAAGCGGCATCATCGTCACACGGGTTGGGAGATGCATCAAGACCGAAACATTGAACTTGTCGACTTTCGGAAAGCAAGCTCCAAACACGCCGAGCGACTACGGGAGAATGAAGCGATAGCAAGTCGCAGCTCATGATGCAAGCGATTTTGCCCGGACGACCGCAGGCTCAACTCCAGGCCGTATCGACAGGAGTCTTTGAAGGGCAGACGGTTATTTCATACATCTCAGGCAGCGCCCTCATCATCTGCAATGGTCCCGACTCGCTTCTTCAGACAATCTACCATGACGACCTCCCTCCAGCATCTGGACTCGTCGCCGTCTCCTACGACCATCGAAGCGCAAAGATTGCGACTGCCTCGGCCGACAATGTCTACGTCTATGTCTTGCGCGAGGAGATCAAGGGACAGTTGCGCTGGTTCCTGGACATGACCTTTGAAGTCAATCAAGAGAAGGAAAAGGGCACAAAGGCGAGCTGTATACGGAGTCTGTCATGGGGAACAGACGAGGAGCTACTGGTAGCTTCGGACAAGGTCACGCTGCTGTCGACGCAGGACCAAACCATCCGCTGGACTCGTTCGTTGCCGTCACCCGTGTCGCATGCCACCTTCTCGCCGTCCGCCGCTCTCCTTGCTACCACCTCGCAGTACGACCGCCTCGTCAAGGTCTGGCGACGTCTCTCGTTCGAGTCTGCCATCTTCGACTACGCCTACCTTGCCCACCCAGACATTGTCACTCACGTTGAATGGAGGTCTGACTCGGCGGAAGAGGATGTTCTCTACACAATCTGTCTCGATGGAAAGCTGCGCGTATGGAAGACAGGCTTGCCACGGCAGATGGACGTGCTTGGACTTTACGCAGACCTCGATCTCATGACGGCCGTCCGCCCTCTGGTTCCCTCGAATCGTCGCTACGCCTTCCTCATCCCGTCCACCGTCTTCTCCGAAGCTATTGAGCACGCCCTCAGTAGTCAAACTCTCTCCGCCGAGCGACACGCCATCGAGTACATGAAAGAGCTTGCGAAAAGACATCCAGACATTGTGGTTGTCACGGACGATCAAGGACACATGAGCGCTTGGGGGCTGGAGAATGTTGGATGCAAGAAGAGGACAAGCATATCTGAACACGGCGAATTCTTCCACGCTACCCATGTCGAAAATCTTTTCTTCGACTTCTCCAAGCAAGCAGACATTTCCGAAGACAACGCACGCATCATCAACTTCCCTCTGCCAGGACAGCCAGGAGACATTGCCTTCTTGGTTCACCACTTTGACGGCCGCCTTCAATGGTACCAGGGCAAGGTACACCATGTCTTTGATCCTTCACCAAGGAAACAGCGCATGCGAAACCTGGCTTCTTGGACTGGCCACTCCTCTTCAGTCAAGAAGCTCATCCGTACCGCCAACGGATCCGCCGTCATTTCTCGTACCGATACCGACGAAGAAGTTGTCTGGAAGCATCGTGGCAACTTCCTGGTCAGAAAGAGCAAGACAAAACTACAAGAACACATCCATCGCACAGCACTGCTGAGGGACGGCGACTTTATTGCGCTTCTCCACCACGAAAGCATTTCTCTTTGGGACGCTCGTCTTCCTAATGCAAAAGAGATTGGTCGCTGTACTTACTCGGTGTCGGGCAAACCACTCTGTCTCATTCTCCTTCCTACCCCTGAAGATGCTGGTCATCTGTCCTACCTTGCCACTGTCACTGCCGACATGCACGGTATTGTCTGGGAGCTGGATCTGGCATCCTCTTCGCCTTCCATGACTGAGTTCTGTACTTTCCAGCTCGGGCGCATTGAGAACATGTCATATTTCCTACCCGTCGACCCTGCAGGCAGCTCACCTGTTGTTTCTGGTCTCTTCGACACTTTCGCTCAAGATGTTGCTGTTTCCTGGACCACAACTGGTATTCTCCACACATGGACAGCCAAGATCGACCGCCAGAAGAAGTCTGTGACTTTGCTCAACATCTCTACCACCGACACGGGCATACAGAATCCTTCCCTTGGGAGTGGTACCTCAATCCGCAAAGCCGCCTTGGTCGACAAGTCTCGCTCCACGCTGACTATCTGGGATACCAAGAGTGGTCGTCTTGACTATGAGGAGACTTTCGATAACCAAACGATTCAAGACCTTGACTGGGCTTCAACACCAGACAACCAGTCCATCCTTGCGGTCGGATTTCCTCACACAGTCTTTGTGTATACTCAGCTTCGCTATGACTATGTGAATGAACGTCCTTCTTGGAGTCGCATCAAGGAAGTCAACACTCGCCATTTATCCCCTCATCCTATCGGAGACTCTGTCTGGCTTGACTCTGGAAACCTCGTCGTTGGCGCTGGCAATCAGCTTTATCTTGCTGGCAACCAGATTGATCCGCAAAAAGACCTGTCACCAGACTTGCAAAGCTCAACACCGCACAAATCTTCAACCCGCATTCAAGATGTCGTTCGCAGACTCAATGGTCCCCTGCCTGTCTTTCACCCGCAATTCATCTCCCAATGTATCCTCGCTGGCAAGATGGACATCGTTCACCGCATCTTGCTCAACCTGCAAAAGACCCTCAAATTCTACACCGAAGGCGATGAGCTTGACTCTTTCCAGGGACTTGACATTGACGACTTCATGTCATCCACCGAGGTATGCTATTACGACTTGTTCATTCATACACCAGCTAATTTCATGATAGAAGTTCTCAAACTCGAGCAAGCAACTGCACAAATCATACAGCACTCTCGACATGCAAGAAGAATCCACATCTGTCACCGAAGAGGTCGCCACGTCTATTGTCTCGCTACTTTCCGAGAAGTCAATACCTCAACTCTCGAGTACCGAACAACTCAGCCTTGCCGACATTGTAGAATGTGTTGGCATGGCCGAAAAGCATCGTCGCTCAATTGATGACAACGCTGCTCGCTATCTACTATTCTGGAGAGAGACAATCATGCGTTCTCGCCAGTCTTCTTCGCCTGCTGCGGTCACTTGGAGAGAAATGCTCTGGGCCTACCACAGCAGCAGTCAGGATATACTTGTCGATCTTATCACACGCCAAAACAAAGGCCAAATGTCATGGTCCCATGCCCGCGATGCTGGTGTCTTTGTTTGGCTTACCGATCGGGAAGCCTTGCACCAGCAGTTTGAAGCTGTCGCCAGAAGCGCATATACCAGCACCGAATTGCGCGATCCAGTCAACTGTTCTCTTCATTACCTCGCTCTACGCAAAAAAAATGTCTTGCTTGGACTGTGGCGCATGGCTACATGGTCGAGAGAACAAGCCGCAACAACGCGTTTACTCAAGAATGACTTTACCGATCCCAGATGGCGCACAGCTGCGAACAAGAACGCATATGCGCTGATGGGCAAAAGACGATTCGAATATGCGGCAGCCTTCTTCCTTCTTGCCGACAATCTTGACTCTGCTGTCTCAGTGCTCAGCAATCAGCTTGGTGATATTCAACTGGCCATCGCTGTCGCCCGTGTTTATGGTGGAGATGATTCACCGGCACTGAAGAAGTTCCTGAACGAGAGGGTGTTGCCTACTGCTGCACAAGACGGAAATCGCTGCCAAGCAACTTGGACATACTGGATGCTCGGTGAACGGTCTTTGGCCGTACGTGCTCTTGTCAGTCCTCTTCATTCGTTACTCGTACCACCAGGCTCACCACCTGATTCACTCCAAGCCAAGAGTTTCCGCAATGACGATCCCGCTCTTGTCATTCTCTATCAACAATTACGAGAGAAAAGCTTGCAAACCTTGAGAGGTGCACTCATGATTACCGGCCAAGAAGAGTGGATGTTCATCACCAAATCTGCAACATTGCTACTGCGCATGGGCTGTGATATTCTGGCTCTTGATCTGGTACGGCATTGGGAATTCCTGCAACCACCGCCAATCACGAAACAGGTCGAAGAGGAGAGCGAAACGGAAGAACCCGTCGCAGATTTACCACGTCGCAAGCTTTCCAGAACGACTACCGAAGACTTTGATCCCAGGAAACTGTTACGCAGAAGAAGCAGTCTTGTTGTTGCTGACCTACCAGAAGGAAGACCTGTGGTTCATGAAAACACTGCGCCTTCAATGCTGGATGGCTGGGGCATGCCGTCGTCACCTGCGAAACAATCATCTTCGATACTTGATCAATGGGCTGTACCCACACCTCCTGCAAGCAAACCTACCCTATCAATGCTCGATCAGTGGTCAGTACCCGAAAGGCCCAAGCAGACTACAAATTCTTCGCCTTCAATGCTTGAAAACTGGATGCCGCAATCTCAACCAGTCGCAAAGCCTGCGCCCTCACTTCTTGATGACTGGACGTCTCCTCCTGCCAAGCCGAAGGTCAAAGAGCCAAAAGCTTCAGCACCGTCTATGTTGGATCAGTGGTCCACACCTGCGCCTGCAGCACCGAAGCCGGTTCCAAAGCCAGGCTCATCCATGCTTGACGAATGGACCACGCCTGTAACGAAACCTGTAACTGATATTCCAAAGGCCGCTCCGCCGTCCATGCTTGACCAATGGACTGAGCCCGCACCTGCTGCCGCCAAGGCAGCGCCCTCAATGCTCGAAGAATGGACGACACCGGTGGCAAAGCCATCGGAGCCTGAGGCTGCAACTCCTTCTTTCCTCGACAATCCAACAATGCCAACCTCTATGCCCAACTCGGCTGAGGATCAGACTAAAGAGGATGAGAAGTCAGAGGGTATCCGCGACGATGACGACGCGAAGACAGAGCCCAAGAATGGAGCTTCCGGAGAGAAAGAAGACGCGAAGAGCGATGCAGTGGGGAAGAAAGTGGAGGAGGAACACAAGATGCCAAAGGGCTTGAAGCAACCACCCCCAGAAGCCTTCAAGGAGCCGGACCCTAATTCTTTACTTGATGCGTTTGGGTTTTGATCAATCAACATAGCGAGGCGTTTTGAGGAGCATTGTCTTTATATCTGTTTGTATAACATACCCAATGCAAATAGATTCAAGCCTTCTTGCGCGACAGCAAAAAGCTTATGAGGTCAAGAACGCGGAGCAGCGGAGTTGCTTGCCGCTTCGCCGTTGATCATGACGAAAACGTGCAACTTTCCCGCCCTCTCCGCTCCCTCGTGACCTCCATCAACCACACTTTGTGATCTGGTCGATCAACTGTATGGATAGGTTCCGCAAGATCTGTTGCATGCCTGATGTCGATGAAGTCATGTCCCCTTTTGCAGCCCCCTCCCACCATTGCCATCCTCCATCCGGGGTCCTTTGGAAACCCTTCAAGGGTTGATTCCCATGCTGCCGAAACCGTTATCTTACAAAATCGATAGGTATCAGGAGTCTTCTGGCTCTCTTGATCTTCTTTTGATCACTGACTTGCAATTGTGATCGAGGAATTGATTGAAGGGCTCAGAGCACTACAAAACCAAGGATCATCAGCGGCTGTAGTGACAATTAACCTCAAGATGGCAGATGCGCCGCTGATGTACAGCTTCGAGTGGAGCAGCCCCTCGGGGCATGCTTGCTTATACACATTAACGGTTGCTTTCCGAGATCATCAATGACATCGACTTCAGCCAATGCCATGCTGATACGCTGCTTGAATATGATCTCTATAACTAATCCCTTCCTCCGCGTCTGCGCGACTGCTATCTCCTTTTCGAAACATCTATATCGTTCTTGCAACCATGGCTTTTGAACATACAGGATTCCTCGGGGACCGGATGACCGGTAAAGCGCTGGAAATCGGTGTCTGCGCGACAGCATCGGCTGGTTTCTTGTTGTTCGGCTATGGTACGTTTCTACGTCTTATTCTGGGATGCTCTTTTCTAATCAGCCAAATAGATCAGGGAGTCATGTCTGGTATTATCACCGAACCCATCTTTCTTGGAACTTTTCCGAAAATGGCAGAGGACTACAAATTAGGATCCATTCAAGCGCTTGTGGTTGCCATCTACGAGATTGGCTGTCTTATCGGGTCGCTCATCATCATTGGATACGGAGATAAACTCGGCCGTCGACGAGCAGTTTTGGTCGGCGCTGCAATCATGCTTGTCGGAACAGCCATCCAAACATCTTCTACCACCCTGGCACAACTCATCATCGGACGGTATGTTCTTCTGCCTTCAGTCAATGCTTGGAACATCACCTAACACCACACAGAATAGTCACGGGCGCCGGAAATGGTATGAACACTTCCAGTATCCCCGTATGGCAATCCGAAATGGCACCTCCAAAAATTCGTGGCTTCTTGGTACTTTTCGAAGGCGCCCTCATCACCGGCGGAGTCATGATCTCGTACTGGATCAATTACGGATTTTGGTTTTACAACAAGAGCTCTTTCCAATGGCGATTCCCAGTTGCCTTCCAAGCTTTCTTCGGCATTATACTTATCATCGGCATTCTCGCGTTCCCCGAATCTCCTCGATGGCTTCTCAAACATAACAAGGAAAAGGAGGCTGCTCAGATCATGGCTCGTCTCAAACAATGCGACGTTGATGATCAAGAATTGCAAAAGGACATTGAGGATATCAAGAAGATCAATGAGATTACTGCAGGCCGCAAACTGACGGTCAAGGAGTTCTGCTCCAACGGACCTGACATGCATCTATGGCGCGCTTCCATCGCTTTTGCAGCGCAGGCTTTTCAACAGATTGGCGGAATCAATTTGGTCACTTACTGTAAGCTTGTAAATCTCCAAGGACTCACAGAAAACATTATTGACAATCACAGATGCAACCGTCGTCTTTGAAAATTCCCTCGGCTTTGACCCTACCTTCGCGCGTCTCCTTACCGGCGTCCTCGGTACCGAATACTTCCTCTCCGCTCTTGTCGCCCTTTTCGTCGTCGATCGTCTTGGCCGCCGTCGCCTCATGATGTGGAATGCAGCAGGCATGGGTCTTGCCATGATGGTCGCTGGTATCGGCTTGTCTGTAGGCAACCAATCCGGCGCTTACGCAGCCACTGTCATGATCTTCCTCTTCAACACCTTCTTTGCGATCGGCTGGCTCGGCGTCACCTGGCTATATCCCGCAGAAGTTACACCCATCCGCATCAGAGCTGAAGCAAACGGACTCTCGACATCAGCGAATTGGTTGTTCAACTATGCCGTTGTGCAGTTGTCACCAATCATGATCAACACCATCGCTTGGAAGACCTACTTCGTCTTCATGTGCTTCAATTTCGCCTTCATCCCTGTGGTTTACTACACTTTTGTCGAGACCAATGGCTACAAACTTGAGGCCATGGATACCATTTTCCAGATCGCTCACAAGAACAAAGAGAATCCTGTTTGGGTTGAGAAGAGGGTGCGTAAGGGCAATACTGATGAAGCACATGCTGTAGAGAATAGATCTAGCTCGACTGGAAGTAGTGAAGGTGAGAAAGAGAAGGTGGAAGATACGGAGCACAAGGAAGACGCCTAGGTGTGCTTGTACCTTACTCTCTCTCAAAGAAATATACCTTGTTTACCCTATTGTCTCTCTAGACCTCTCCTAGTGGGTTATTCTTTCTGTTTCGTAGAGATTATGCATTGCTACGACTGGTACCTGTAGTAGTTTGGTTAGAATCTCCGCATCTTATCTGATCCTGAGAGGATGACCCTGCCCCATAGCTGATCATGATCACAATCGAGGATCTGACGGCGTTGAAGTGCTGAGATACTCTCTGAGCACCACAAATCATAGTTCGTTCATCATGAGAAATGTATTCGGCTCTATTTGCAACGTTGTGCTGGTGGCTATTTTGTTTGTTGCAAGACGCTGCAACGAAGAAGACGGCGTCTTGAGTCGTCCGCCACGACGATTGACAAGAGCCGGCCTCAAAACTTCTCGAACTGACCAGCCATATAGCATACAACAACACGTTACTGTGTCATCTGAATGTAGCAAGTTTGTTAAGTATCTCTGTACAATTGGGGGAGGTGAACAAGTCGAGACAGGTGTCCGTGATGAGAGAATGTATAGAACGAAGCCTCGTTGACAACAAGATTCTCCAGATGGGCAACACTTTGCTCGAGACTTTCGGCACTGGACCCTACAAAGCTGCAAATGCCAAAGAGTCTCTAGGTGATGTCACTAAAAGCGCCATCAAGCCGGTTGTGAAGTCTGGACTCGGCCGCGAGCCAACGGGAATGTTGTCCGTTGTGCAGCAACCTGGACATTAGCATTAACATTTGCATCCGATTTTGCTCGCAGCGACTCCTTTCCCATTATGCGCCCCCAGTCGTCTTCTGCCTCGGGCGCAGCATTGCAATGTCATTAGTGACATCTCTACCGCCGGAACTGGACGTTTTCCTCGACTTTATCTCCGACGACGACCGCCCCACGTTCATTCTCGAGTACTCATCGCAACCCAAGGTCGTCTTTCGCAACAACGCACTCAATGCGCTGCTTACCGGATATTCCCACGACTCGCGATTCTCCATCTGGGTCAACACACTGTACAAGATCATTGGCGACCATGCAGGGCGCCACGCACGACACATTGCGAAACTAGGCGCTTTTGCGTCGCGACACTGGTCGTGCAAGCGATTGAGAGGACCTTGGATAGCCGTCTTTCCTCGCCAGGAAGACCCATCCGAAGACCGACCAACCGTCCGGAAAAAGCAAAAAGAGTCAGTTCACAGCGAACAACTATGGTCAGACGAGGATGGCGAGCAAGAGTCGGACAGAGACAACCCGGATGACTGGGAGAGTGTCGCAACAGCCAGTACAAGGGACATCTCACAGGAAGGCCGAGGTGCTGTCATTCTTGAAGACCTGACGGTAGACTGGCTCAGGTTCCCGCAACTCACCAGCGATCCGTGGATACAATTTCTTGCAAAACACGACTGGAGCAAGACAGCAGCAGGTCCTATGCACACTTGGCACCCTACGCTTCGACAGATCTTTATGACCATCTTATCTTCTGAAGAACCACGCGTGATCTACTGGGGCAACGACCTTCACATGTTTTATAATGAGGCGGCAAGATTCGTTGTTGGAGAGATGCACCCGAAGCCGCTCGGCAATTCCTTGCAAGAGGTTTGGGGGACTCCGATGTGGTCTCACCTTACGAAAATGCTTGTCTCCGGTATCGAGCGGCGCAGACCCACGCACAACAAGAGGACTGAACTTGTCGTTTTCCGCAACGGCTTTCCGGAAAGTGGCTTCTTCGACTTTGTTTTCCTACCCATTCCTTCGGCGGACGGCCGTTTCCTTGGCGTCTTCAATGAGTTTACAGAATGTACGACAGCTGTACTGCAAGAAGATCGCCAGCAGGTTTGTAAACAACTTATCGAAGATGTCGCTCGGGCGACAGAGACACGGCATGTATGGGAGTCGTTCATGCGCAATTTGAAAGATTGCAAGGACGTATCATACGCGACAGTATACGCATACGGTTCGATCAATATGTCAGGCTCCGAAACACCATCCTTGCGGGCCCAGTTTTCTTTTGGTGATGAGGGACACAGCAGCATCATTTCTCCTTCGATCAAGGAGGTCGTGGAAGGATCTGCCAACAAAGTCTTGGTTCTGGAACGATCGAACTCGACTCTGCCAGAAGAATTGGCAGTGAACATTACAGATCAAGGCGTTGTCCACACTTCATACGTCTTGCCCATCGATGATCTCTACGGTAAGGGTGTTTACGCAATTGTCGTGATAGGATCAAACCCTTTGAGAGCAGTTGATGCTGGCAGCATTCAATTCTTCGAATCGCTTCGTGATTTGTTGTTCAAGTCGATTGCTCTGCTATCGCTACCCGCCGAACAGCGACGAGCCAACGAACTTACCACTGCATTATCTCACCAACTGGCAGCTGCAACCTCCAAGGCAGAGAAGAGTGAGAAGAATTTTACCGAGATGGTTCATCACGCACCTATCGGCATGTGTATGGATCGTGGAGATGGTTATCCTGTATATGTCAATGACATGTACCTCGACCTCCTGAGTACAGATAGGACGAGCTTTTACGACGCCGCGAGAGCTGGTTTCTCATGGCGGAGTTCAGTCTTTGAGAATGACGCTGATTCTATCGAAGATTTGTGGTGGGCTGCCGTCAGGGGTGGAAAGACGACGAGCTTTGAAGTTCGCATCAAAACCGGAACTTCGCATCGTTGGCTTGAAGTCTTTGTACAACAGCGATACGACGAGAACGGCATGCTACGATTCATTTTCTCATGGCTCACGGACATCTCTGCCAGAAAGTTGATGGAGTTTGTGGCAGAAGAGCGACTGACAGAAGCGATTGAGAATAAAAGAGCTTCGGAGAATTTTATAGACATGGTAAGAATCATTGGTTCGTTGCTTTTACTGAAAAGACGAAAGTCTGACGTTTTTACAGATCTCACACGAGATGCGCAATCCTTTGTCCAGCATTTTACAACTCGCCGACAGTATACCATCGACATTACCTCCTTTAATAGCAGACGAGAAACACAAAACTTCAACGATAGAAGGGAATATCAGCAACTTGACAGAAGATGCGCGGAATGTGCTTCTCGACACAGCACAAACAATCACACTCTGCGCCAAACATCAGAAGAATATTATAGACGAAGTTCTCACCTTCTCCAAGTTAGATTCGAAGCTTATAGTGCTTGCTCCGGAAGCAGCCCAACCACTGGATATCATCACGGACGTCTTGAGAATGAATAAACCGGAGCTTGCCCAGGCAGATATTGAAGGTTCTCTGAATGTACAAGCAAGCTTTACGGATCTCGGCATTGATCATTTCTTACTTGATCGTGGCAGAGTGTCACAGGTCATCATCAATTTCATGACCAACGCCATCAAGTTTACAAGGAGTTCTGATGTCCGCAAGATCCAGATCAATCTTGGCGCGTCACGAATCAGACCTACCGCCGACAGTTGTCATGTCACGCTCATCGAGCCTCGCGAAAAAGGTCGATCTCTGTCAATAGGTCCTGTGACAGAGGATGATGTCTTTTTATCCTTCAGTGTGCAAGATACGGGATGCGGTCTTACCGAAGCCGAGACGAAAACTCTGTTCCAGCGGTTCAGTCAAGCTTCCCCGAAGACTCACAAACGAGTGTGTATAACGCTTGAATCTTTCGTGATGTGCGCTAACACTTGAATAGTATGGCGGCAGTGGTCTGGGCTTGTTCATCAGTAGAGAATTGGTCGAGCTGCATGGAGGCCAAGTAGGAGTATCGAGCGAGGCGGGGAAAGGCAGTATATTCGGCTTCTACATCAAAGCGACATGTACTGAACGACCACTCGAAACCGCGATAAGCTCTCCAGAGATTGGCAAGTCATCGACGGCACAAGATCCGGCGGAGGATGTTTCGATGAGCAAAACAGAGACGCAGGACCTGCATGTTCTCGGTCAGTACGAAACTCTTGCAGAAAAGTAGTATGCTAATATCATTCACAGTGGTCGAAGATAATACAATAAACCAGCGGGTCATGTCTCAGCAACTCTCACGACTAGGATGCGCCAAAGTCCATGTAGCCAATCACGGTCTCGAAGCTCTTGACTTTCTATCAACGACCACATTCTGCAACGGAGAAGTTCCGCTCTCGGTTGTCCTCCTGGACGTGGAGATGCCAATCATGGATGGTTTGACTTGTGCTCGTCGCGTCCGCGAGCTTGAAAAATTGCAAGAGACCATTGGGCATGTGCCTATTTGTGGCATCACGGCAAACGCTCGCACTGATCAAATCGCTTCGTGTATTGAAGCAGGAATGGATGAAGTCGTGGTAAGTAATACACTGCTATGGATATGATGTTGGACCAAGAACACTGCTGACACAATTCAGACGAAACCTTTCCGAATGCCCGAGCTTATTCCTCGCATGCTGGCGCTCGTTGACAAACACAAGTCGCTGTGAGCTGAAAGTATGCGATGTGATCAATTATAATTCGAACCCCTATACGTCCAAAGTATGGACAGAAACCACAAACATTCCATCTCACAGTACGAGTGACCATGTGGAAACGATTGGCAAAAGGCACGATGCTTTTCAACTCGATGCGACAGTCCAGAAAGAGCTTCAAATTCGAGTGATTTCTGAGTTCGAAGCAGGATATCAAGGCAGCGACGCCTTTCTCGACAATTAATCGCGCCGGCCAAGAAGCAGTATTTTTGAAAGATTTCTCCATTGAAAGGCGTCTTTGGACCGGAAAACACGGCGCTTGTACGAGAGTGTAAGTAAATGGCGCAGAGGTGAGGGACAAGATTGCAAGGCGCAACGGTACGTCATCTGACCATGATGGACGCGTCGTTCCCGCCGCATTTCATCTACATAACAGCCAAGCATCTCCATCGTTGCAAAGACCAAACAAGCATTGCGATTGAAGATAAGCATTTTTGATCGCAAAACCAAGACTTAATCTCATCATGAGTGACGAAAACCCCAGACTCATGAACAAACATTACTGCCCTCATTGCGAACGCGAAATTGATGCGCAAACCAAGGCGGAACACGATGACTGGCATTTTGCGAAAGACCTGGATGAACAGGATAACAGTGCCGTTGTCAGCCAAAGCCAAACAGTCGCGCCTCCTTCTTATCAATCACCAACGGATTCGAAATCTTTTGTGCAAAGCGACATGAAACAAAACCCATCATCCACGCATGCGAAAGCGATGCACCAAAAATCGGGTGGCAAGCAAGTGACCGGGAAAAATGCGACAACTAGTCGGCGACATGTAAATGCTGTCGACGAAGCAGCTACGCTGAGAGTCAAGGATGAGGTATGAAAGCAACATTCTGTTCAATGCTTCCGCCGATTAACACTTGCGTGCAGCAAATGATGCAAAATGCTCTCCAAAATCTCCAACTTCGGTATCGCATCTACAATTCTGAGATCGAACCCGAACACGAAACCGAAAATCCATGCAGCTGCCCCATCCATCAGTACCAGCGCATGAAAAGGAGTCGTCGCAATGTCCTGGAACAATGGTCTGCTGCAGTCATGTACCCCGGCGAGAAGGTATACAACGACTTCATCCCAAGGACCCCTCTGTTTAGCAACAATCCATACCTGCTTCGCATCACGTCACCATACGGCTTTCGCGGCTCATCATGGTCGAGGTCCCATCCTCAGCCGAGCTATCATGTCAAGTTCATTCATCAGACTATTCAGTTGAACAACTCACTGAACCATGAGGCTCAGAGGAAAGTCGATGCAGTGGAGCCAAGGAACAGTATCTGGGAAGACAGAGCACCTGAGATGGCGATGTCGCAGTTGACGGTAACCTCGGAAAAGGATAAATTGCACAATGGCAACGACGACGTCAAAGGTCATCCTCCGGAAAAAGGAAAGCTACCACCGACATCGCGAAACAATGACTTGCCCGAATCTACCAAGGTATCGAGATTTTCTGCGTTCAGGAAAGCCGTGGGAATCAGGTCTTCGGAGGAGAGAGCTGTCGCAAAGACTGAGAAAGAGTATAACAAAGGTCTCGAAATCCGGAACAACATACTCCAGGAGGAAGCAGCTCGTTGGCCAGATCACGACACCCGACAGATCGTGGCAGCCTATCAGAACAAAGTTGGCATGGAAACAAAGATCGCCCACCTCCGCGCTTGTCAACCTTTGCAGTATCTCCATCTACTACGGGCAGGTTATTTCGAGCCAATACCTGTGGCCTGGGCAGATCAACCGTCGAACATCCTCACATTCAGCATCGAGGCTGCTGGTGGATGGCGAGGAATCACACCTTCATGGCGAGGATACGAAGATACCGCGGAAGAGCGCTTGTACTGGGTTTTGAACCATCGCGAAGGTCCAGCCGGTGTACGTATGAAGCCCGACTTTATCTCAGAGATGAACATGGCTCGCGATCGCATGGCCAAAGCTGTTGAGCCACCACCAGACTACTATTCCGCCAACGATACCTGCCACTTGCAGCATACCTCCGAAGGTTACTCGAAGCAGGTCATGCCGCCACCATTCAGGTCCAGCGATAGACCCGAAGTCCCTACTGATGATACTATGATTCTGCTCGATGTCTCTGGCTCCATGGACTTTGATCCTCTCCGACCGAAGTAAGTCTACAATCTTGATTGACGCGCGGGAAAAAATCCAGACTGAGCCAAGATCTCTGCCCAAAGACTACCTATCGCACCATCTATCAGAAGGCAAGATACTCTTGATGAGCAGCTCTTTGTCCACCGAGATCAATACTTCTTCATGATCTCCTTGGATGTTGAGATCAAAGTCAAAAATATCCTGCCCTTCGACAGTGGATTGAGTGAGGTGGCTCGGCAGGCGAGAGCTTGGTTTGTATATGCTTTCTGTCGTCCTTCGAGCCAAACCCCAAATCAATTGTATGAATGGAAAACAAGGCTGACCTTCAATGCAGTTACGACCAATACCTTATCACAGGATATTCTCATTCTACGCAGCCCAAGAACAAAGGTAGATTCCCGCTCCTATTGAATTGTGATCAGCAGATACTGACTATCATCAACAGATGTCGCCAAAGCTGTCATCCGTCGCTTCATTGACGCGATGGCGAACCACGATCACGAATGCCGCGGCTACGATCTTGTCACCTTCTCAAGCCATGCCAAATTCGCCGGTACTGTCAATCACACGAACCTTGATGCAACATGGGACAAGGTCAAGATTGGTGGAGGCACTCGTGTCATGACCGGCTGGCAAAGAGCCAAACAACGACACTTCGAAAAGCATTCCGAGTCTGCTACTTATCATCCGGTCTACGGATGGCAAGCAGGTCCAGAAACCCCCATGCTTCGGCTGCTTCTCCTCCTCGACGGCGAAGCAACGGATATGGATGAGTTTGAACTTGAGTTGCTGGGTTTGTCGTGGGCGCATGTTACAATCTTCCTTATCGGAGTCGACGGATGTCCGCACCATCACCGACATGCAAATGAATTGCAGCGCATCAGTGATGTGAATCATCACGTCTCATTTGTGGACGCGCAAGGCAATACTCCGGAAAGATTCGTCACGCATGAGTTGTTGAAGAGGCATTTGGGGTATGATTTGTCCATGTCCGAGTTCCAAGAGTTGGAAGAGCTACCTCCGTATGTTGAGTGAGATCAAAGGATGAATACAGAGCAGACAGAATCATTATAAATAGCGCATGCCAACGTTGACTCTCCCTACACGACGTGATATGCTGCTACTCTCCATCAAAATGCACAAAGGTATTAAGAGATTGCATTATACCGCCGAGAGCTTGAAGTATTTGCTCTCTCATTCGACAGCCTCTCGTGGTTCAATAATACTGTGCCTTTCAATATCTCGATTTTTAAGACGGTTGGATGCATGGAGTAGCTGCATGCGCGAGCCAGTGTTGGCTTTCCTTCCTTGCACGGTGTAGTCGATGCTACTATCCATCAAAATGCACGAAGTTATTTGGAATCCGGAGAGGGTCCGCTGAGAGCTTGATTTGTTTCTTATTTCACTATCTTGCATCCTCATCTCCAACTTCATCCTCATTCTCACCCTCTTCATCCTCAATCTCACCCTCATCCTTCTCACCCTCATCCTCGGCGGCGGGACTGTTCTCGCCTTTGCGACGGCGAATGGGGCGGTCGTCATCGTCTTCATCTTCATCACCGTCAAGCATCTGCTCACGGTTGCGAGTCGTAGCAGTGCGCGGGGGAGCGCGAATGGTGGCACTTGTGGCCGAGCTTTCGTCTGCCGGAGCAGGATCCTCATCTTCTTCGTCGGGATTGTCGACGTTGGGAGGTGCAGGGTCGATGTTTCTGTCGACCACTGCGAGAGTGGGAGAGGCGGGAAGCTCATTTTGCTGAGCGGGCGAGTTTTCGTTGTTGGCGGGATCATCGTCCGAAGCCAGATCGCCTTCGTCTTCTTCTTCTTCTTGCCAGGTTTGAGGAGGCTCGGGGGAGTTGCGGCGGATTGCGTTGTCCACGTTGCCAGCAGCATCTGACGCTCTTCTCAGGTGCCAGAGGGTCCAGGCGGTACCAGGGTTGACGGGGGTACGGCCCCAAGGTTCGTCGAGTCTCATTTTCTATGTTCTGTGTCAGACATATACAAGAATGGGGAGGAATCCACCATGAATAACATACGAAGAATGGGCAGAAGGTGCGACGAAAGAAGGAGGAAGGAGTTGCGTAGCCGGAAAGTTATTATAGCTGCGCTTTCCCTCAAAACCACTTCACTTTGGGTTTATGACCGCTCTTTACTCTGCTTTCCCGGATACTAGTGATTGGTCCTGATGCTCCTAGCATCGGATTCGCATATCCTGGACTCAAAATATCCTACAAACCAGAGTGATCTCACACTCTGTGCATATAGATCTCTCTCAAATCCCTAGACTTACGATCAACCATTCGGTATTGCACAATGTGGGTTCTAGAAGCATCTCAGACAATCACAACAAACGGGAAGAGTTGACTCTGAACTTGTGCCATCGCTACTGATAGATTCAATTGGGGGTGGCACAATGTACAGCACGCAGAAGAGGTGCTGGAAGTGGGGAATTGTGCTGGAGATGGAAGAAAGTGGGCTGTTACGGAGACCATGGCTGCGTTCGCGCTGGCGCTCGATCTGGATCCATGGCATTGAACAGATACTTGTGATGGAAGTAAGAAGCTCTGGCGCGCAGCAGAGATGGTGAGCCAAAGGTGGGACGGAGTTCGCCGAAGTCGCGGATTCGTGCACGGGCGTGCTTCGTGTGACCGAGGCTGCGACTTTCTTGTTCTGTGACTTGTCGCAAACGTCAACACTCGCTTGATTGCGCTCTTGTCGCCCGTCTTCTACACACCCGCCATCATCGTGTCGCGCAAAATCCATACGCCCTTACGCTCTCTGTCGCCATCATCGCCGAGATCACCGTCGCTTCCGAATGCCCCATGAACTTCGCTTGTCGCTGTCTATTCGCTGCTCGCCTTGACCCAAGACCCAGGCGCCCATCGCCAATCACAGCGCCGCCACGCACCCTGCGCAAGCGACATTCAGCTCGAACACGAACGGCTGATGAGAAAGAGCACGGGAATTACGCTTGAGGCGCTTGTGTCAGCGATGAGTTCACGACTCTCTTGTCTGGCCATGCCAGAGTCAACAGCTCGGCCTTGAACCATCCTCTTGTCACTTCGTAAGCCGGCCTACCATGTGCCACATCCTAGCTCTGAACCTTGGTACGCCACCGTTGCCTACATCTTTCTGACCGTCACACCCACCGTCCCACTGCCGTCCAGCGCACAATCGACCCACTCAACCACCTCGAGCGGTCCGCAAAGAAGAGCCAATAACCCTCCGCGTCCCTTCGTGCTTCTTTGCTTCGGTCTTCCACCCCGACCCCAACCTCTACGTACTAGTCTACTCTGCCATCCCGGAATTCGCGTTATCAGAAAGAAAGAAAGAAAGAAAGAGGTGGAGTCATACAAAGCCTTCGGCAGTCTCTGCTTTGACTTGCACTATGCGCTGGTCGCTAAGTCTCATCAAGCTAATACGCTGAGGGCGCATTCACGAACGTCGCTTTGGCTCTTGCCACTGTAGCTGCTGTTGTGCTTGCTGTCTTCCGACGGTCGACAACATACATCGGCGTCCAAGTGAGATGGTTGAAAACGGTGCTTCATGAACGTTGTGGTCACATAGTATGTTACTGAATGTCAACGGCTTTACTTCTTCATCAACATCTGAAAGATATGAAGACGGTCGAATTTCCCCGCACTCTCTGAGCAAGCTGTCCATCAAGGTGCCTTTTCATCCGGATGTTCCAGACTTGGCGTCGGCGTCCGCGGATGGCGCGGCTTTGCGAAACCTCTGTTCAGCGCTGCGTACAGTGACAGTGCTTCTTGCTATAACTTCATACAATCATGGAATTCTTCAAGACAAATGATGGGTGCAAGATTGCATATCAAGACGTTGGTTCCAAGTCACTACCTGTATTGATTCTTGTACGTGACCCAATATCAAGCGCTCTCATTCTCGAGTCTCATCCTCCGACATGTAGTTACACGGTTTCACCGGCTCATCTGAGGTCTTCCAACGAAATGTTCCCGCTCTGTCGAAGCACTTCCGTGTCGTAGCGCCTGATCTGAGGGGCCACGGTGCTTCTGACAAGACAACTCATGGATTTCACGTCTTCCGTCTGGCAATGGACTTGCATAACCTTCTTGGCCATCTGAAGATTTCTCAACCCGACACCGTGAGATGCATCGCTGGAAGTCTCGGCTGCTCGATCCTGTGGTCCTTTGCAGAATTATTCGGCACTGGCGTCTTCTCGCATATGATTTGGATTGACCAAGCACCAATGCAAGATTACGCGACTGATGGCAGCTGGGGTAGTGCCGAAGGAAACCGCGGCATGAATTCTGCAGCTGCTGTCGCAAATTTGAAAGCGACACTCAAGTATGATCCCGACAGTGTGTACAAGGGCACCATCGCTGGGTGCTTGGGTTACAGAAGCCATCCTGTCGAGGCCGAATCCATCAGCGACGAGACCAGAGCTGCCGACGAGGAATTCTTCTTGACTATCGCAAGGAAGGGAAACCCTGAATGGTATGGCAACTTGATGGCAGATCACACTGCGCTTGATTGGCGACAGAGTATTGTGGAAACCTTTGGAAAGGCGGAAAACAAAACTGATGTGCTTGTTGTCGCGACAAACAGGAGTGGATGCTTTCCCGCTGCTGGGCCAATGGCGGCGGTCTCTTTTGCAAACTCCAAAGCAGATACCCCTCGAGCTAGAGGTGTTGTTGTTGAATGGGGAGGTCACTGGTGTTACTGGGAAGATCCGGAGAGATTCAATCAATTGGCGCTGGACTTTCTGCTGTGAAAAAAGTATAATTGCGATCGAAAGATATTGCAATGCCGAACATCTTCGCAAAAGTTTCGGGTTCTTTCTATAGCGGTATGTAATGTACTGCTCTTAGACTGACCCTACCGCCTCTGAATACATCATGATCAGGTCATGTGGATACTGCGCGAAATGGTTCAAGGATTCGAAAACCAGGAACAAGGTCCGAGGTCTGTAACAAGTCTGAATTTGCAGTAGCGATTCTCTGGAATCACACTGCTTTGCTCATTCATTCACTATGCCACGCAGCCATGTCATTTGACTAGGATCTCTATGAAGGAATTTTGGACTTCCCTATAAGCTTTCTGTCAAGATGGCGCCTTCGCTCAACGTTCACGATTGAAGAGCCAAGATCAGGTACTTCCATATTTCACCCTCAGATAGTTATTAGAGAACAGATATAGGAAAGGATAGTTAGGGTTATCAAAGTAATGTCACCATTATAGTTACCTAAACGATGTTCTCCTTGATCGGAAGTGGCCGCCCTCCACGATTTCAACCGGAGCGGGGGTGGAGAAATCTACAAGCTACTCCCGATTTGGGCATACAAGTGCAACAATCCTACGAGACTCCGCAGAATACCACTCTACGCAAAATCCCACTCTAGGGCTACGTGCGTACCAATTACATGCGCGGGGCTTGCGGGGCTAGTCTATGTATCATAGCAACACCCTCGCGTAGTATTTCTCTATGAGAGAGTTACATAAGGATCACCTGGCGCCCTGAAGTAGTCTTCGATTGCACATCGCTCAAAGTCATCTCGCTTACCGACATCATGGGTGCGCACTCGAACGCGACAGTCTGGCAATCAATCCGGGGTAATCCCAAGGTCCTGTTTATCGCTCTGTTCGCCTCGTAAGATCGCACTTCCCAGCTTCAGAGGTCACTCACTCATACTTGGACAGTCTCGGCGGGTTCGAATATGGTTACCAGCAAGGTGTCTTGGGTAGGTCGTACTCTTTGATTGAACATTGAAATTGCTCCAGAATTGACTCTCGAACCAGGCCAGTCCTTGGTCATGACACGGTTCACTGAGAACTTCCCGACCGTTGTTCAATCCGCTGGAGCAACTGGCTGGCTCACCTCCATTCTTCAACTTGGTGGTCTTCTCGGATCTCTCACGGCTGGCATCCTGAGCGAGCTCATCTCGAGAAAGTACACCATGTTTGTGGCCTGCTGTTGGGTTGTCTTGGGCAGTTTCCTCTATGTTGGCGCTCAGTCAGGTATGCCAGCGCCTTTATATGCTGGAAGATTTTTTACTGGTGTCGGCGTCGGATTGTTCAGTGGTGTCGGACCGCTTTACAATGCCGAACTTTCCGCTCCTCACATGAGAGGCCTACTCGTCTCCTTCTATCAACTTGCAACCATTCTTGGTATCATGCTTTCATTCTGGGTCGGGTACGGCAGCAACTATATCGGTGGCACTGGCGATGGTCAGTCGAATCTCGCATGGCGCCTTCCTTCGATCATCCAAGGTATTCCTGCTGTAGCCCTTGCTTTTGGTATCTGGTTCATGCCATTTTCACCCAGATGGCTGGTCAAGATGGGCCGTGACGAGGAAGCCAGGAACACGCTCGCTTGGCTGCGCAAACTACCAATCGATCACGACGAGCTTGAGGCCGAATACCTCGAGATCAAAGCCGAAGCACTGTTCGAGCAGAAGGCATTCGCTCGCGACTTTCCTGACCTCGCTGAACAGCGACAGAGCCGTCTCAAACAGCAGTTTGCGCAATACCGTATGTGCTTCCGATCAAAGGACAACTTCAAGCGCATTTGCACCGCATGGCTTGTCATGTTCTGGCAACAGTGGTCTGGTATCGATGCGATCATCTACTACGCCTCAAACGTTTTCATCAGTCTCGGTCTCACAGGCGGTACAAATGCTTTGTTGGCCACTGGTGTCACTGGTGTCGTATTCCTTATCAGCACTATTCCTGCCATGGTACGTCTAGCTCTTACACCCTGATTCGAAACTTGAATGCTAATAAGATAAATAGCTAATCATCGACCGAGTCGGCCGCAAACCCATGTTGCTGGTAGGCTCTGCCGTCATGGGTGTCTCCATGGTGATCGTTGGTGTCATCGTCGCTAAGTTCAGTCACGATTGGCCGGGCCATGTTGCTGCGGGCTGGACCGCCGTCGCACTCATCTGGGTATACATCGCTGCTTTCGGAGCTACGTGGGGACCTGTATCCTGGACTCTCGTTTCGGAGATCTTCCCTCTTTCTATCAGAGCGAAGGGTGCTTCAATCGGCGCATCGTCAAATTGGCTCAACAACTTTGCTATCGCGTTTTTCGTTCCTCCCATGTTGAAGGCATGGCGTTGGGGCACGTACATCTTTTTCAGCGTCTTCCTTGCTGCCGCCATAGTGTGGGTGTGGTTTTTCCTTCCTGAGACCAAAAATGCCACTCTGGAAGAGATGGACCGTGTGTTCAACAGTCAGGCGGGTGAGAAAGATGCTGCACTGCTTAGAGAAGCCAAGCAGGAGGTCAGCATGCTTACGACCAAGGTCTCCGTAGAGAAGGGGGAAAAGGGTCATGTAGAGGAGATTCAGTTGGTATAGATGCGATATTGTGGTTTATCTATACATGTGTGTGACCCAGGTTATTTGGTAATGATCTCTATTCCTTGACTTGATCGAAAAAGTAGAGACATCTGCGTTTTCGGTACTCTCCTGACTCCAATGTGGTTGTGTATCTACTTGCAAAAAGACACAATGTTTTTAGGACCAGAGCTGGTGTCCAAAGGGAGCAGAGAAATCTTAAGCTCTCACTGGACTAAAGTACATATCTGAAATGCATTGTGCATTTCGACAGGGGGTTACAGGGGTTGAGACAGTGCTTGAGATGACTTTTGCAAATTACATTATTGAGATCCTTTGTCTCTCTTGACAAATTCCGACATGTCCTTTTACTTTTACCCACACACGAGAAAACCCAACGCAAAGATCACGAAGCTTAAGAAGCCACGTCAGTCATCAAGTCACCCGCTTGTACCATACTATCTCCGTCATCTCTTGCCCCTCGCAAATTGAACTCCAGTGCTGGCACGTTGTTGATGGAGCGTCGATCGAGTCATGTTGCTTCCTTCGGCTCCATGATGGGTGAAACGTGATGAGTATAAGAGACCAGCAGTATGGCAAGCCAGACTGACGAAGAGCCACCACATTTTCTTCCTTTTCCTCGACGACAACAACCTCTTGCTCTTCTTCTTCTTCTTCTCCTTCTTTCATCCTCTTGAGCAGTAAGTCCATGCAGCTTCTTCTTTTTCTTCTTGGATCCAGCTGACCGTTGTTGTTGCAATCTTCATTCCAGCTCCAGTAGTTCCAGCTCCAGCAGCTCCGGACATCAATCTCCTTTCGGCATTTTTTCTTCTTGCTACCACCACGACCTACCTTTGCGAAGATTCAATACCGCACACACATACACACATTACCGAGCTCGAACCATCAAGTCAGCTCTAGCGACACACAAGCCATACTCGTCGTCCAACTTCTTCAACCTCTCCTTCTCCTCCTCCTCATCTTCTCATCCTCCTCTCCTCTCCTCTCTCTTCTTCTTGCAATTTGCAAGCTCTTCAAGACTCTTTTGGTATGTCGCAGGACTTGTCGTTGTCGTCGGGCTTTCGCTAATGCTTTTCTCCAGTTCTTGGCCAACGTCATTGACGTTCTCTACAACTAACCACACTTCATCTTCTTCCAGAGCTCGTCATCGTCTTCCAGAGCTAAGTTCTTATTTCATTCTCACTTTCCTCGCGCTCGGTGAACGAGTCCGGATGACTGCTACGGCCTGAGTGATCGTGATGTCTGAGGACCGAAGGCAACCTATATGAACCGCTTCCTCAAAATCACAAACATCGCTCAGATTAGTTAAGGCATATTCAGGCGGTTTCATTGGGCGCAACAATGCTTTACTCGCTTGATCTCTGTTTCAATTCATACACTAACCTGTTCTTGCTTCCAGTTCCTTTTCTTGCGACAACAACAACAACAGAGGTCATTGACCAAGGCGGAAGAGCGGAAGAGGCTGAGTATTCAAGTATTGTGGTGCGACAATTACCTTTTTGACATGATACTTACTAGTGCACTCCACTGTTGTTCCTCACTCCAGGTTCTAGATTCCCGAACCCTCCGAACCGAACGAAGTTGAAGTTGAAGGCAGCGGAGGATTGATGATGGCATGGTGTTGTTTGATGATGGTGATTGAGTATTCTCGGCGTTGTCTTTTGTTCATTTCAGATAGCACCAGACAGCAGATCGCAGCATTTACTGCCTGCTTGTCTTTTTGGCTCAGAGGACTTGGACCTGGACTTGGACTTGGATCTGGCTCTTCTTCTCTGGCTCCGGTCTTTGATCGTAGGCGTGCTGTCGTAGTTGTCGTGCTTACTCATGTCGTGCTTGTTGTTGTTGTTGATTTGTCTTTCGTAATGGTAGCAGTGCCAATTTGCACTCTCTGCCTTCTTTTCCATGGCAAGTACCAAACTTTTCCACTTTTCTGTCAACTCTTCCTTTCTTCCATCAAGAAAATGCACTCCTCCTCACACAAGTTCGATGAGCGCGCGCAAGAGATGGAAAAGAAATGACTGTTCTGTTCTGGCAAGAATTGGATGAGTTGAGAGGGATTTTGGTTGGTGCTGATGGTTGTTGTTGTTTTGTTGATGACTTGTTCAATGGCATTTGTCCTTGATCAAGTCTGTTGTACCAGGGAGCAATACTGAGCAGGACTACTGCTTCTTGTCGCCGTATTTAGTCTTGGGGGATTTATTTTGCCTTGTCGGCGCCGCATGAATTTGCCTTGGCGAAATTCTACAAGTCATGCCGCCGTCTTTGTTATCTCCGCAATCAGTCAGTCAGGGTCTTCTGCGCAAAGTCAGGTACGATTCTCTCTCCAAGCCGAGCATCAAATCGTTGCTGACTTTGCTTTGCAGCAGTCATCTTCGCTTTTGGAGCCGCAGTCACCAAGACTTTCGCGGACACTCATGATCATCATCATCATCGTCGCCTTGATTTTATCTTCTTCGGCTTCGGCCTTGAACACCACTATTGCTTGCCGCCCTCTTCGAGATCAAGCCCTTGCCAGATTCATTCTCTTCGGCTTTCAAGTCGGCACTCCTCAACGCCGTCGCCGAAGTTGTCTTCTCCATGTATGCAAAGCGCTTCTCTAGCTTCAACCAAGGCAAATCAATCCTCTCTTCTGCATTACTTCAATGTACTGACCATGCTTTGCAGTATTCTCTCTCTCTTATCTCTTTGGGATCTGCGCTTCAGCACAATATCAGAACTTTTTCCATCTCGCGCTTGGAGCCAACTGTTCCCCTGAGCCGAGCATCCTTTCCAGCTCCTTGCTCTCGACACTTCCTTCAACCACGCTTCCGCCAAATCCTCCATCTTTGGTGCTGTTACTTACAGGCTCCTTGGTTATTCCTGACTCTTCGCAAGCTTTCGGTACGTCATTGTTGTCCTCAAATCTTCCTCTCCATTCATCGATTAACTCATTCTTGCAGTCGCTCACCCAATGCTTCTCTCTCTCCCGCAACCCGAGCGGTCCGAACTCTTTCTCTCACGAGCCACACCCTTGCGCGTCTTCTTAGGAAGACCGATCGATCTGAGGAGCCAGACTTCTCCTTTTGCTACCCCTGTTTCCCGACAATGCCTCTCTCTCTCCTCCGCGAGAGTGGTCGGCTTATCGCATTCTCGCTGGCACTCACGAGTCACTTCCACCACTCAGCCGCTGACCAGAGGGCATCACCCTCTCGGGAATCTGAGCACTTTGATCGCTTCTCCTCTTCGCTCTCTGCTATTTGCCCTCTGCTCTGCTCTCGCCAATCTCTTTAGCGACACGCTTCGCACTGCAAGGTCGCTCATGCTTGCTTTGCCCTTCAAAGACTTCTTTGTTCTGTTCTCATCCTGGTCATCACCGCTGGTTTCGCAAGGGCTTCTGCTTTACTCTACCCTGCTCTAATCTGCTCTACTCTGTCAATGGTACGTCTCTTCCGAAAACCTTCTCCCGCGCTTTTGACTGACCCTATCTCTCAGCTCTCTCCTCTTCTCCCGAGCCTCATTTGCACAGCCCAAGTCATGCTTGCTGCTGCCCCTGGTCCCACCCTCTTCTCGGCGCTTTCCTTCTCGCCATGTCTGGCCGCAGACATCTCCACACACTTCTGCGCAACAGACGACGATACTGGCGAATCCAAGCTCTACCATGAGATCTACCGCTTTCTTCAGCGATTGCTCTTCTGTTTCTCATTCCCGAACGCCAGCACGCCCTGCACCATCTCTACACAGGTCCGCAACAACTTGCCCAGATTACACTTCAAGATTCTTTTGACTGACATTGAACCAGGTCATTCCTCTCTGACTCCTGAACCTCTGAGCGTCAATGCCACCTCCGCACGTCTTCAATTTCACCACCACCACCAACAATGTCACTCTTGCAGTGCTCCAAGATCTGGTCTGACGCCTGTCTGTCTCTTCCTCCTCAGCTCCTTGCTTTCGGTGACGATGCTCTGCTTCACCTGCGCGTCCACACTCAACGCTGCTTCTCCAACGCCAAAATCGCACTTGCATCACTCCAGGATGGCTTTGCTGCTGTACATCTTGCACATGGGAACAAAACCACCCTCGCACTCGCCATCATGCACAACTTCCAGCTGTCTTAGACACAAGCTGTCTCCGCCTGCTCGAGGCAGTCCGCAGAGAACAGCAACGACCTCACTGCCGGTCACTTCGCTCATCTTCTCGTCGAGACCGCTTGTTCCTACGACTACACTTCTCATACTTCTCTACCGTTCTTGCAAAGTAGACGCCTTTCTGCTATGGCTTGCTGCTGTTGCTGCTGCTACCCTCTCTCACCAAGAACCACTGCTCTTTGGATCAAGCACACCTCTTGCTTCTCCAACACCTCAAGACCACCTTGACTACCGCCAGCAACCTTCGCCGCGGCTCATCGCTCCCATTATCGCCTGCTGGTATGCGGTCTCGAAAAATTCTCTTTGTCTCTGCGATGATGCTCTCTTCTGCTTTCACCGAGGTATTTTTTCAGCATGCGCGCACTTTGTGAATCTTGACTGACCTTCCAAGCAGATTCTAACCATACATCTTCAAGTTCGAGCAACCCCCGCAAGCCGCCACCATCACAGCAAAGGAAGACCTGATTTTCTTCTACAAGTTCGAGAAATCCTACTTCCTTCGACCTTCCGCCATCGCGCCTTGCCGACATTTACGTCTCTCGAAACCATCCAGCAATACTCATCTTTTCGGCTTGCACCTTTCGCTCATCAGTCTTCACTGCCGCCGTTACAGAACATTCGCCTTTCTTCACTGGCTTACTGTTGTTGGTTTTTCAATGCCCTGCTTCTCCGAGCATCTCACGACTGCCGCCATGACACGTTGCTTATTGGAGTTGACTTTTTCGACAACGGGTCTTCAACTAGTGTCGAGGATTTCAGCCTCTGCACCCAACATCACCGCGACAGAGACACTTGCCTCACCTGCTCTTACCATACGGCGTACTTTCTGATTCTACCCTCTTGTTATTCTGACTGTTCACCGCAGGCCTCACTGCCGTCCTGGCAATACAAACATCTCTCTGCTTTGTATCTCAGAGTGCCACTAGCATCTTCCAAGTCTTCCGAGCTTCTGTTCAGGCACGATCACACCAGCGTCTCTATCCAAATGAAACCCCCGCAATCGCGCGTCGCGACGCCTAATTGCGGCCCTCCGATTCGCCCGACGTCCCGGCGCACGGTCCGCCTCCGTTTCTTGCGCGGTACGTCTAATTGCGGCCGTCACCTGTAATTGCGACGGGTCGCCGTCCCTACCCCCCCCCTCTCCCCCCTTACGACGTACCGTCCGCGCCTTCTACGCTCTTATGTCGTCGCGGCGACGTTCCGACAGTAAGTCTAGCGATTATAGTAGCGGCTTTGTTTTACAGGTCGACGCGAGTCCGGTGCGCATTCCGACAGTCGTCCCTTTAGCCATTTTACTAAGCTCCTCTACGTACTCCTTAAGTGGTTCTAGTAGCAGTCCTATCTCGTAGGTCGGCATTAGCCCTATACGCTTACCTAACACCTTCCCGCACCTATTACCGTCCCCTACTAGCTCTAGCAACGATAATCTCTATAGGCACGACATATCTCTAGACGCGGACAGCGAGCTCGACTAGCTCCTAGACCCCGACTAGTATAGGCATAGAAGTAGTAACGAAGTCGTAGCATCTACCTTAGTTATACTAGACCCTACCTATTAGCCTATCTACTATAACGAAAGCGATACTAACGAGCTCGATAAAGACCCTTATCTAGATCCTAGCTAGTACGACGACTAGAGCGATAGCGATAACGGTACCTCTAGCCCCTTCTCCTTAACGTTATAGGTTAGAAGTCGTACTAAGATAAGTCTAGCTAGGGCCTAAGGCGGCACTCGATAATAGCCTCTCTTACGTTACCTCCTACTATTTTACGTACTTATATATATCTAGTACTAGACCGCTATCGGTCCTAAAGTAGCTAGCGTCGTACGCCACCTATAGAGATACTATAGGATAGCATCTACTACTATATGCCGCGCGCTTATTCCGCCTAGCACGTCTAGGAACCTACTACTACATAACTACATTCCGCTACTAAAACCCTTTAGGACTCTAATAGACTACCTAAAGCTACCTATAAAGGCGTTTTAGTGTTGCTTTCGCTCCCTAGCTAGTATAGACCTATATAGCTTCCTTACTACCTACTATACCTCTATACGTCGATACTAGAATAGCTACTATAATAGCTATCTACCCTCTAGCGGTTAGGCTATAGCTATAATCTATATAGGTATCGAAAACGACCGATAGCGTAGTGTTCGTATATAGACGTTCTTCTCGATTAATAGTAAGCTTAGGTACTTTACTATATAGGGACGGCACCGACTAGAGACTAGGGACCCTACTACGGATAGGGATAGCCTAAGTAACGATTTAGCTACGCTAACTAGCCCTTATTCCATTTAGCTACTACTATTACGATAAGTAAGTGTTAGTAACGCTTTTAAAGACGCCCTTACCGGCCTCTAGGACGCTACTAAGCTAGAAGAATAGAGCTAGATGT
>JAKLML010000093.1:0-80875 GCA_022813425.1 Aureobasidium lini | reverse complement strand
GCCGTAGGATTTTGACCGTAGGATTTAGAACTCTGGATTTAACCGATGTTGCAGACATGTAACTTTAGTCGACCGTCGTTTTGGTTCATCAAATACCTTGCATACCATGAGACATGCCACTCTTTGCCATCAAGGTGTCTATACCGATGATTGATGCAGTTTTTTCCCATCACAAAGGCAACAGAAACATATTGCAACTAATCTGATAGAATGAAGTGCTATCACGAATGGCCAAACGGGAGGGTCTGGAACATGTAATCCAGCTCTTGGCGCCTTCCTATCCAATGTCCGAAACACCAGCACGCCATCCCTCCTTCCCCATTTTACACTTGCTGACATTCCTCTTTCCTGTACCTGTTCCTTCCATCTTTAACTCATCTTCTACCTGCAAAGCGTCTCAAAACACAAATCCATCAACATGTCGGACCATACATACAACTTCAACATCACCATGACCTGCGGCGGTTGTTCCGGCGCTGTTGAGCGTGTCCTCAAGAAGCTCGACGGTGTGTACTTACCTCTGAATACTACCAAGCCAATCTACTGACGAGTCTCCCAGGTGTCAAGTCATTCGACGTCTCCCTCGACAGCCAAACAGCAAAGGTCGTAACCGAACCCATCCTCGACTACAACACAGTGCTTGAGAAGATCAAGAAGACGGGCAAGAAGGTCAACTCGGGCGAGGCCGACGGCCAGCCCCAAGCCGTTTAGAGCAACACGATGCATCGGAATTCATGGAGTCGCATACAATTTGCTTGGATTTTTGTCAAGAAAGAAACATAAACCGTGGGCAGGTCCCATCTTTCCCTTCCCTAGAATCGCGCCTCCACCTTTCGCTCCGTGTCTGCCAACGCCCAGTCACTCCTGTGCTGCTTGCTGCGAACTCGGTTCACCTGGTCCTTGCTGAAACCTTTTGCTTCAACAGCAGGGTTGTATCCGAGTCCGTTCTTCTGTCCGACCATCTGCGAGTCCATCGACTCGCTTGCCTTGCCATCCGCTCGCTTGTATACAGTAACTACTACAGCGCCACCCAAGCCAAGGTTGTGCTGCAATGCTGCTGTCGTGCCCTTCACCAGTCGGTTGTTGGCCCAGCCACGCAGATGCCATACCAGCTCTGCACACTGCGCAATACCCGTTGCTCCGAGGGGATGACCCTTGGAAATGAGTCCACCCGATGGATTGATCACCATCTTTCCCCCGTAAGTAATGTCTCCTTTGCGCACCATCTCATGTGCCTTGCCGTGCTCGCTCAACCCGAGTGCATCGATCACAATCATTTCGTTGGCCGAGAAGCAGTCGTGAAGTTCGCACACCTTGACTTCCGAAATGGAGACGCCTGCTTCTGCCAGAGCGACCTTGGCTGCATTCTTTGTCATCTCGTAACCCATCAAGTCGATACTGCTGCGCGAAAATAGCGAAGTTGCATCGGTAGCAAGACACTGTCCAGCGATGAGGATGGCTTGTTCTCTGAGGTGTGGTCGAGCGTTCAAGAAGTCTTCAGAAACCAGAACTGCAGCCGCACCACCATCCGAGGTAGGGCAGCACTGAAGTTTCGTCAAAGGTTCGTGGATTGATGTCGAGTCCATGACTTGCTGCAGAGTGTATTCATCCTGGAATTGCGAGTAAGGGTTACGCTTCGAATGCTCGTGGTTGACTCTTGCAATCTCGGCAAAGTCCTCCTTCTTTGCTCCGTACTTCTCCATATACTCTCTTCCAGCATTGCCGAACATTTGAGCAGCACCAGGGGCGTTTGTGATGCCTCTCGTTGCCTTCATCATATCCACGGTTGTGCCGGTAGGATTAGTACGGTCTTGGAAGAAACTCTGCAGAGAGCCTGGGAACATCTTCTCGAACCCGACTACGAGGACGCAGTCGGCAGCTCCATTGGCAACCATGGTGCGGCCAAGGTTGAGACCTGTAGAGCCAGTGCTGCAGTTGTTGTTGACATTGTAGATGGGAATTTGAGTCATGCCGAACTGGTAGAAGACGCGTTGACCGCAGGTGCTGTCACCATAGCAGTAACATGCTATACCTTGCTCTACATCATCGTAGTTGATCTGAGCATCTAGCATAGCTTTGACACCGGCTTCGAAGCCTAGCTCTGTATAGTCGACTTTGCCTCTAGGCTTGATGAATTTGGTCATGCCGACGCCGAGGACGTAGCATGGTGCTCTTGTCTTCTTGCCCATGATGCTGATTTTGTTTGTTACTGATTGAATTCGATGATTTGTGAATGTCGCTGTTGGCTTGTGACAACTATATGGCACGATTCTATAAGATAGGGAAACGACCCTTGACCATCTAGGTAGCGGTTACACAGCGGGGCATAACAATGCGGAGACGATGCGGAGAGAGCTCGCACATGCCGAGGTTCCATTCATCCTCACAACTACATCCGCGGCATCTTGACTTGGTATGGAGATCGCTCTATACAGATGGATATGAATTGGTCAAGTCGTATTCAAGTAGTTATATGAAATTTTTGTAACACAACCAAATTGGGAGTTCCGTTCTATACAGGCTGAAGAGACACACGGTGAGAAGTGCGATGAAGCTTCTGGAGCAGTAGCCGAGAGCAGAAGCCGACATCAATTGAGCCTCAGAAGGATCAAAACTCATTGCCATCTTCATAGACCAACTCATCGTTAGCAACCCTATATTCTGTACAGAGTGTAGACTACCTATTCATGTGAGTGGCTATTCACGAGACGTTCCTAACGTCCCACGGCATCAGCAGAAGTTGAGTGTGACCGCTCAGATACCATTCCACGACCTCAACCTCGAGAGAAGCTCCCACCATGTCAGGAGAACTCCCAACAGACACCCACAAGCCGGAGAACCCATCCGAGAAACCCATGGAACTCAAGACCGACACCATCACCGTCGACCTCAAACGCATGGCCACAGATCTCAACTACGGAAAACAGCTGTCCCAAGGAAAAGGCTTCCGCATCTACAACGAAGCCTTTACCAAAATCCTCGGCTCCAACCCTTCAATCACTCAAGTCCAAAGCCGTGATTATCAGTTCGCACACGAAGCAGGCGTATATATCAAATCCACCAACCGCGTCTACTTTACCGCAAATTTCCAAACCTGCGACCCCATCGCCCTCTACTCGGTCGATGCCTCTACCTTCGAAGTCAGCGATGACGATTTCTCAGGCGTAGTCCAAGCAAACGGCGCTTGCAACTACAAAGACAAAATCCTATACTGTTGTCAAGGCTCCAAAACCTCTCCATCCGCCTTAGTGCTCGTGGACCCTTGCACCTCCACCTCAGAAATCCTGATAACCAATTTCCAAGGCCGCGCCTTCAACAGCATAAACGATGTGATAATCCACCACTTAAACGACGACATATGGTTCACCGACCCGACCTACGGCTACGAACAAGCCTTCCGACCAACCCCCGACTTACCCTCTCAAATCTACCGCTCTAAACCTTCCACTGGGGAGGTGTGGTGTGTAGCCGATGGTTTCGCACAGTGCAATGGGTTGTGCTTTTCTCCCGATTATGCCAAACTCTACGTCACTGATACCGGCGCCTGTCAAGCGCATTCCGGGCCTGGGGACGGGCATAATTTTTCCATGAATCCGAGGCTGCCGGCTACGATATATGAATACGATGTCATTGATCATGGCACCAAGCTAGCCAACAGGAGGGTTTTCGCATACTGCGATAACGGTGTTCCTGATGGGATCAAATGTGACGAAGCGGGGAATGTGTATTCGGGGTGTGGGGATGGGGTGCATGTGTGGGATAAGCAGGGGACATTGATTGGGAAAGTGGTGGTTGGTGGTTGCGTGGCTAATTTCTGTTTTTCGAGGGAGGGCATGTGGATGTTTGGGGAGGAGGAGTTGTATTTGTGTAAGCTTGATGGTGTCAAGGGGGCATTGGTTCGGATTGAGTGTGAGTGAGTGAGTTGGGGAGGTGGGAGATATATCGAGACCGGGAAGATTACGAGATAATGGACAAGGGCTTAGTGCGAGGATTGTCCTTTTGTGTACCACCCGTCATAGGTAGCGCCTTTCTGGAAGTAGTGTTTAACTCATCCACACATATTACTTGGTACCAAACAATCGAAATGCTTCGTGCAGATAGCTATGGATTGCCTCGGTCCTGATATCCGAACTCTGGTTTGTGATCCATGTCAAGCTCCGCACAGCTTCAGGGAAATAGTCAGTAAGTTGCAATAATGTAGTGATCGGTCCCTCCTCAGCAAACGCCTTTTGAGAAGACAAGCATTCACTAGGTCGGCATTCATCAACGAACGAAAAGACCGCCGATGAGGGGGCAAGTTTTAGGCAACACTAGCAAATGTACAAATGTGGAAGCGCAGGGATATGTCAATCGTATGTATTGTATCGATACAACATTAACATCATCTATACCTGGATAGAAGATTGTGGATATTATCGCTAATAGAAAACGACAGAGCGGAGCAGAACTTCAAGCCTCCCATCTAGATATCCCTTCTAGAGAACAACAAAAAACAGAACTTTTTAAAGCATCGGAGACCTCGTGTCGTGCGTGTGGTATATGGAAAAAAAGAAAGAGAGAATGCAAGCCAGCCAACAACCCTAATTTTGTGTGGAAAGGATAATGTCTATCCTATGATGAGAAGAAAAACGCCATGGAACACCAATCGCTGGAACGCAGGACGGGATGGAAGATCGTCGAAGAACAACGGCAGAGCAGTGATGAGAGAAAGAGTCGCAAGTCAAGAGTCGAGAGTGGCACGCTTATGCGGCGATAGCAAGGCGCTGGCGTTCTCTCTCCATGGCGAAGACCTTTCTACTCATCTCGAGCACGGCCTCGAAGCCTTCGCGACCCTTGACGGCGTTTTGCTTGAAGCGCTCGACGGTGAACTCCTCAATACTATTCTTGATCCTTTGCCAGCCGCCGCAGAAGGCGGTGATCTGTGCGGACTGCTGGAAGATTGTGCGAGAGTTGGGGCCGGCGGGAGAGGGACGGTATACGACGGTTTCGCGGACGGAGAGGAGGTCGTTGAAGGTCATGTTCATGCTGCACATGGTAACCTTCTTGGCCGAAGGGTCGACGTACGAGGTTTCGTAGACTTGCGAGACTTCGGCGCCAGGAAGGAAGGAGCTGAGCCACTTGGGAGCGGATTGTTGGCAAGTGATGAGACGTTCGGTGCGGAGCTGAGATGATGGTCAGTCACTGGACGTGATGGTGAAACAATTGTAAAGGAAACTCACGATGCCGGTGGTCGGGTCAACGTGACGCGAGATGGTGTCGACGGCGATAACGTGGGTGGTCTTGTCGTTCCATGGGCAGTACTTGCGCCAGTTTGCAGTCGAGACCTCCTCCCATGAGTAGTCGAACTCGTGTTGCGACTCGAAGAACTTCATTGTTGCGAAGAGGGACTGGTTGACGGAGAAGACGGAGTTGGGTCGAGAGGGTGGAAGATATACGGGAGTGCGGACTGGTAGCCGGCGGACGGGAGAGAGCGTTGGGGCCTTTTGTTGATCCCTTGATCCTTGGTTTTTTGCTTGTAGTTTGCGAAAGCGCTGGCAAGTAGCGACGGGATAATAGCAGATGGATGTCGCGTGAGCAGAAAAGAGTGTCTTTCACAAGTGTCGTGTGCTTCGTTACTGAAGGGAGAGATTGAGAGTCAAGCAAAGAAAAGAGCGTTGCGAGTTTCGGTCTTTGTTGGCGCGCCGTGTGGCCAAAATTCTTCCTTCATGATTCAACCCGCGCCTCGTTTTTGACGATCCTCTCCGGTTTTCTACACGTCTGGACGCGCCCATTCTTCTTCAATCTCGACCTCTTACTCGCACAACTTTCTATTTTTCGCCGGCTTACCATCACACTTGAGTCTTACACACGCGCACCTACAAGGTGATACCCGACACTCCACCATCCAGCATCTCAGTGAGATAATCCTCACCTTCAAGAGCCTGCTCGACTGTTGTGGCCGTTTCTAGTTTTTTGCATGTGAAGATGGCCCACGCTTCTATTCCCTTAGCTCCCTACTCTCTCCGAAACTCTAAAGTTTAGCCGGAGAGATCTGAAACTCTGCTCCGCCGATTGGACATCCTTTTCAAGGACGAGTGGAGCTATACCACCGACCATCAAGGTGTAGTAGAAGGCTCGTGTATCTATGTGTCGATTCGTCATTAAGGCCACCCAGGTTCAGGCCTTGAAACTCAGACCTTGTCTCGTCCCTCAGCATGACTTTCGTAAGCGTGTAACTCCTCGGCCTTTTCTTCTTGCTCGGCCTTCTGCTTTTTTGCCTGCTCTTCTTCTAGCCTTTGCGTTCTTGCATTTCTCCAACCTTGTCCATATTTCTCAAGCACCCAGAGTATGGGCGAGAAGAGCATGACTATAGCTGCAATGAACGTGAAGCACCATCCTCTGCCCATACTTTCAATCATGATGATAATAATGGCTGTTCCACCAGCACCCATAAAGCAGCGGACGAGGTTATTCGCCGCTGTCGCCGTCGAGGGGCTCAGCGGATACAGATCAATCAACATGACACTGTTGCAGTTGAACGCTCCTGTCAAGCAGAGTCCGATGAAGAACAGCAACACCAAGGGTGCAGCCAGGTTGGTCTCTACGTGCATAACCCACCCATAACACAACAAAGCTGCATCGCCGACAACAACAAGCGGCCACGTAACCTGAATACGAGCCTTCTCTAATGGAAAATCCTTGAGATCAGTTGCTCGCTTCTTGTCAACTGAAAAACCATACTTGAGGGCTAAACGGCGGAAGTTCCAATCGAGAGCTCTGCCTCCTAGAATTGGAGCGATCAAGCAGCCTATACCAAATGGAATGAAGCAGAGACCTATTTGGAGGTCATTGTAGTTGTAGATCATGCCGAAAAGATATGGCATGCTCGCCGTCACGTCGTAGAAGGCTGTATACACCAAGGAGTTGTACAGCAACAAAAGTCCAGTATCCTTCTCGAAGACTATCTTGAGTGTCTTGAGCGGGTTCGGAATGCGCAGCTTGCGTGCCTTAGCCAGCCGGGCTTCCTCCAGACGGATACTCTCACGAGTTACCGTGCGTGTCAAGACTGGTGCTTTAGCAACCTTCCTCTCGTGGAGGTAGTTTATGAGCGATCGATTCCAGCTCTGAGGCTTGATTGATCCATTTCCAACCACATTGCGACCAGTTTCCGGAAACGCGATGAGGAACGGCACAAGGTAGCAGGCACTAAGGATGACCAGAAACCAAAAGATGGATCGCCAACCTAGAAATTGTGCCAGAATGCCTCCAAGAACTGGACCCAAGGCAGGGGCGACCATGGGACCGGATGTGACATAACCCATGAACGTTCCCCTTTCAGCACTGGTTGCGATATCGGCCACAACACCACTTCCTAGAGCAATTGTTGCAGCACAGCCGGCGGCTTGCAGACATCTCAGGATGAGTAGCGAGGCATAGTCTTGACATAGTGCAATGCCTATGCAAGCACCGATGTAGATGACAAAGCACACAAAGTATGCCGGTCGTCTACCGGCCATGTCCGCCAAATCTCCCATGATAGTAGGTGCTATACCTTGGAAGATCATATATGTCGTCAAAGTCAGGTTGATTTGTGTAGAGGAGACATTGAAGTCTTTCGTGAGAGAATTCAAAGCAGGAAAATAGATATTTGCCGAGACCTGCGGATGTTAACAGAGTATTATGAAAAGCAAGATGCTAGTCGACTTACGGCAGAAAAGAAACCTGCGCAAGCTGTCAATAAGACGATGAACCTCTTTTGACTCGACGTGAATACAGTGTAAGGCGATTCTGCGATACTCGCTTCAAGATCCCGTGTATAGTCTTTTCCTATGGACGAAGCGACTCGATCGTGTGAAGTCGAACGCGAGACATCATGTACTGATTCCGTTGCTTCGCCAATGTAGTGCTGCTTATCATTTTGCTCGGGAGCTGTATCGTGGTTGGCTTCTGCTGAGACAGGGCCTGTAGATTCGCCTCCTTGAGTTTGCTCGTGTCGAAGACTCTGATGAGTTTGTAGTGGAGAAGACATGTAGAGGTTTGGTATGGAGAAAAGAAGAGAGGAAGAGATTCGTATTTACCTAGAGCCTTACCGTATGTGCCTATCTGTGCTTGCAAAGCAATGCTTCAATGCCGATTCCCGTGGTATTGCTATCAAAAGACGACTTATGATAGGGCAATGAGGCACATCAGGCAGGTCGCGAAGTCGCCGTCGCCGGTACCGGCGAGACAGGCATGTTGCCGGAGCTTGCGCCAAGACAACGTCAGTCTGGGAAAGAGCTACGTAGGAAGTTCACATGCGACGAGCTGGTCAAAGAAGTTTGTCATCAGCAACTGTGTCTATACACTCTAGAGGATCATGGCCGACATTACGGCAGTCTTCAACAAAGCGCTCAAAGCTCACAATGCACCGCCAGTGACATCTCATCGTTATTCTATCGATCGGCTAGACGAGTTTCTCAAAGAAGCATACAGCATTGTAGGCTCGAGTCTCTTGTTGGAAGCCTACTCAACGACTGACATGGATACAGAATGCTCGCATAGCGGATCTCACTACATACCTTCGTGCTATCAGACCTTCATACTTATCCACCGCTCCTGCACCTAGACGACCACAACGACAGAATTCCACGGACCATAAAAGCACACAGGATACAGCACAACGGCACTTATCCGATACCGAGCGAGCTGCAATCGATGCCGAGGCCAAGACAGTGTTGCGACAGTTGCATGCTGCCGTCGAACGCATAGGTCAGACCGAGCAAATCAGACAGGATACCGCATCGCATGTCGCGTTACGCAAGCGCAATCAAGGTGGACTAGGCGCTATTGGAAGATGGGCTGCTGGAGGAGCCGTCACCGCGAAGAGTGCAGAGGAAGAGCTAGAGGAGGCTAGGCAGAAGATGCTGAACGCACACCGGGAGAGTATCATTTGGTATTTGCAGGCTAAGCTCAGAGAGACCGGTACTCTCCAAAGCACAATGATGGAGATCAGGATACAACGCGAAGTTGAGAAGAGCAAGAGCGTGCTCTACAAGACCAAGGGCAGCAGCATTCCCTACTCTCAAAGCTTTGATGCTGCTGTAGATTCGGAGAAACCAGCAGCACAGGAGCAGGAGAGGGCACAGCCTCAGTTGAGTGATGAGCAGATGCAGCTCTTTGCACAAGAGAACCAGGACATGATGAAGCATTATCAGCACACGCTAGATCAAGTCCGGTATGTGCTTGAGATTGGGCCAATTTCCAAAAACAGAATACTAACTGTGTGTACAGCACTGCGGAACGTTCTCTGATTGAGATTTCTGAACTACAGTCAACTCTTGTCACCAATCTCACAGAGCAAAACGAGCACATTGAGCAACTGGTGCAGGACTCATTCTTTACAACTGAAAATATTGGCAGGGGAAACAAAGAACTCAAGAAAGCGAGCGAACGGCCCAGCACAGCAAGGCTTCTGTTCCATGGAACTTGTGCTTTCTGTGCCTTCCTCGTCGTGTGGGATTTGATATTCTGAGATGTTCTGAGGTATTCAACCTGAGCCGATGATAAGCGGCCTTGACCGGCAGTCTTCACATGTTATGATGGTACTACTACTACGAAGACCAGGCTTAGGCATCGAGACGATATCATTCGCTGAGCGATCGGCGTTTGGTCAGAAAGGGTGCGCGTTAAAACCGGACCGATCGATCGAGGGGACGATGCCTCGGAACGTCTTGTGAGCACGAGAAGCGTGGGGATCCCGAGGTTGTCGATAGAGTACAAGCAATAAACATGCTGGCGTGATGCAGATACTATCAGCTCGCCTTTTGTCCTCGAAGTTCCTCTCTTCTGTGTAGAAAACGTCAAACAACATCTCATACTCAGCCGATCATCGGAATTTGACAAGGCTTCAGGCTGAGTTCGTGTATCACGCTGCCCGCCAAGGCCGATCCTGCGACTTGCCCGCCTTTCACTCCGCAAGACCCCGCCGGTGGTGTGCTTCCAAGGAGACAAAAATGGTTTCCACTTCGACTTCTTCAGACCCTCAATCTCGCCTCCAACAGATCACCTCCCACATGTCTACCACAAACACAATGAAGGCCTCATCGTTCGGCGCAAACATTGTGCCCCAGGCACCTGAAGATCCCCTGTTTGGATTGATGGCTGCCTTCCGCCGCGATACTGACCCAAAGAAGGTCGATCTTGGTATCGGAGCTTACAGAGACAACAACGCAAAGCCCTGGGTGTTACCCGTTGTAAAGAAGGTGCGCGCTTGATCTCTATGTCTTTCTCAATCTACACAAAGATCAGGAGGGAGATGCAATGTATCCATAGTCACTCGAGGCTAATTATTTGTTTACAGGCCGATGACCTCCTTCGTCAAGATCCCAACCTCAATCACGAGTACCTGCCCATCGCTGGTCTCGCCGATTTCACAACCGCATCTCAGAAGCTGATCTTCGGTGCCGATTCGCCCGCCCTCAAGGAGAAGCGTGTCGTTTCCCTGCAGACCATCTCAGGAACTGGAGCTGTCCACCTGGGCGCTGCTTTCCTGGCCAAGTTCTACAACCCTTCCAACTCAGAGGCCAAGACTATCTACGTCTCAAACCCTACATGGGCCAACCACAACCAGATATTCTCAAATGTCAAGCTCCCCATCAAGAACTACCCCTATTTCTCTGCTGAGACCAAGGGTCTTGACTTCAAGGGCATGGTCCAGACGATAGAGCAGGCCCCTGAGAGCAGTGTCATCCTGCTCCATGCTTGCGCACACAACCCCACAGGTGTCGACCCTACCCAAGACCAGTGGAAGGAGATTGCCTCGCTTATGAAGAGCAAGTCTCAGTTCCCCTTCTTCGACTGCGCATACCAAGGCTTTGCATCCGGAGATTTGAACAAGGATGCTTGGGCTATCCGTTACTTTGTCGAGCAGGGCTTCGAGATGTTCGTTGCCCAGAGTTACGCCAAGAACTTCGGTCTTTATGGCGAGCGTGCTGGTTGCTTCCACTTCGTCACCGGTCCTGCTTCTGAGGCTGCTGACACCGCTGTCCGTGTCGGCAGTCAGCTTGCTATCCTCCAGCGCTCTGAGATCAGCAACCCTCCTGCATACGGTGCCCGCATTGCGTCAGTCATCCTCAACGACGAGCAGCTCTTTGCCGAGTGGGAGGAGAACCTCCGTGAGATGAGTGGTCGCATCATCTCGATGCGCAAGGCTCTCAAGGCCAAGCTTGACGAGCTGCAGACTCCTGGCAACTGGGACCACATCATCAACCAGATTGGCATGTTTAGTTTCACCGGCTTGACCGAGAAGCAGGTCTTGAAGATCAGAGCCGATGACCATGTTTACATGACCAAGAATGGCAGAATCAGTAAGTTTGACTCCAATCTTGACTTTTCAATACCTACTGACCTTGTATAGGCATGGCTGGCCTTAACACCAACAACGTCGAATACTTTGCCAAGGCTGTTGACAAGGTTGTCCGCGAGACTTCATAGACTCGTTTCCGCAATAAAGGACAGGACCGGAGGCGTGATCCTGTCATGTAATCATGAAAGAACAGCATCGGTGGAGTAAGTGCATTTTGGGTACATCGACCTTGGGATTTTACCACCCAAGACATTCCTTCGGGAAAGGAATCAACATTACGTTCTGACGCAGGTCGAGTTTCTCGTCCATTGAACACACCAATACCAACTTTTATACTGCATCAGTGATTTATGTTGGTCGAAGAATGGAGAAGATGGCTGGGGTCGGCAGTTGTGTTTCCAAGGACCGGGCCGAGAGCAGATCGGGGAGCCGCCGATGTCGTGAGTCGTGACTTGTCTCCGTAATCCATGTCTTCCGATTTGCCGCCAATTGAGAGTCGCAACATTTTTTTCTATCGACGCGTCGATTTGAACAGCATAAAAGATACTCAGACGCAGACGGCCCAGCGGATAATCTCACACTCGCTCCTAAGCACCAATCACGATCGATTGCCCCGACATCGTCCATATCCCCGCACTTGACCATCGGCGGACCCCGCCATCCAACCAGCAAAGTGGCTCCTCAATCCCGCCTGAGTCTCATCTCGAGACACCTTGACCAAAGACCTCAACTCGAGTTGAATACACCTTACGCACACGAGCGCCAATCCAGTCCCCCTGACGACGTTCCATACAACCCTGTACCAGCTGTCCAAGAAGAGAAGAAGACCAACATGTCGAGCCAGCCGTCCCATCCCGCTCTGCTCATTCCGGGCCCCATTGAATTCGATGACCAGGTCCTGCAGTCAATGAGCCATTACAGGTATGGATTGTTTAGTACCATATCAAGCATTGACTGACAGCCGCCAGCGAGTCGCACGTAGGCGCACCCTTTGTCAAGACGTTCGGCGAGACCTTGACCATGCTCCGCAAGCTGTTCCAGACCGAGGACCCCGCCTCGCAGCCCTTCGTCATATCTGGCTCTGGTACCCTCGGATGGGATCAGGTTGCTGCCAACTTGGCCGAACCCGGAGATGATGTTCTCGTCCTCCACACCGGCTACTTTGCCGACAGCTTCGCCGATTGTTTCGAGACATACGGTGTCAAGGCCACTCAGCTCAAGGCACCCATTGGCGACCGTCCTCAATTGGACGAAGTCGAGAAGGCCCTCAAAGAGAAGAAGTACAAGCTCTTGACTGTCACCCACGTCGACACATCGACTGGTGTTCTCAGCGAGATCGAAGCTCTCAGCAAGCTTGTCCACAAGGTCAGCCCCGAAACGCTGGTCGTTGTCGATGGTGTCTGCAGTGTCGGCTGTGAGGAGATCCAGTTCGATAAGTGGGGAATTGACTGTGTCATTACTGCTTCTCAGAAGGCCATTGGATGCCCAGCTGGTCTGAGCATTGTCATGGCTTCTGGCCGTGCCATCAAGTCTTTCCAGAGCCGCAAGGTTCCCCCTACCTCATACTTTGGTTCATGGAAGAACTGGATGCCGAGTAAGCACTTCCTCTGTGTCTCCTCGATCGTGTTAACTGACGCGTTACAGTCATGCAAAACTACGAGGCTGGCAAGCCCTCATACTTTGCTACTCCTTCGCCCCAGCTTGTCCACGCTCTGCACACCACTCTTACTCAAATCACTTCCATCCCATTGGCCGACCGCTTTGCCGCTCACCGCAAGGCTTCGCAAAAGGTCAAAAAGGCTGTTGCTGACCTCGGTCTTACACAGCTGGCTGAGAAGCCCGAGAACCAGGCCAACGGTATGACTGCCATCTACCTTCCCAAGGGCATGACTCCTCCCGACGTGTTGCCCAAGCTCATGCAGCGTGGTGTTGTATTCGCTGGTGGTCTGCACAAGCAGATTGCTACCCAGTACATCCGTTTCGGCCACATGGGTGTCAGTGTCACTGACCCCAACCGTGATGACATTGACCGTGCCATCGTCGCGCTGAAGGAGGGCATTACTGAGGCCCAGCAAGCCATGGATGCATCGGCTAGATAGACAAAAGTTTAATGACCTTGTATGTACGAAATGAAGATTGGTTAACAAAAGTGATGAAGACCTTGGTGCATGAATCGGATAAAGGCTGTTGCCAATGTGTGTTGTTGTCAACAGAAGGCTTCATGAAGTCAACGTTGGAGCTGAACATCGATCTTCCAAATCTTGCTTCGAGACCTGCACCCTCAATATCTACACGTCCACCCATCATCGATGTTTGAGATGCTCTCGATCGCGCGGTCCGGACCTCGAGGCCCAAGCATATCCAAGCACATGGAATACATGACCTGCATGGTGTAATGTGCCTGGGCAGTCGCATGGCGCCAAGTGTCCGGAGAACCTTCTCTAGCCTCAACCCGCGGAGTGCCGCCGCCTCTTTATTCCCGGCCAATATCCACTGCTGCATTCACCTTGCAATGACGCTCTGCCCTCGGTACCTGGCCCTCTCCGCATGTTCCGCCAAACTCTGTTCTCGCGATGGCCGAGACCACGCCTGTTTCTGAACCTCTGTCAGCTTGCGACATGTCACTGAGAGGTCTCCAGTTGCTTCCCCCACTCGGTCTCACTGCATCACTTCTGTCGAAGAGGTCTTTGCTTGATACGCATATTTCCGTGACGTCCGTGCGATATATCCTACCTTCAACACTGTGGACCAGTCGAAGCTTTGATAGTTGCCAGTTGACAACGAGCACCGGGCCCTGAGATGCTCACACTTGATGGCTGTTTGTGGCGAGGGGTCTGCTTTGGGCTGCCGCATCAAATAGGTGACGGCGGAGGACGTAACTTCGCTCTGAAGGCGCTATTCGATTAACATCAGCTTGGAGTTACTAGACTTGGACAACACCTCTCGGATATAAGTGCCCCTGCTTGTCTCGGGCATACCTCCATGATTTCTTGAATGATATTGAGCACTCTC
The DNA here is from genome assembly GCA_022813425.1 of Aureobasidium lini. Taxonomy (NCBI): domain Eukaryota; kingdom Fungi; phylum Ascomycota; class Dothideomycetes; order Dothideales; family Saccotheciaceae; genus Aureobasidium; species Aureobasidium lini. Next base: position 66,540 of record JAKLML010000093.1, on the reverse strand, counting down.
AGACCTCTGGAGAAAAGACTTCATCTGTCGCGATGCTTCTACGCGAACCATTGAACGACTTGTCCTTCATCTTGAAGAGGTTTACGACTCGTGTCCTTTTCTCACACATGGGCCACTCTTGTGCTCCCAATCATGCTTGGGATCCCCCCGGATCATCATTGAGTTTGGTGACAGATCTTTCCAACGTCACTCCGCGGATTTCATTACCGGGTCCGTTACACTTGACACCACAATCGAGGCGGGTTCCACGGTGCATCTAGTCACCCTGGCTCAAGATAAATGATGCGTGGCTTGGCGAGAGTCTCACCGAACCAATGATCCCGAGCTACACGGAGTACATACAAATGCTGCGACTATGCAAGATCAATCAATATCCGCGGAGCCATTGGAATATGATCACAACTGCAATACAGGTACTGCCTTCCACGGACGAGGGAAGAATTTCTCGATCTGCCACGCCTTGTAAAGTCAATCCGAATTATCTAGACAACTCGTTGGGGTATTTGGCGCGAGACTCCATCTCTCAATTGCCCTTTTGTGGTATATCAACTTCTTGCGAGACACAGCTGGGGGCCTTGCTTGGTGGCACGTTACCGGCCAAGGATACCATCACTCTGCGTTGATATCCTGATGGAACTCACACTGATTGTGATATACATACTCTGTGTGCTGATCAAATAAGTTTCGGCTACTGCGCCCCTGTGTCGAAGGTATTGGAGGGGATGACTCGTGGACCGCGAGTGAACCCCTCCATGGCATCTGCCTAAGCCTGCGGCCATCTCCAATATGGTCAAAGTTTCTTTCTATCTCTCTAGGTTCACTTCACACTAGCTGAAGCCTTAGTAATCCGCGCGGCAGACATGAACCATGCGAAGAGCGAAGACTTGATAACGTTACATCATTGCCAACTGATTTGAAGCATGAAGGAACGACTACATCGATCGTCCCCTTGGCAAAGTGTGTTATGCTTCTCGACGTCCGCGGTATGAAGGCGATCATCGTCAGCGACTGTAAACCCGGGATGAAGACACTGCAACATCGAAATGTTGATGGACCAGGCAAAGGATGACCTCGAGGTATAAAGACCTTGTTGTCTGTCCTCCAAGAACGAACAAATCAACTTCCTACCTCATCTTCACAAGTACTTGCAAGACTCATTAATCTTTTACGCCAAACCTCTTCAAATCAAACACAACAAAGCAATCATGCGTTTCACACAGACTTTCTTCATCGCCGCAGCTCTTGCAACTGTTGGCTTCGCTCAGAATGACAACGACAGCAATGTTTGCGACCCTCAGAACGACAACGGTGTGACTTGCAGCAATGGCACCCCTGTTTCCAGCAACGGAGTCGCCATTAACACAAACACCGTCACCAACACTGTGACTGATGCTGCTGCAAGCACCAGCCTTGGCTCTCGCATCTCTCTGATCTCCTCGACTGACACCGATATCGTTGTGTCTACCACCAGAAGCGTTGTAGTGGACACTACCTCTCTTCCTAGTTCTCTCGACACCCGCACCTCTACCAGCCTCAACACCATTGTTCAGACCCTGGAATCTGCATTCACTACCAACACTCTTGGAAACTCGGCAAGCACAAGCCGTGCTGTCGTCGCCACTACTACCAATACCAACACCGTCACCACTGGAGCTGCTGCTTCGTCCACCTCGAGCGGACTCGGTGCTCTCCAGACCGCGGGAAAGTACGCTCCTTTCGGTGTCGCAGTTGCCGCTCTCGGTTTTGCTGCCGCCCTCTAAGCAGAGACATGTTGGTGTCTGTTTGGACAGGATTCATCAACACGTTTAAAGGCGCAGACGAGGTCCAGCGTGGGCCGAAAGGTATCAGAACCAGATGTCAACTTTCAAAACTGGATAGACTTGCTCTTTGGGGACGATTGTGAGGAGGACATGTATTTAATAAATCCGTAGCATGTTTACGAATTTCTTTGTACCCAGATCTTGTGTCCCAAGTATTATATGTGCGTTGACAATTTAAGGGTGATTTTAAGGCGATAGATTGAAGGATTCGATTTACTCTCGTTCGCATTGACTAATTTCGATGCTCCGAGTGTTGGAGATAAGTTTCGTGAAGAATGGTCTAATGTCTGGAGGAGTAGGCTTAATCGATAATACTATCGTGTTAGTTAGTATCTAGTTACTATCCTGTTACAAATTGGATACTTATCTGGATAGTATCGCCGCGGTACAGCCGGCCCCCGCGCGCCCGTTAGCTATACCCTCCGTACGCGATTTTTGGTGGTATTCGGCCAATTCTAAGTACAGATAATGGGTGGAAACGGGCGATTTTATACAACTTATATTTACTCGATATAAATGGTGTCTTAAGTCGAATTCTATAGGGAGTTAAAAATAGTGCAGTCCTAACACACTTATAGGAGTTGCAACCCTATTACAATAAGGTAAGGTTCTATTATAGATAGGTCTATAATAGACTATAATAAGGGAAGGGATAATAAGGTTAACTTAGCACCCTAACGCCTTAGTAAAGTAGAATGTCCTAGATAGATTACGCCTATAGATACTCTTCTTCTCTTTAATTAATTAATTAATTACTACGCTATATACTATTAGTACGCTTTTACTAGTAAGGTCGCGTCTCCGCCTTTAGTTAATTCTATAGGCTCTAGATGTACTTCCCTATACTAGCTAGAGTATTTTATATACCGTTACACGATTTATTTTAACTTAGGGTAAGCGCTACTAGCTTCTAGTTATCTCTAATATAGTTATAGTCTCTTCCTTATATATAGTTATTATAGTTATCGAGCTCTCTAAGGGGCGCGTACTCGTAGCCTTTATAATCTTAAGTATTAGCTATAGTCGGCGTAGAAGAGGTAATAAGATAAGGGGTCTAAGATAGAGTTAAAAAGTGTCGCCTAGTAATCGAAAGCTAGAGCTCTAGAGAGATAGTTATTAAGGGGTAGAACTAATACGTGTATTATAATTAAGTTAGTTAACTACTATTATAGTATAGAAGTCTTTATATTACGGCTTCTCTATATTACCTAACTTCCTCTTACTATATCTATTACCCTAACTACTATATTATAACACTCCTCCTTAGTCTAGATAGTAGATATTAGTAAGACCTAGCTAGTTAATAAATCTTATAAAGTCTAGCTTAGGTAATAGCTTTATAAAGCTATCTATAACTATGTCTCTTATTCCTATAAACTCGACATTAATCCTATTCCTACGGTATAAGTCTCTAATATAATAGTATATAACATCGATATACTTTAACCTCTTATAAGTATAGGCATCTCTAACTAACGATAGAGAAGCTTAATTATTACTAAACAGTTTAACTAGTAATCTAATAACGAAGCTTTACTCTTCTCTTATAGTTAGCTAATATTAGTTATAACTAATATACTTACTATAGCCTATATCTCTTAGAAGTTAAGCTAGCTATTATAACTGCTTTATAGCCTAATATATAGCTATATATTTAGCTTCTATAGACAAGGTTATAACTAACTTCTACTTCTTACTAGACTAGCTAATAAGGTAGTTATCTATTATAAATTGTTACTAGAGAGGCTAGGGTAGCCTCTACGATAAAGCCTAAGCCTCTAAGCGAGGCTTAGTATATATAAGTATATCTTTACTTTTAGAGACACCGATACTTAGGGTATCGATTAGTCTTTACTATTAGTAACTATATTACTAGTAGGACTTTATACGTTACTATAAGTTAAAATAATTCGTGTAAATCTATATAGACTACTCTTCCCTAGTAATAGGAAGTGCGGAAGACTTAAAAGGTATACTATAGAAATTAAGAGGCTTATAGTAGAACCCCTAAACAAATAGGTAACTCCTTATAACTTAAATTAACTTAATTACTTAGGGGTAAAGAGCTAATTATAAGGTTAAGCTTTTCCCTTATGCTAAGAGGCATATAGGCTATCTTAGCTATCCTCTTATAAGGGTAAAGATAGCTAATAGCTTATCTACTATAACTATACTAATTTTAACTTAAGTAACCTTAAAAGATCTAGATTTAACTAATAAACGTTAAAGGGTAGCCTTCCTCAATAAATCGCCTTTAAAGCTAGTCTATTAAGCTTATAGATGCTAATTTAAGTAGTAGTAGTAGCTATCGCCTTACTATTACTATTACTAGTTATATTGTTAATACTAGCCTTTTTAATTTTACGCGAAATACCTTATTAAACTAGCTTAGTAAGAGCTCGCTATCCTTAAACGCTTATAGGAAGTTATAGTATCTAAGAAGGTAAGGCTCTCTATAGCTATTATTCTTATTCTTAGTCTTCTAATTAAAATACTAGTTATAGTTAAACTAGCTGCTCTTAAGGAGTTAGAATTGCTAACTAATCGATAAAGGAGGACGGCTACTAGTTACTATATCGATTATTAATGCTATATAGTAAACGTTAGAGCTCTGCTTAAGCTTAGTAAGCTATATAGAACTTACTAGAGGATAGTATTAGCTACTAATGCTTATTATAGAGGTTACTATCTAATGTTACTATCTACCCGGATATTGTTAGATAGTATCTATTACTAATCTAACCCTATAGAGGAGTTGTTCGGTCGGCATCGGCGACAGGTCGGGAAGGAGGCAACCGAGAGAAACGGCTCTTGCCGAGGTCGACATATGCAAAGGATGCGATTGGCTCGAGGCATGCGGCGGTATTAGATGAGAGATGACACGAGGGGTTCATATGCGCCTTCCTTCGATGACAAAAGTAGAAAGTGCTCCTTCTTTGTGCATTTGTTTTCAAACTCCTTTTCCCTGCCTTCCCTCTGGTCATTACTACATATTCTCATCTCTTTCGGAATAATCGTCGCTAATTGACTTGTACCCCGCCAAAGACACGAATTGTGACAAGAAGTGACGTTATACAAGACCGCCGAACCATCTCCGCCGCCGCAAAACATCTTTCTCTACTACAAGTGACTCGCCGTCACCAAGACACAATACAACACCCAGCATGTCGTTTTCATCACTCGTATCCGACCTCACATACCGCGACCGCAACAACGGGGGTGACGACAGAAGATCTACCGTGTCACGACAGGTATCTACCATGTCGCGCGCCCGCTCTTACGCCAGCACCGCAGCCACCAGCGTCAGCATCACCGGAGACATCTCCAGTCAACTTCACGGTGGTTACAGCCACCCTCTTGCTCGCGCATGGCAGGCTGAGCGCCAGTTGACCAAGTCAATGCTCATCTACCCCCTGTTCATCACCGACAACCCAGACGAGGAGACTCTGATTCCTTCATTGCCTGGCCAGTACCGCCGTGGCCTGAACAAGCTCGTACCTTTCCTCCGCCCTCTGATCGCAAAGGGTCTCAAGTCAGTCATCCTGTTCGGTGTTCCTCTTCAACCTGAAGCAAAGGACGCTCTGGGCACCTCCGCCGACGACCCGACCGGCCCCGTCATCGCTTCGATCCGTCTGCTTCGCAAGGCTTTCCCTTCGCTCTTCATCACCGCTGATGTATGTCTTTGCGAGTACACCAGCCATGGTCACTGCGGTATCCTGCGTGAGGATGGCAGTCTGAACAACGCCCTCTCGGTCGACCGCATTTCGGACGTCGCCATGGCCTACGCTGAAGCCGGTGCCCACTGTGTGGCTCCCTCAGATATGAACGACGGTCGCATCCGCGCCATCAAGCTGAAGCTCATCGAAGCCGGAATTGCACACAAGGTTGTCCTCATGTCTTACTCGGCCAAGTTCAGCGGCTGTCTGTACGGTCCCTTCCGCGATGCTGCTGGCAGCACTCCCTCATTCGGCGACAGACGGTAAGTCTTTTGGACAGATTTATGCATTCCACAAACTGATTCCTTCTCCTAGCTGCTACCAACTCCCCCCTGGCGGCCGCGGTCTCGCTCGCAGAGCCATCATACGTGACATCAACGAAGGTGCCGACATCATCATGGTCAAGCCCGCCTCTCAATACCTCGACATCATCAGTGACGCAAAAGAGATTGGCAAGGACTTGCCTGTTGCCGCATACCAGGTCAGTGGTGAGTACGCCATGATCTGCGCTGCCGCCAAGGCTGGCGTCTTCGATCTCAAGACTATGGCTTTCGAGGCCACTGAGGGCATTCTTCGTGCTGGCGCAAGCATTGTGGTCTCATATTTCACTCCCGACTTCCTGGACTGGCTCGACAACTAGATCACAGGACACAACGATCTCGGGATACTGGCTATCCTGCCTTTGCTAGTGTGTTTCAGTGAACTGTCGCATTTTTTTATTTTTTTCGCATGTCCTTCTCAAAAAGGACTGGAGTTCTATTCAAGGATGGGGTAGGCGTTTTCTCCGAGGCTCATCGATAGCCTTTTGCTTCTTCTCTGAGCGATTTCTCCCTCCACTTTACTTTTCTTGTTTGCTTCTTTCATCGTCTCTGGCTTTGCTGTAACGATACCAAAAAGAATACCAACGAAACCATCTCGACTCTATGATCAAATATTCTTATTAAAGCTCGATTGTAATTTTCTTCTTTGTGGTGTTGATTTGACTGGGTGGTTTCTATGCTTTGATGATACGATACGTAATGAGACGACTTTCGGATTGAATGTCCATAGGGTCGCTCATTCTTGCTGGTAAGATGAGATGGTACTGCTGTGGGAAGAGTCGGGCTACCCTTGTAGATACAGCGGATCATGGATGACTAGCGGGTGATCTGATCTCCCTGATATCGAGGAGCTCTACAAGTGCATGCGTCCAAGTGCGAGATATTTTCGGAATGATCTGTGTTGGTCATGGAGAGCTTTGTTCCAAACCCCACTATGTTTCATGATACATCAACTCGTATATCTGGTTGTATTTGGTGTCTCTCATACCTAGTTCGAGTACTCATCAATCACACTCCTAGGCTTGACAAACTTCCCGAGTGGCTTGTATTCGATATCATCCAATCCGAACGCTTTGGGTCCTCCAATCGCAATCGCGCGTGGTGTGGAAGTCCACTTATCACTAGCAGTCATGCCGATAACAGTAACTAGCAATCCATACCGATACTCTGGTGTCCCAATCGCCTCACCAGACTGTGCATCGATCACACAGATGAGATCAGGCACGATTGCCAAAACCTCCTCCTTCCCACCCTCTGTCATCTTGAAGGCCGCAATGTTTTCATTCTTGAATGGAATCTTCACTTGGCCTTCAAATTCAGATGTAGTGCTGTCACTGGCGGCTTCGATGATGACTTCGCCATACACATGACCATTGCGAAGCGTTCGTTCTACACCGATGATTTTGCCTTTGAAGATCGCTTTTGCGGCTGAGGGGCCACCGACTTCAGCGATGATGCTTTCGGCTACGGTGTCGATACGGTTGGTCTGGCGGGCTTGAGCGACTGCGCGACCGATGCGCCAGGAGAGGGAGATTGTATGTTCGACTGCCCAACGTTTGGTCTCTGCTCCTGTTACCGGACCTTCTGCGCAGCCGACGTGGGATCCTGGGTGGGAGATTTCAGTAATGTGTTCGAGAGAAGAGAAGGGAGGTGTGATCTACCCATTTGAGAAAGAGCAGCTCTGATGATTCGTTCGACGGCTAGATCGGATACTGCTGTTGGCATGTATAACAGATTGCCATTACCATCTGCTGTAGCGATGGGGCAGAAGACGCATGGGCGTTCGTTGAAGACTACTGGTGTTGTCTGCCATTTTGTTGGATATGCTCGTCCCATCCAGTCACCATCTGCTACTATCAGTACCCCTCGGGTCGAGGTGGTAGAAGGGATATCGACTTACCAACTGTTGGGAGATTCATGTTGGAACTGGCTCCCAAGATCACACCTTGCAGACCATTACCACCACCTATTTCGAGCGCTATCATCGCTGTAGCTTTTCTGTCGCACATTTCGTAAAGGCCGCGTTGGGCATCCATCATCCTGGAACCTATCAGTAATGCTGCTTGTCACTCGCTCAAAGAAGAAGAGAGAGGGATACTTACTCATCTCCAGGAAGTTTCTCAATGCCTACTGTCGGCGAACCTGCTCCGCCTCCACAGCCCACTTGGTCATCGTCTTTGAGATCGTGAGGGTTGATCACTCTGATAACGTCTCCGTCTCTGAGAAGACTCCTCATACGAAGCATATGCGAGTATGGGCTACCACCACCACCGGTACCCAGAATGTAACAGCCGACTGATATCCAATCAAGGTCGGTCTCGGAGACATACCAGACTCGGTCCACAACATTTGGCTTGTAAGTAGAGATATTGACCGGCTTCGCCGATACATGCTTCTCGACGCCATTGATGGCAGAATGCGGCTTGTTCCCATTTTTCTCGTACGCGTCCATAACGTTTTCGTCCGAGAGTCGTTCTTCTGTGGCCTGCTTCATCTCGTTCGCACGACTGTAGTCAAATTCTCCTGCAGCTCTGATGATGAATCGACTCTTGTTCGCAATATACTAACATCGGTGTCAGCTTTTCCTTAGAACATCCCGCAGAGCGACAACTTACTGGAAGTGGCAAAGTCTCGACTTCGACGATTTTTACCGAATCTTGGGCCGCTCCAGACTCAACCGCTCTTTGGACAGCCTCCTTTGATATTTCTTCAGCCAGAGTTGCAACGCTCTTCGTCTCGGTAGACTTGACAGTATCTACCACAGCACTGACTCTAGCAATTGCGGCTCCGATAGCGTTGGCAACACCAGAGTACTCTGGTTTGATGACACGACTTGCTCCAGCCAACTCATCAGGTGCGATGACAGCTCCACCACCGACCAGTAAAACGGGTAGATCTTCTGGCGAAGTCTTCAGGGTGTCGACTACCTTCTCCAACATTTTCTTGACTTCCGCATTGAATGAAGAAATGCCATCATCGGTCAAATGTTGCACCTTGCTTCGGTCGCCGATGTCTATTGAGGTGGTTCCAGCGACTGTGTAATCGGTAGTGGTAGAAACATTGCCGTTGAACACAAGGGCCTCTGTCTGGATCTTGTAGCCTACGCTGTCAGGTCCAACAGTGAATTTACCGTCATGTTCTCGCACAATGGAGCCACCTCCGAGTCCAATACTTTTGACATCGGGACATGAGAAGTTCATGCGCACGCCAGCAAACTCGGAGTATGCTGCAGCTTGTCTTGGGAAACCGTTGGCAAGCAACAAGCCAACATCAGTCGTCGTACCACCTGGATGCTTGTGAGAATCGTGTTGATGAGGATGCGTTGTGAGGCTCACCGATGTCAACTACCATCATAGCCTCCTTGGTTCCGCCTTGCGCGAGGTATGCAGCACCTCTCATACTGTTTGTTGGCCCACTGGAGAAAGTTCTGATAGGTAGCCGAGATGCCATCTCTCCGCTCAGGATCGTTCCATCATTCTGACTCAAGAAGACAGGGCAAGTCAATCCAAGTCGTTTGATTGGCTCTTGGAATGAGCGGATAGTCTTCTTCGCGAAAGGCAGAATTGAAGCATTCAAGATTGCTGCATTCTCGCGCTCCAAAGATCCGAGATTGGCAACTTCCTTGGAAAGGACAACATGACATCCAGGAAGAGCTTGGTTGATGATCTGTGCCGCTCGTTCTTCTTGATGATGTGTCGAGTCAATCGGGCTGAAGACTCCGTTGACCACGATGCTTGTAATGCCTTTCTCTTTGATGGTGCGGCATTGCTCTTTGATCTCTTCGGCGTTGATATCGGAGATCAAGTTGCCATCCACTGAACACACTCTATTAGATTATGGAGCGACAACAGTCTGTAGTCTGTCCTACCTTCGAGACCTCCTTTGACTAAAGCATGATGGCCGAGGATGAGATCTCTCATGTCGGCTGGCCAATCGATGCATGGTAAGGCATGCTTGCTGAAGGGACCGCAGAGACGTATCACCGCCACTCGAGCGAGTCTGGCAGCATCTCTCTCTACCACGGCATTTACGAAATGCTGTTCTCCAGTCAGAAGTGGCCTCCCGTTTGTTATGTCACGACGTACCGTGGTACCTATGGTCACAGAAGCAACATCAGAAGGATCGATCTTGGCCTGTTCAAACATGGAAACGAGAGCATCGTTGATGCCCAAGCTTGGGTTTGTGGTCGTCGGAGCTTTGTGCCTTGATTTTACATTAGCTTAGAGCCTTTGAGATATATAATTTTTGCAAGCCTACCATGCTATAACTCCTTTGCTAGGCTCTAATGATTTTGTTGGGTCCAAGACAACACTATCAGTATTTGTACTAACAAGTTGTTGGTTAGCCAAGGATCGAGGTGTTCTTCAAGGTGGACTTGCCCGCCAACATCAACACCGATCCTGAGCACTTTGGGCATTCTGCAATATTCAGCTTTGTTCAAATATAACGGAAAAATTGGCAAACAAGATTTTGGAGATGGGAAAGAGAGTGGATGGTATCAACAGATGCGATGATGAATGCTCGGCGGAAGATGGTCAAATAGCCCGATGCTGGCCTACAGCGGCCTATCTTCCTTGGCAGAAGGAGCGGCCAGTACTCCTTCCATATCAAGAATATGACCCCGAGCGAATGCATAGTGTGATTTGGGAACCTGGTTTGCGTGTCAGTGTAGTGTCGCAACCACCAAGGTTGGCGAGTGTGCCTGACGCAACGTCGTTTATCGGCTCCAGATTCGTTATCAGATCGACCATGCTCCGCACAACCACCCAAGGATCGGCAAACACTGCACTCCAGCTGGCCTATCTCGATATGTACAAGACTCTCTTGTGACGATAGCGGCATCTGGCCAATCGCAACAATGTTACATGGCTTACGACAAGTATATAGCGTAGCATATCTCCCGTAGTATAAAGATTATCTCATGAGAAGTCCACTCCCAAACTCAAGATGGAATCCCTGCGATTGCGACAACTGAAGGAGAAGATCCAACTAAAGGGCGACGAAGATGAGCATGAGCAGGTTGATTCATGGTCCAACCGAGATCTCATCCCACTACCACCGTCGCGAAGAACTTGGGGCTGGTTCCACTTCTTCGGATACTGGACGCTGAACTCGCTGAATGTCTCGAATTGGCAAACGCCTAACACCTTCCTGTGTATGTTCTGCATTGCTGTACAAGTGTGACATTTGGCTGACACTTCAGGGCAGCTTATGGACTCTCCGTTGGTCAGAGTATGATGGTAATTGTTGTTGGAAAGCTTCTGGTCACTTTCTTTTCCACACTCATCGCTTGGTGTGGACTCAGGTGGCACATCGGATTCACGGTACAGAACCGCTACAGTTGGGGACCCCGTGGAAGTTACATTCCACTGTTACAAAGAATTTTGCTGAACTTCATCTGGTGTGCAATCCAATGTGAGTATGCCATGCAAACAGACGAATCGACGACTAACCAATCGCGCAGGTTGGAACGGAGGTCGCTTGATAGCAGTATGTATCACAGCGATATGGCCGTCCTTTGCGAAGATGCACAATACGCTACCATCATCCATGCCAACCACGACATATCAGTTCGTTGGCTTCGTCCTGTTCTGGGTTTTGTCAGTCCCTTTCCTGTTCGTCCGACCAGAGAGATTCCGATTGCCCTTCTTGGTCACGTCGATATACTGTGGTCTGGGCATGCTCAGTATGATGATCTGGTCGCTATCCGTGGCCAAAGGTGTAGGACCGCTCTGGACAACCGGGCAAACTATTCCGGAGAATTCATCCTGGAACCTTCATTGGCTCGAGATGAAAGGCATTAATCAGATCATCGGGGGCATCGCAGCTGGAATAACTAACGGCTCTGACTTCTCGCGTTATGCTCGATCACCGAAGAACTACGTCCTAGGCACTGTTCTGTCCGCTTGGGTGACTGGCGTTCTTGTGAGTCTGGTAGGGCTCGTCGTGACTGCCGCTTGCCAAAATATATACGGTGAGGTTTATTGGAATCCACCGGATCTCCTCATGCGCATGATGGACAGTGGTGAAGGCTCTTCCAAAGCAAGAGCGGGAGTTTTCTTCCTTGCGGCTGGCTTCGCCTTGACTGGCATGTTCGAGAATGTGTGCGGAAACGCAGTCGCAGGAGGCATCGACCTTGCGGGACTCTTCCCGAGGTATCTCGATATTCGAAGAGGTGCCATTCTGACCTTTGTCGCTGTATGGGTTTGCCAGCCATGGCAGCTTGTCAACAAAGCGGCTACTTTCGTCAGTGTGCTGAGCTCCTTCTCGGTCTTCCTGTCACCAATCATGGGTGTCATGGTGGTTGACTTTTACCTCTTACGCAAAGGCAGGATCCAGCTCAGCCATCTGTACAGGACCAAAGACACGTCGTACTGGTTCACCAAAGGTGTGAATTGGCGCGCCATACCAGCCTGGATCTGCGGGTGGGCGCCCACTATTGGTGGACTCGTTGTTACTGTTGGAGGGTCATCGAGCCCTCCTAGAGGCTTGGTCAAGCTGTACTACATGGCGTTTCTGGCCGGCTTTTTCGTGAGTGGAACGGTGTTTTACCTGCTTAATTGGATTTTCCCGTATCCTGGTATGGGCGAATACGACGAGGTGGACGTCTATGAGACCTTCACACCTCAAGAGGCTGCCAGTCTTGGAGTGGTACAAGGTAATGAGCCACAGATGCTGAATGGCATTGATACGGAGTCAGAGCATGGAAAGCTGCAGCACGAGACGATCGTTGAGAAGACTCTGTGAAGTCAATGGAGGTAGACAATGTTTGGAGGTTGCCTTGTATGCACAATGACATGTGCGGTATCCTCATCGAAGAAGCTTCTGGGTGATGAATCGATAAACCACGCGGGACGTTGACCCAAGAGTGCGTCAATGCGGTACTAGTCAGCTGCTTGCCGGAATTTCTTAATAGTTCGTGACTTTGATACAACTTCGATTAAGCTCGAATACAGGAGTCTTCACCACATACTCTTCTTCTCGAAAAATTGTCCATCAGGGTCGTGAGATTGCACATAACGACTTGTGGAGACTCAACATGCGATCAGAGTGGATGCGACTCCGAGTTTGGTGTCTGGGGTTCGCGTTGGCGTCGGAGTAGCCTATAAGATGCCATTAATAGAACGTTGTCGGATTCCGAGAATGTATACAAGCGACATAGCGGACGCCGTGGAAGAGAAGTCAAAATTGTTTCCAGAAGCAATCACGTTCCCTTTGGCAGAGATAGGTGACGAGACAGCAAAGGAAGTTGTCTCGGACACACGTGCTTGAATGTGTTTGAGACCCACGCTGCCGCGCGCCGGCAGAGAGTTACGGGCGTACAAGGGAAGAGCCGCCACTATTGGCTTCTGGAAGCGCCATTCACAAAGTGTCACAGCTCAGATTATGGGAAATTTCCTTCGAATCTTCGATGGAAGAAATGTGACGGTGACACTGGCGTGGCCAGGAGGGTGATTGAGCAGCTGAAAGCCCAGGGAATGATGTCAGTAGATCTAGGCGAATCATGTAGAGAGCGATAGGGAGATGTATATCTATACAAAACAGCTAGAAGGCGAGAAGAATTTGCAGCAATATCTTCTTTGATTCATCAAGCGAAAGATAGACGCGGCACGGACATGATGCGATGGAAGTTGGAAGGAGAAAGAAGGAGGTAAAATTGGCTGGTGGTCAAAAGGGAAGTGGGCAAGAGATTCTGTTTAGATTGGTCAAAGGTGGTTTTGGCTAGGGCCCGTCTAGAGGCAGTTGGGGTGGGCGGTTGTCCCGCCGGCGGAGTGACGCCTAAATTGGCTGGCAAGTGTTTGTTTGACCGAAGACAGTTCACATCTGACCGGTGGGCTCGTTCGCCAGCAAGAATCTTCAAGACACATGCAGGTTGTAGCCGAGTTATGGGAGAGGGTCGAGCGAGTGGCGGGCGAGGAGCAAAGGGATTGATTAACATGTACTTTCGAGGGTCAGGAGAGGGCGCAGACTAGTTGTTGACAACAATCAAATAACGATGGGCAGATCGGCGAGGCAACCAATCAAGAGGGGAGCTGGGTGAAAGGGAGGGCAGACTCTTTGGCCTTCTCCAGGTTTATTGATGGCCTCTGCAGCGTGCATTTCTTGATCTTGACTCGATTGCAAGTCAAGTCAAGACTCCATCCTCATAATTGCGAACTGTGCACCGTCCATCATCAAAGGCCCGTTCACGCTTGAATCGAATTGCGGCTTCCCCTGCGGTCCGAGCCCCCGTCGTCGCCCTCTCGTCTATCTCTTAACCCTGCTGCTTGTTCACCGTGCTTGACGCTGCTTCCTGCCGTCCAGTCTCGTCGTGTTTGTCTTGGCCGCCGCCCTGTCCCTCGCTCTAGCCACAACTTCACCCAAGTCGGCATTCACCTTCGTGCATCGACCGTTGAAGCCTGCCGGTGCCCGTTTTTCCTCTACCCTCATCCACTCTTGCCCAGCAGCAGTCCTAGATCTCTAGCCTCTAGTCGACACTCCGAATCCAGCCTTCTCCGCAGCTGAGATCGAATCATCACCACTCTCTTCCGCTCGACTCTCCAACAACTCCGTCGCCCATACCAGCCCTCGTCCTCATCGCTCCTCGACCAATTGCATCAATCGCCCACCCGCATTCCGTCTCTTATCGCCGCAATGGCATCAAAGGTATGTGCCGGCCATGCCGCTCTGTCGTCGCGACGGCGCGTGCTCACTCTCGTCGCAGTTCCTCCGCGAGTACAAGCTCGTAGTAGTCGGTGGTGGTGGTGTCGGAAAGTCGTGTTTGACCATCCAACTCATTCAAAGCCACTTCGTCGATGAATACGACCCGACAATTGAAGGTTCGTCCCTATCGCCGCTCCCCGCGCCCACCATCTCTTCTGACCGCGACTCCTCCCCACAGATTCATACCGCAAGCAGTGTGTCATTGACGATGAGGTCGCACTCCTCGATGTGCTCGACACAGCAGGACAAGAAGAATACTCGGCTATGAGAGAACAGTACATGCGCACTGGCGAAGGCTTCCTGCTCGTCTACTCCATCACCTCGCAACAATCCTTTGAAGAGATCAAGACTTTCCAACAACAAATATTGCGCGTCAAGGACAAGGACTACTTCCCCATGATCGTCGTCGGAAACAAGTGCGATCTGGACGGAGAGAGAGAAGTCTCGGTTGAAGGTGCGCCCCCCTCGTCCTCGTGTTTATTTGTTCTGGCCGTTTGACTGACACCCCCTGCAGAGGGCAAGGAGCTCGCTCGCAGCTTCGGATGCAAGTTCATCGAGACATCGGCAAAGTCCCGCATCAATGTTGAGAACGCCTTCTACGACATCGTCCGCGAAATCCGCAAATACAACCGCGACATCACCGGCGGCGCATCGGGCGCGAGAGCAAATGGCGGCCCCGCCGAGAAGCTGAACGTCGACGAAGGCGACTCAGATGCCGGCTGCTGCAAGTGCACCGTCATGTAACACCGCCTACACACATACCCGCACACCCGACCGCCCTTCGCTATACCTCTTTTTTGTGCCTGGAGCTTTTAATCTTCCCTTCTTGATCTGACTTTTAGAGAGCCTTGGTTGTCTCTTTCTCTTTCTCTGCTTTATCGTTCGATTCCCCCAGCACTCTCCCCCATTGTCTTTCTTCTCTTTCTATCTTTTCTTTTATACCATTTTATCAACCTCAAAGCGGCGACAGAAGTCAGTGCTCCATCCGGCACAGATACACAGGCTCCCGACGTATTACAAACGGACGAAAGCCGCGAAGGTCTACAAGAGGCGGCAACGATGATGACAGTAAAGGTGGAGGACAAAGAAAAAATCACATCAAATGAATGGACGCAAGAATGCCGTCTGCTTTTTCAAATCTGTTTTTACGTGTTCTGTTTCTCTGCTTGCCTTGTCGAAAGTTGCGTTGGAACGACTGTGGTGGTGGTCTCGCTGGCTCAGAGAGAGACCGGATCAGGCGCCAACATCACGCTATCTTGTTTGGCTTGCCTCTTGCACCTTGCAGAACTCTCTCCTTTCTCCTTGTCACAACAGCATGTGTCTCGGCAGTTGACAAGATCGACTGCGCAACGGGACAAAAGATCGGCGTTCATGGGCGACAAATCGATACTCTTTAGATGTAATCTCAAATGTTTTTTTCCGAACCATCACACATCCTGATTCAAGTACACACGCATGTGGGGAATCTAGGGTTATCTCGGCCGATCTGTCCAACGCTCTATTTCCATCAAGGTGTACGATCGTCGTCTTGCAGGCTCATGGTGTCCGCGGACCTTTTGACCGAAGCACAACAGCCTCATCTTCCATGGTATCAACATCCCATACTGTAATATGGCCGATCCGTTCTACTCTTCTCCTCTGAGTTGTTCTTCAATCTCTTCCAACTCTTCAACACTGTCGATCTCGATGATGCGGCCGACTTCTGCTTGGTTGCGCATCAACTCTTTTGCACCGGCGTAGACCATCTTGAGCTCGCTGTTGCAGGTGACGGGGAGGTAGTATAGCATGACGTATGGAACGGATAGACGGCCGGATGCCTGGAGGACATCATGCAGTCAGCAAACCATTCTTGGGCACGCAAGAAGCAGGTTTAAGGGTGTTGTACATACCATCGTCAAAGGATAGCTGAGAAGGATGAATCTGGGCGAGTGGTCGGGCAGTTCTTCGCCCAGTATGCTTAGATCGGTGTAGACTTCATCGTCTGCTTTTGAAATTTCGAGGGTCTTTTTGTCGATTTGGTCTGTTCCTTGTGGTTAAATATATCAGCCTCGGTGTTCCGTGGTCTCTGGCTGGTCTCTCATCGTGTGTTTCCTTTCTCTCTCTCTGTGTCTGTTCCTGTTGTATGTGTGTGCCTTGTTCCGAGCTCTTTCTTTTCGACTCGTAGATATTTGGTCTTTCTGGCCCTTTGGGGGAAGCGCTTGCTTACAGATTACGGCTTGAGGGTCCTTTGCTCTCGAGGTTCCTAAGCGGAACTTGCGCAGTGCGGTCTTGGTTTCGGGCGAGAAGGTGTAGAGGCGTGCTTCGGATGCCTATTGTGAGAGAAGTGTTAGCTGGGGTGTGACTTTAAGAGTTGTCTACGATATGTTTACCATTTTGTATAAATATGCTGGGGTGTGAAATGTATGTCAAGAGTATTCGAGTCTTGTGGTGACGGAGATTCCAGAGCTTCAGGGTTGAGATGCCCCGCAGCCTGACGTCGGTGCTGTGGGATGCGTCTCCGAGAAACGTTGCTCAAGACCACGAGGTGCGACTTACATAGCACTCGTTCCACAATGTCCTGGAAACGGTGGGATTGCCTTGAAAAGTTGTGCACAGGTTCAGCATCTTGAAAATAGTCGAAGCTTCAAATGTCATTATCGAATTGCAAGCAGTCAGCAGATGCAATGGTCCTAGGTCAAGTGCTGGGAAGCAGTAAGCTCTTTTTTTCGTGAGCTGAATATCTCACGATCAGGGTCAGAGCCACTGTTATAGCTCTACACACAAATATGAGTCCTTTTCAAGGTTCATATTGAGGTGCTGACAACCCCATAGCTCACGGTATGGTACAGATATCGTCGACTCGACAAATTGACAGGGTTGCACCTCTTACAAGTCAGATCTCAAAGCCCGATCCTCGCAACACGACTCGGCCGCCGGCAATCGCTCCCCGCAAACGACAATGACATCTTGGACTGCACCTTCCGTGGACACGACAAACACATTTCGTTCCTTCCTCCGTTGTCGATCTCATTATATAAAAGTCTTGTCAAGACCATCACATGTTCTCCCGCCTCAATCAAGTGGCACGTCACCTAAGCCGTCCTCTACCAAACTACTTGCATCAATCTGCAGCAGCTGCAACTAGCAGACTCACCAGCAACCCTACAATCATGGCACAGGCAAACAACAAGCGCACTATCAATACGGCGGCATGTTTGATCATTGGTGATGAGGTTTTGGGTGGAAAGGTTGGTCGATCACTCTTCTTTGCTCATATCCTTATGGACTTGCATTATGTTCACCTTATCATGATAGTGAAGACATGGCAAGCACGAATAGAGTGATTTGTTGTAACGCGAGAATAAAAGAAGGAATACATCGCTGACCTTTTGTACAGACCGTCGACACCAACAGTGCTTACCTCGCCAAGTTCTGCTTCAGCCTAGGCATCAACCTCAAGCGCATCGAAGTTATCGGTGACGAGGAGTCCGAGATTGTGGAAGCCGTTCGTCGCATGTCTTCAAACTATGACTTCGTTGTCACTTCTGGTGGTATCGGTCCCACTCACGACGACATTACCTATCAAAGCATTGCCAACGCCTTCGATCTACCCTTGGTACTTCACGATGACACTTTCTCACGCATGAAGCGCTTGAGCAGACCTCACCCTAACCAGCCCAACTTCGACTGGAACACTCCTTCTCCTGCGCTGGAAGCCAAGAAGCGCATGGTGATCTTGCCGTACGACAAAAACCTGTCGAGCGAGGAGCAAGTCGTCTTCACAGCTGATGACCTCTGGGTACCTGTCGCCGTCGTCAATGGAAATGTTCACATCCTGCCTGGTGTACCTAGACTGTTCGAGCGCATGCTCACCGGCTTGAAGCCAGGACTTCTTCCTAGATTGACCGACCCCGAGGGCAAAGGTGTTTACCGAATTATTATTTCGACACCCCTGCCTGAGAGTGGAGTTGCATCTTACTTGACTGAGCTGGCCAAGAAGGTCGAGCCTGAAGGTATCAAGGTTGGAAGGTAAGCAATTGATCATCGCAAGTTTTGGTGAGAGGACACTAATGAAGATATGTAGTTACCCGAGATGGGGCAAGGCGAGAAACACTGTCACTCTGGTCGGCAGAAACAAGGAGTACATGGACAGCCTCGTTCCTGAGGTCGAGAAGGGTGTCCAAGGCAAGCGTGTCACAAAGGAAGGTGAGGATGACGTTGATGGCGAGTCTGACAAGGACACTTGAGATATCTGACACTTGCTTCATTTGTAAGTATGTAAACATACATATGGCTGACTTAGCTACGAATGCTCATACTGTGGAAACTCACGACTCACTCTGTCACCGGAACAGATTTACGGTATGTTTCAACGATCAGATTCTCGTGTTTCGTCTTGACCGACAACGTCTGATGTGTGAGTCTGCGACGCGCAAACCCAGTCGTACAAGCACGCCGACAACATGTCTAGCAATGTTCGTCCGCAGCATGGACGTGATAATAGCAATTCTCTCGCTCTGGCATGTAGAACGTTCCTTGCAGAGCAAGACTCTGCTTGTGGCCAGTAAGGACAACATCTCTCAGAAACTCTCGAGGTAAACTATCCACGAATCCGGGTTCCAAGAGATCTGGGAATTGCATTTTGTAAGTGACCCAATCCACAAGTTGCTTTCGTAGAGCTGATCCAGGCAATGTGTGCTCATAAATGGATGTAGGTCGGTCAGTATGTACCAAGTTGGTTGCCTCATGTTTTGCCTGTAGCGCGTTCATGGCCGCGTTTTGCAGGGCAGGGATGATGTATTCATCACCAAAGAGCCAGAGCTCTTCTAGCGTAGCCCACGGCAAATTCGAACCTTCCAAGAGTTGACCTCTGTGAAGAAGATAGATTACGATCTCGAAATGGTCCGAATCAATGCTCGGAATCGGCAATCTGTCCATCGTGGCCTCTGAGAAGCCCCCTGCAAGCGCACCACGGAAGTAGCCAGAGTAATGGCAGAGAAGAGCTTTACGTTCAGTGAACACCTCGCCGTCAGAGGTCTCCAGATCGATGGTAGTGCCTCCGAAACAAGACAGAGGGGGCAGCTCTGATGGGACAGACACGATTTTGGAAGTCCTTCGGGTGAAGGGTACGATATTAGGTGTCACTTCGACGACGGAAGCGTGTTCTGTCGTATCTTCGGTGACAGGTATGAGTTCCGGTATCTCTTCAACGTCGGTTAGAGTTTGCAGTGTCTCCTCGACGTCGGGCATGATGTTTGGTGCCTCGTCGGGGATGGTTTGATGTTCTGATGCATCTTGCTTTTTGTTTGGGCGTCGGTGCCTAGGTTCTGAGGCACCTTGCTTTTGACCCAGGCGCAGATGTCTGTTTTCTGAAGAATTTTGCTTACAATTAGAGCGCAGACCGCTACGAAGAACGGCCATGGTGTTCGAGCGTATCCGCCAGAGGAAGCGAGGATGCCGGATGCGAAAATGGAAAGAGCGAAGAACTCAAAAGAATCAAAAGATCGTTTGGATTCTTATGAGCTTTGCTTGGAAGGTGCGGCACACAATCTTGGCCATCTCGCAATCCAACTCGAAGACACGCGAAAGCATACTTGTGGCTTTCTCAGAAGTCCACGTTGGAGACACCATCACAAATTCACAATACTCATATCACCATGACCCAACAAGAGGCCATCATCCATATCTTTCATCGCCATCTTCTGCGAGCGGGACCTATTACATCCCCCTTCGAGCAGTCTTCGTTAATGATCATTCGAATTACGGTCATCTCCGTTAACGTCTCCGCGAGCTGACAACAGGCTTCGGGCTCCATTCTGCTCAAACTGTTACCGACGACCGTCGAATTTCGAGGACTAATTATCGCCTTATTACTCGGCGCCTGGCCGCAAACCGCTACTCGAGCCTGGCGGTTCAATTCCACTTTCTGTCTCTCAACCACAACTTTTTCACGCAAAGCGATCATTTATACGAGATAACTGGGTCCGTATATGTTTTTCTCTTCTCGACGCTTTCGGAACTGGACACTCGCGGTCATGGTGATTCATAAGGACAAGAAGCAACCGGCGTCCAAAGAAGTCACGAAGGCTGCATCAGTGCTATCCTCGGAGCCTGGTGGGTGAGTTTATCAAGCCAGTCATAGTAGTACAGCTAGCTGATACTTCCAAGCGCTTGCTTCCGGGACATAGCAAAGATTGCCGTCGGCCCCGAGGAAAGAGAATTCTTGATCCACAAGGGTCTTCTCTGCCACTACTCAGAGTACTTCCGTGGTGCCTTGAGCGGATCGTTCAAAGAAGGTCTTGAAGGAGCTGTCCCGATGCCACAAGAAGATCCATATCTGTTCGAGATCGTCGTGTCTTGGTGCTATACTCGCAAATTACAAGATATGGCAGACAAAGCTGGCTCGCAAATGGATTACCTGGACCTCATAAATCTCTGGATCTTCGGCGACAAACACATTATTCCAGCACTCCAGAATGCTGTCATGGATGCTTTTATGCAAAAGAACGCGGCAGTGAGACATATACCCTCCTGTTACATCTTACACATCTACGAGAACACCATGCCTAGGTCACAGATGCGTCGAGTCGTGATAGACTTGGTGGCATACACCGGAGGTCTCGATGAATACGTGGAATGTACAAAAGAGAAGGAATACCGCCACGAAGAGGCTTGGAGCGACCTCGTACTTGTTCTGGACAAAAGGGACCAGAAGGCTTGCGACATGAACGCATTACCGAAGAGAGGAAAGTGCTACTACCACGTACAAAATGAAGGGGAGAGCTGCAAATAGATGCGTGCGAAGCTTCGCGTGTCATCAAGATGATTGAAGCAAGATGAGTACTCTATCTTGCTCAGCTTTATGGACAGTCCGCCCAGTCGCACAAAGCACTTACCTCTTGACTCAGAGAATACGACACCAAGACTTGACAATTTGTTACGAAAAGCGTGTACCTCGGTCTCGATCACTCTCCTCCTTTGGCTACTTTGCTATCTATCTGTCACACTCTTCGTCTCCTCTTTCAACAACTACGCTTTCTTGCGATTCCGCGCAGCCAAATCATGTCTCATGCAACCAAAAATGACGCTGATCCAAAGAGTTCTGCACAGATTTCGAGCTCTGAAGGTGCCTCGTCGAGTTTTGCACACGTTGTAAATACCAAAGCTGCTTGTGTGTCATGGTCAAAACTGCCCGTGTAAGTTCCGCTATGTTCGTCTCGAATGCGCGACTAACTGATGCAAACAAGCGATTGCCGTAAGGACATTGTGACGATCAAATTCGAAAAGACAAAACGAGAGTTTCACATCCACAAAGGTGTCTTGAGCTTCTGGTCCGACTACTATCGCGGCATGTTGAACGGCTCGTTCAGAGAAGCGAAGGAAAAAACGCTCACCTCTGACGAAGACCCATACATCTTCGCCATATTCGAATCGTTCTGCTACACCAACCAACTCACTGATGGAGTTGTAACCAAAGGCACCGATCTTGAATTTACCACTTTGGTACGTCTCTGGATCTTCGGCGATAGAGTCATCGCCCCAGCTCTCCAGAACATGGCCATGACTGCTTTGATGGAAAAAAGTGTTACAGGCAACGTGGTCCCGATCGAAAGGGTCCTGTATGTTTATGAAAACACGATGCCCCGATCACCTCTGAGACGATGGTTCATCGACAGGATCGCACACACGACTTGCATCCAGTCATGGCTTTCGGAAAATGAACCGTGGTGGAATGAAGAAATCCTCAAGGACCTTCTTATAGTCTCATCTGGACTCAACAATTTGGATTGCGAGCAAAACAAGCTGCCTGCATACCGCCTTGGGTGCTATTATCACGTTCATAATGAGGGTAAAAGTTGTGATCAAGGGCAACTGTCAGAGACTTGCGTTTTGAGAGGATATATAGAGTCATGAGCCATGTCTTCAGATACCCATTGAGAAGAACAACAAGACGTCGATGAGAACGAGACTCGAGAATTTCTGCCCAAGCGGGAAGTATTTTATCCTCTGTTCTCCAAGCAGTCTTTTCCCTTTCGAGACTTGTAGAGTAAAGCAGATAGATATAAGAGAGTCCAACCAGACCCCGAGGCTTCAACCAATCATGGCAAAGGCTTCTCGCATTTAACAATGCGGACTTTGAAACGCTATATCATCCAACATATCTTGACAACTTCCCACCTTATACTTTCACGTCCCATCATATCAGACCTTTCAAAACCAAAGTCTTGTTTCTCCCAGATAAACCATCTGTCTGTGGACTTTTTATCTGAGTAGTCTCGTTGCGTTATCTCTTCAATCTAGGATCTACCTCGAGTGAGTTTTTTCGGATGGAACACTGATTTTCTATGTCCTCGCTTGATCACCTCTTTTTTCTTGCTTGATGCTTTACCTGACTGATCAAGATGTTTGATTGATTTACTCTTACGTTCGCTCAGTTCAGAATGTAGATTGATATTCCTGTTTACGCCCTCAAGAGATATAGAGCAGACAAAGAATATCTGAGTTGTACTAACAAGCAGCCTGCTTGATATATTATGACGTGTTACGCTCAATCATGCGATATGGTCTCGTGTGGCAATGGTAACAGCTGCTGATATACTTATCTAAAGAATTCGGAGTGACAAAACAGGATATTTTTCGGGGGCTCTTTACACTACGGTATGGCGGAGAATCTCAAGAACACCAGTGGGTTTGAGCTTGTGAAACAGAGAGTCATACTACAAGAGCATGACTGCTTGAAAGACCTCGGACACGTTTTCAATTGTTCATTTGTATTGTGCAGCTGCATACGGTGGTTCAATCCTTGTGTGAGAACTACTCGTGTCTCGCTGGAGTAATCTCAAACCAGCTCATGGACAGTTCTCTCCTCTGTTGTGGACATGATAGTAGCACTTGGCCTTCTTAGCCGCTGGTAACTCAAAGTGGCCAACATCCTCTTTGGACTTATCGCAAAGGGTGAAAGCAAGATCAACCAGAGCTTCTAGCGGGTACACCTCCATCATCCTGTCACGCGGCTTCGAGGATGCAGTTGTCTCATAGGCCATCATATCTGTCATGATTCTTCGCAGTGGGGAGCCGTGTAGAGTGTTGTGGTAGATCTTCCGAAGGTGAATCTCCCACGGTATCTTCGCGAGCTTGTCAGATCTCTCTTGGAATGCATCTATAGCCTTGTTTTGGAGTGCAGGAACGATGAACTTGTCCCCAAATATCCATAGAGCAACAAGAGTAGTGAAGGAAAGATCGGGTCCCTGGACATTAGTTGCGTTGCGGAGCTGGCGCGTGTAGATGAAGCCGTTGAAGATATCGAAAACAGCAGGGTCTTCAGTCGGAAGTGACAACTTGCCCTCGACTGCCTCTTTGAAACTGTTGTCAAATGCGCCGCGAAAGTAGTCAGAGTAGAAGCAAAGGAGATCTTTGTGAATCGAAAAAGCTTGTTTCTCATAACCGACTTCGACAACCACGATACTGCGGAAACAGTTGCTACCGTTGGGGTTACACCTAGTAAAATACAAAGGCTATCGCGAACTTACTTGGGAGGTGCCTTGGATGAGACAGACACAGCCTTAGTGACCGCACTTGGAGTCTTCGTAGTAGGAGTGGTTGAGCTGGACGAGGGTTTAGTCGGAGGTGTCGACATGATGGTTCGGTCGAGTCAATGAGAAGCGAAACAATCGGAAACGAGGCTGGAAACGTAGAACTCCGGCTTCAACGATGGCGATGATATCGACGTATTGCAACTTCAGATGTAAGGACGGAAGATCGATGGGTGAGCAGAGACGCAAACTAGAAGGGCGCGAACGAGTGAAAGTGTTGCGCAGAGACTTTGTCTCAGAAGTGAGAGAGACGTGATTCAGCGCAGAATAAACAGTGTTCAGTGAGGCGCGGTGTCGATGGAAGAACGAATCAGGAAGAGTGGTTTGTGCCCATCAATGGAAGTGTGGTGCTCGTGATGGGTGATGGTGAGGGTTGATGAGATGCGCGAAGACAGAAAAGATTGTTGTGGTGGAGAAGTGGATGAAATGCAGGAAAGAGAGATCGATGTGAGCCAAGTCTCAAATGCGCGGCTGGGTCGATATAATAAATGGAAGGCGTGATGTTGTGGTTTCTTCCAGTGAATTACGGGTAAGTATCGGTCACAGATGGTGATGAGATCGGTCAAAGACGAGTTGTTGCGCAGGTGGTTTTGGAAAGAGTGGTTTTGATCTATTTACGCGTAACCATCTTCACAGCGGTGAGTACGCTCGACTTCCATATCATTGTAGACTCCTCCTTCTTCGTGTTGCGAGAGACTCTGTGGACTGTTCGTCTGTCTCTGGACCACAATGCCATGTATCTACTTACGTAGTGTGTCGCGTACGCTTTGATTGTCTGCGTCTGAAGTTGTGAGCACGGGTGACAGTTGTGTCTGGATGGCAGGAACTTACTCGCGAGTCAACAATGCTCACCCTCGGCATGAACGTGATAGTGACATCTCTCCGTTTTCGGCAGAGTATTGTGCGGCAGGTTTGATGTCCACGCAGACACAACCACGGCCATTACGTCCATTGAAGCCTCCAGTGTCCAGTCATGCGCAAAGCGCGCACTGAGGAATCCGTCTGTGGTATTCAGATTTGCTCTGTGAGCCACGATGTCGACAATGGCTTCACGGAGACGGGAGCCGGGCATGGTATTCTCGTAAGCCATCTTGATAGCCTTTACGGGCGTCCTGTTTTCTCCCTCGACTTTCGCATACATGGTATCGATGACGTTGTTCTGGAGGAGCGGTATCTGATATTTGTCGCCAAAGATCCAGAGTTTGGCAAGAATAGGGTGACTATGATAGAATGGGCGGTTGGGTTTGTTCATTGAATCTTCGGCGTTGAGTAAAGTGCGCGCATAGAGCCAAGTCTGGAAAGCCTCAAAGATTGGGATCTCTGCGTCTGGCAACTCGATCTGAGATTCAATGGCTTCTTTGAAGGATCCATTGAAGGCAGCGCGAAAGAAGTCGGAGTAGAAGCAAAGTAGCTCCTTGTGTACACTGTAGGCCTCTTTTTCGGGACCGACCAAGATCTTGACAGTCTCTTTGTAGAGCTTCTTGCTGTGAGATAGGTCAGATGATATCCGTCACGGACAGATAGGAAGCATACCTGGATGGCGATCTGTTAGGCGTCGAGGGAGCTTTGCCTGCCGAACCGCCTGTCTGCGGTTTACTGGGCGGAGTCGACATGATGGTTGATTGAGCTTGTTAATAGTTGTGAAAAGTGGGTAGAAAAAGCGAAAAAGGTAGACAAGATGCTAAGTTTAAAAGGAAAGGAGTGCGCAGTCTTGAAGAGTTGGAGTGAGAGACAGTCGCGCTGGTTCAATTGTAGTGAAAGTTGGAAGACAGCGAAGGCGCTTCCATGGAAAGCCACTGCACTAAGATACGACTTACAAGAGTTGATTCGAGAAAGGTGCGACAAACCAGGAGACCAAGCTCAGCAACACTGCCCACCGTCACTTTCCTGCGACTTCCTTCACTCAGGCCGTTTGTGAAAATTCACGGAATAGATCTCCGCGAACTCATCCACTAAGAGCACCCAAAAAGTGAAAACAACAAGAAGAAAAAACTCGATTTCATAACAAAAGACAGGGTATCCTCCATGCTTGTACAACAGCAACAACGTAACAAAACTCCACCACAAAACAACAAACATCTCCCCTTCCAATATTAAGAAAGACAGAACGAAACAAGAGGGCAAATTCATAACATTCATCCATATGCAGACGGTCCCGCCGCTATGCTTTGCAAGGAAAAGACGACGAAAAGGGTAGACATTACTTTCCGACTTCGGCGAGACGTTGATTGACGGCTTCGATCAACCTTGGGTCTGCTTGTGATTTGTGCGATTTTTGTGATCTACGTTGATGCTATTAGTACGCTTGAAGATGGGTGACTGGTGGGATGAATGACATACGGTTGATCGCGACAATCATGACAGCGCGCGTGAGCACATTTGCCGCATGTTCTGCTGTGGCTGATAAAGGGTGTTGTGCATTCGTGGCATGTATAGCGGACGCGCTGGCGAGGTTTGCGGTAGACACGTTGAACGCCGGCCGGTGCTTTCAAGATAGGATCTCTGATTGTGGAGATGGAGTAGGGTACTGCTTCGATGATTAGATCGGACGTCTGGTGTTGTAGAGTAGAAGTCTTACCGTGACGGGATGAGCGAGGAGAAATGGAGCCACTCTTTCTGTCTTTGCCATGACGAGAACTGTGGGAGATACGGATGGGAGTAAACTCGGGAATATCATCATCAACTTCGAGTGTTGGTAAGAAGCTATCATCAACCTTGAGAGGATCCAGTGAAGTCGAAGGCCGCGAAGTCTGTTTGCCTGGGATTGACACATTGCTGAAGCTGTTGAACTGTTCTGAGACATCTGCCGGTGCTTCTGCCATGGGGGAGTCCAGATCCGTAGAAGACTCTTCAGAGACAACGTGGAACGGATACTCCCTCGCTTGAGCCATGGCTTCTTTGATCCCTCTACCAGCGGTACGGGGACAGTCTCCACACAGCCGGTGATGGCAAGCCCGACAATGGATACCATGACCAAAGTCAACACCACATTCATGACAGCTACGGTGAACACGCATCCTTGCAGGCTTCTGAACACGACGAGCAGTGACAGGGAAACTAGAGCGGTCACCACCAGCGATATTCACCCCAAATCGATCACGCAACTTTTGTGCCCTCTCCTGATACACGGAAGCTTGGTCGATGTGGAATGTTTCAGCTGTGGCTGGTGGGGTAGGTCGAGATTGCTCTTCAGGAACATCATTTGTCGTTTGTGGTTCCTCGGCGTCGATTGTGTTCATGAACAATGTATCATCATGGGAATGTTCCTGGGCATCAGGTGTCTCGGCACTTGATTGTGGAATGCTGTCATCTACGTCGGCATCCTTGCTTCCTCTTCGGATTGTGGTGGTGAATCTCTGAAGATATTTGCGAATTTGGCCTCGACGACCGTGCTCGAAGGCCGAGTCTAGAGGCGGGGATGGTGGCATACCGGACAGACTGGCGGGTTGGTATGTCTGGGGTAATCAACTTAAACTCCTGTCAGACGGCGACGATGGGGTCGAACAAAGTAAGCTTGTCGATGGCGACAGCGATCCAAAATGTGTTCCAAGTGCAAAGTCAAACCAAAAATCCAGTCAGATGTCGGTTCAATGACGATGCGTTCCCGAAAGACAGGGTGGCCTAAGAGAGTAATGGGCAACAGGTGGTCATCCAAATCTAGCGCGAACCCAGACAATCGGAGCCCAAGCAGATGAATAAAAGCTGGAAACGAATGATTATAAAACCTTTCCAGGACGACAATAAGCAAGGTACTCTATGGGTACCAAGTAACAAGAGTCCGGGTGGATGAGGAGTGCGACCGGGTGAGATTGCTTCGAAGGGGATGAATGCCAAGAACCAGGCATCTCAATTCGCGAAAAAGGCGGCCATCGCTGGAGATTTAAAACAAGAGGAAAAGAAAGACTGCCAGGAGACTGCAAAGATTATTTCGCTAACAGGGAAAGTGTTCGGGGGGCCAGACAACAATCAAGTGCAGCAAGCAGCCAGGTCACCTTTCTGGTCCCTAAATTGAAAAAAAGCGGAGCAAGCGGTTGGACAGGGACGGCGCGAAATCACAAGGTCAGGCTAGGAAAAGCAGCCTAGTCTGTGCTCGTTTCTTTCTTGCAGGCGCCGGTCTTTTCTCTTTCTGCTGTTCGTCTCTGATCCTCGCGTAGGCAGGGTAGGGTATCACCCGTAGATAAGAGGGAAAACGCGTGCACCGCCGCGTGGAGCCCTTCTTTATACAGATGAGCAGAAGGGGTGGGGGCTTGGTGTTGTTTGGAGCAAACGAAACGAGAAGCACGACAGATGATAGTGCGGCTGATTGGCAGCGTGAAGGTGCAAAGAAGGATACGAGTGTGTCAAGTGAGTTGCCTGATCGCCTCCTGCTCGACACTGTCAGAGAATCCCACGCACCAGGGACTGGTTTCTTTCCGTGGGCCAGAAGACTGGGAGATGGGTGAAGAATGACGGGGACAAGAAAGAGTGGGATGTGCGAGTCAGAATGGGTTCGGGATTCATCATGACTGCCTCGCTTGGGAAGCCTTCCGACTGTCTTTCTCACCACACTCCGAGTTGCATGAGTAGAGACGCCCGAGAAAGCCAAGCTTTGCTATGCGTTGGCTGATGGACTCTCTGGTGATACCTGCATCTCCCGTCCTGCAGCAAACCAGCGTGATGGAGCACACCGTCGCCCCGGCTCACGGCCGCCATCCGGTTAATCCTTCCGCCCAAACCCTGTCTTCGTCCACCCCCACGAAGCGGACGGCGCGACCCCTACCCGAGTTCCAAGCGATTGGAGAAAAGATGTGAAGACCAAAAGACACCGAACAACTACGCCAGCAGAGGTCAAAGGCAGGGCTAAACTCTGTTCGAGGCGCGCAGCACACACTTTCTTCTCGCTTGCTTACCGAAGACCGGTTGGCGGATGTATAGGTACGACCGTTTCACACCCACTCCCGCAACTCTCGTGGTTTTTCGGAGCTTTAAGGCTCGAAGCTAAAACAACATGGGAATTCTAGACATGAGTTATGGCGATCGTGAAGACTAGTATTGCAGACAGCTGAACCTCGGTCGAAAGCGTGCACCTACGAAAGGCACATGGATAGGCAGATGCTCAGCTGGTTATGCAGCCAAAAATGCCCTTGTGCAACAATTGGTCGTATTCGACATTCCGCGAAACACCACTCAAGCAAAGATAGGAAGATATTCACCAGGGTGAAAAACAGACAAGGGCATCGAATCCTCGGAACCATCCTTTTCCGAAGCCTTCATGCACGGAACTGCAAGTATCCGTCTCCGTACCATGAAGCCCTGCTTGTCTCCTTTGCTCACCAATTACTCCGTACTCTAACAAAATACGCCATCCAATAGTGGGTGCGTATCTACACCAATAAGAAGAGAAGGGAAGCTTGAACCGAGAGATAAACATACCCAATGAACATCCAAACACAGTGACCGAGGCCGTCAACTCACTTGATGATTCATCTTTTACACCAGCGTATAAAGATCAGTACAGTACATACCGTACAGACGCGCCGTTTTATGCAACCCATCGAGTACGAAAGCGTACAAAAAAGCGTACATCGTATAGCAAACCCAAGTATCCAATACTAACTTTCCTTTCCCCTATCCTTCACATGGCAAGCACTATATCAACCTTTTTCACCACTACTGCACAAGAATTCCAATCAGATACATGTAGACGAAAGACACCAAAAAAACAGCCACAAAAGAACCTGCAAGCACAGAGTCAAGATCCAGAACCAGGATCTTGAATGTTGTGCATCGAGCAGAAAAGCCACGTCCGTAGGTTTTGTCTCGTGAGCCGCAAAAGGGTGGCTTGAAGATGGGAAGTTGGAGACAGAATACTGTGCTTCAGATATGATCTGCAAGAAACATGTGTCAATGATGCTCAGATCATGAAAAGGCACTGGTGCAGCGGCCGAGCAGAAAAAGGTTACCTGCATTCTCGGTGTTAGTATCTTTCGAAACAGTTAGGACAGCTAGCTACGTACATTCAATGACCGGTCAATGGAAGAGCAAAAGTAAAAACCGGTCAAGCGAAAGCCATGGGAAAAGCCATCTCGATTGGTCAAAACGCCATGAACCACAAACTGTAGTGGCTGAAAGAAGAAAATGCGAAAACTAGAAACTACCTACACCGCTCCCATGCATGCCAAAGAAAGCAATGCTATCACAGAAACGCCAATATAAAGATATCAGACAAAAGTACATGATCCTCGAACGAAACCATGAAAGAAGAAGCAAGCCATGCGCCCATTTCACCTCGCAACAGCAAGGGACAAAAGAAAAACGCCATCGGGTAGAAACATGCAATATTTGGAAGATCAAACATAGGATTGGTCAAAACCACCCATAATGTCACCACCACCGAGACCGTCCAAGTCCATAAACTCTTCGAAACCGGTTGATGGGTTCTCTGACATCTGCTGAGGAGGGGCAGAAGCAGAAGCAGTGTTGCTTGCAGCTGCAACACTCGCATGACTTTGATGACCGCCATGAGCCTGATAGCCTGATCCCACAGCACCATCGTTGGTGACCATGCGTGATGGTTGCTGCTGCTGTGGCGGCATCTGTTGTTGCTGTGGCTGCTTGACGCCTTCGACAATGACTGTGCGTTGCGGCACGGCTTTTCCAAACGCCTGTTCGCGTTTTGGCGCCCGTGTGTCTGGGATCAGACGTGTGCCGTCCTTCGTGTTGCAGTCACCGTGGCCATTCATCATGCCTAAGACTTCTTTGATCACACCTTCTCTGGCCTTTTGATCGTATTCGGCTGCTTGGCCTGGTAGAAGAATGGGAAGGAAGAGGGTGGATTCATACCATCTGCCTCGGATGTCCTTCATGTCGACGACCTTGTTTCGTTCTGTGAGTCTCCAGACGTGGGCGCTTCCTCTGGCTTGGATGGTGAAGATGTTACGGCGACGTATATCTTCTAGCATGCGGGATGGGACGTTCGCCGTGTCGGAGCCCGCGACTATGCCGTTGGGAGCCTGGCTCATAGTGGTAGGCTCGTGAGGCAGCATAACGAAGACATCTCCAATAATGGAGACGGAAGAGTACGGTTGCGGTGTTTGTGGTGTAGGCTTGTGAGAGCGTTCAACAATTGCTCTCACGACGAGAACTCGAGTGGCAGCTTGACCAGGGGGTGCGACAAGACGAACTGGCTCGTTCAACCAGATCTTCTCAGCTCCTAGATACATGCCGCTCCAGCGAATTTCAGTGTATGACGGAAGGTCTTGACGAGATTCGGGGCCGAAGGGGGTGTAAGCGGCGTCGATGGCCTTCGCGGCCATGATACTAGCATCGATCTCGGTAGTGCCCTGACCGAACTTTCCTTGAGCCATGCTTTCAAAATCAAAAGTATTGTAATGCAGAGCGTGTGAGATTGTGTTGAGTCTTTCGTGGGTATAGGGAGGAACAGTCCATGCCAACCATGGACGGAGGTCGACGTCTTTTGTGATGACGACCGATTGTGTATAGTGGTCGGGGTATGAGAGAGGCTGGACTCTGTAATTGGAATTGTTGCCAACCTTCCACCGCTCGGTGATGACACCCAGGCCCCACGCGCCCATGCGATCAAACCAGACCATCTCACCCTGACGAAAGAGGAAAATTCCGTACTGGCGATCGATGTCATAGTCCATGGGCTTCGCAGGTGTGCGGGCAGCGGATTGAGCAGCAGGAGCTGGTGAGGTAGGTTGCTGAGCGGAAGCAGCGATGCGAGCGGGAAGAGTAGCAGGAGCTGAAGTGTTCGGAGCCGGCGTAGGTGTGTTCGACGGCCTGCTTTGCGAGGTTTGCGTACTCGGGCGACGAGCAAGGGCGGGCTGGGTATTCGGGTCTCTCTCCTTGACGGAAGCATCGAGCTCTTCAGGGCAGCAAATCTTGCAGGTACAATTGTCCGAGTCGCCCTCAGTGTCGGTTGCCAGCCATAGGAGATGCGGGTAGAAGTCGCCAGGACTCCTAAAGCGCTTCTTGCGACCGAGGGGGTGGCCGTAGAGGTAGGCATCTTGACGTTCGTTGCCACCACCTGCATGTGTCTTTGTTTTTGGCTCCCCTTCTCCTTTCTTTGCCGTCTTGACGTGCTCGAACAGTCGGTAATTCTCGGGGAAGTGTGCGAGGATGTAACCCTTCTCTGCTCAAGCCTGTCAGTACTGTCGAAAGACCTTGTCGCATTGCACCAACGCACCCTGATCTAGGCCAATGTCGCGCGCGAGCATGGCAGCAAGCTTTCTTCTCCAGTCCATGTGCTTGGACTCGTCGATGGCGACTTCGCGGTAGTAGTCCTTGACGCCATCGGCCTTGGGCTTGTCGTCGAGCTGTTTCGGAGTGGGTTTGTTCGGTTCCTTGGTGATTCTCGCGCCATGCTTGGTAGCTGTCTCCAGCATACCATCCGAGCGACCGAGGTAGACGGGGTGAAAACGCCCCATGTTGGGCCAACGCTGATCGAGACAGGCTTCAAGTGTTTCGACCACGAGAGGCTTCAATTCGAGAACGAAAGCACGGTTGTTGAGGAAGGATCTATCCGCGATAAGATCCATACAAGCCTTGGCTGACGCAAGGGGTTCGGAAGGGGCCCGCTCTCCGGTTCTTGCTCTTCGACTTTGTTCGACCTTCTTTCGCTTCTCCATCATCATCTTCACACAACCTTGAATCAACGCAACGTTCTCAAGTCTACACACAGCAACACAGAAACACCGCAGCCATGTCCAGCCACTCTAGCTCCTTTACCTCCAGCTCGTACTCTTTCAGCTCCAGCAGCACCAACAGCAACGGCCAGACAACAGGCACCACCCGTATGACACAATCCCACACCAACCCGGGTGGAACCACCGTCCGTACCACCTCACAGAATGTCGGCGGTCCTTCGATCGAGGAAACCAGACACTACGACAGCCAAGGCCGCGAACAGTTGGGCCTTCCCTCGGGCTCCTCCAACAACCAGCGTCGTCTCCAAGACATCGAGGTCGAAGATGTGACCGACGAGTCTGACGCCGACAAGAAGTACCGCGAGGCTATGGAGGACGAGTATGCCAAGCGTGAGGGCGGTGCTTGAACCGTTCAACCTTCTTCACACTCCTCTGACGCCCTCCTCTACGACCTGGAATGAAAACAAAGACAAAACACACGACAATATCAAGACTGCATACGGAAGGCCGTGTTGGAGACACACTTTACAAGTACTTCCTTCAAATCCAGATTTCTTTGACGCACCACTTTTCTATGTTGCTTCCGTCGCTCACGAATCGCGAACATTCCTTGAGATGAACACGGAGAACGCTAATGACTGTTGCATCCGTGAATGTACATAACATGATCATCTGCCATCCAGCTCAAGCAGCAGCAGCAAACAATGTCTCGAACTGCTCCTCGGCGTCCTTCCAGCAATCGTGACCATAAATCATCTTCTGCACATCAGCATCCGCCCATCTGTCAGGGACCTTAGCTCCCTCTCTGCCTTCTCTGATGGCCTTGAAAGCAGCATCTCGCGCTTCCTTGGCAGCTCCGTCTCCCAAGTGCATCTCTCTTCCATTCGCCGCTGCCAGCGCAACCAGTCCCTCTGCTCTACTCTTTCTCAACTCCTGGTACACCTTGAGTGCCTTGTTGATGCTCTCAGCACTGGTATCAGGAACCTTGCTCAACACAATTCCTAGCACAGCTCCATCCTCAATGGCCTGAGCTGCGCCTTGCGCCAAATGAGGCAAGGTGGGATGACAAGCATCGCCCACCAATGCCATATTGCCATGCACCCATGTAGGCAGAGGCGCGTGTACTCGCAACTTCCACTCGCATACCTCGCCCTCAGGCACCATGTTAAGCATCTTCTGTACCTTGGGACAGAAATCCGCATAAGTCTCCAACATCTCCTTCTTACTACCCTTGGTCGTATACGTAGCCGAAGGCGCAGCAGCGAAATTGGTATCCGGCTGTGCAGTACTCAAATTGTAAATCGTGTTGTTGGAAACCGGGTATGCGATGATATGTCTCCTCTCTCCAATCCAACGAGTAGCTCTCTCGCCACCAATCAGTTCCAACAATTCAGGATCGTTCTCCATGTCTTTTCTGTCCAACATGATTCTGTAAGCTGCTTGGCCCGAATCCACGACTTTGGCGTCGATGTTGAGGAGTGCGAGCATTTGATCTCTGATGTTTGATTTCACACCGTCGGCGGCGAGGAGGACATCGCATTCGACATCAAACGCCTCTCCATCTCTAGGCTTGACTTCAAACCTGACTCCAGGACTCCAAGAGTGCACCTTTTGTACCGAATGCGAGAAATGGAATGTGATGTTTGCAGACTCGTCTTTACACCCATTGTACATTTCTCCAGCCAGATTGGAGCGATGGCCAACCATGTGGGGGTATCCGTAGGTTTCTCTCACGTATTGGAGTTGCACGTTTGCGAGCTCGGCGTCAGAGGAGCCTTGACGGATGGAGGTGTCTTTGAGGTCGACGGCTTCGGCTTGGATGGGTTTCCACACGTTTAGACGGTCGAGGATGCGTGCCATGTTGGGCGCTAGTTGGATGCCGGCGCCGACGAAACCGAGGGAGGATGCGTATTCGTAGACGGAGATTTTTGTGAAGCCTTGACGGGCGAGGGAGAGGGCGCATGCGAGGCCGCCCATGCCTGAGTGAGGTTGTTAGTGGGTTGTTCTTGTGGTCCCTTTGGAGTCGACTTACCTGAGCCGGCGATGCAAATGTGCATGTCCTTGACGTTCTTCGACATTTTGGAAGTTTCGAGTCCCTCAGTTCCAATCTCGAATCAAAGTATGATAGCTATACAACAATCTCACAAGGAAAAATGTTGCAGTATTTCCTTGCCTGTATACAAAAATGTGAATGGTGTAGAGGAAGAAGGAGGAACTTTCAATCAACGGGCCACTCAATCTCTTTAGTACCTTTCTGGAAATCTACAAGCCGCGCCTCATAACCGTACACACAGACGCAATCGGTTATAGACGACGGCATGTCCGCGCGGTATAAAGCTAGAGCTACACAATAGGTTCGTCACGGCAAAGTGGGACCCTGGACTGGTGGTGGGGAAGAATCGATTTCTCCACATCTCCAGGATTGAAACTCGGCCGTCGGTCGCCGAACTCGGTCTCGGCTCAATTGATCGGGATGTGATAAGTACGAGTAGTACCTACAACAAGCAATGGACGAGAAAGAGATGAGACGTATCAAGACAAGGTGGATATAATGCTGGAGAAGACATGTCGTGGGATCGTTACTCGTGAACACAAAATCATCTTCCTCAAGCTCATGCCACTTCCAAAGCTTTAGCACACCGCAGCCAGAGAGATGCCCATTCGCCTCTGTTACCTTCTCTAGCTAACTTCTCAGCTCGAGGTTCAGCGACCTGGAGACAACGTAAAACAGCATCCGCCACCTGACCACCAAGCTTGACAGCAGGTTGTTCGCGCACCATCTCGGGAACACATTGGCGCAAAGCATCCATAGCATCTCTTTGACTGTTCTTCTCAGCAACCTTGTCGAACATGGTCACATACATGTCACTTGATCGTGGCAACATACGGCGTGGATATGAGCGCCACATTTCCCAAAACTCAGACCAAGCAGAAGTCTGGGCAGCAGTGCGAAGAACATAAACAGAGAGAGCAGAGAGGAGGTGATTCAGCGTATTTGATTGTTGATATGTCGGTGTAGATTGACTCATCGTAGTTGCAGTAAAGTCTTCGATGACTGCAGGTCTGGAAGAGGTTGCACGATATAGAACCTGACAGACCGAATTGCTTACTGGGTCGTAGCCATCTTCGAACATGCGATCCAAAACAGCCAAGGCTCGGCGGAAAGTTGTTCGAGAGATCTGCCTTTCGGCAGTAGATATTGCGCCCACATGAGGCAGCATGATAGCCTCAAGCACGGCTAGGTAAGTTCGCTCCTCTGGTACGAGACAGGCAAGACGCATGCTCTCCAAGTCTTCAATGAGACATGTGGAGGAATAGCCGGGGTGACCTGAACGCACAGCTTGACAGCGAAATGCAATGTTCGAGTGCCAATGCGTCGTTTCAGGGAATCTGGGCATTGCACTATAGAAGGCTCGAAGGAAAGGGGTCGATTCCTGATCCTTGCTGTCACAGCCAAGTGCGATATGGGAGTCGTTCGCGCTCATGACTTTGAAGTGATCGACCATGTGGTTCAGGATGACGGCACTTTGAGAAATTCTGTCAGACGGGGGATTGAGTTGAGAAGTTGTTGAGATATGCGCACCTTGTTGTATTGCTGATCTGGCAGAAGAGTGGAATGCTCGAGCCTGTTGTCCACTGGGATGTTCAGCAACATTTGGACGATAGCGATAAGAACCAGGGGCTTCTGCAGATTCCTCAAGCAGCATGCCGCTGCGCACGCGCTTTTCTGCATCGTCGACTTCTTGGGTTTTGTCAGCCTGGCCTCTGAGCGATCTCCTGAGGATACCGCCCCATAATGTCTCAAGATCGATCTGGCCTCTCTTTTCTTCGGTCATCATCTGTACAACGATCCTGGAACCAGAAGACTGGCTGCCGAAACCAACAATATCGTCCGACTGTTCGACCTGTTTGAGCTCACCACCTTCAACTCTACCAACATTGACACAGACCCAGCCGGTTCTGATGCCGTCATCGATGTCTTGACTCGCAGTCTCTTTTGCACCAACAGCACTCAGAAGACGGGTTCTCTTAGCCTTGCGTCTCAACTTGAGCTTGAGTTCATTGCGACCGAGCAGACCATCGGCATAGGGGCTCAAGCGATGTTCAGTACGCAGCCAGCGGCACAAACGATCAGCTGAAACATGCAAATGCTTTTCCGAACGAGCAGTTCCAATGATCATGATGAGGTTGGCACCGAGAGCAGGAGGAGGATCGAGTTCGCGCAGGTCGATGAGTGAGAGATGGTCCAGACCAAGTTCGACTGATACATGTTCGAGTACAGGTTGAAGAAGCGCAGGCGGAGATTCAGGCAATTCGGGAAGGCGCTGGCGTTCGGCGAAGGGATGCTCTTGCTGTGGCGTGGGAGTGTCGACTTGCAGGTACCAAGGCACCGCATCTTGCTCTGTTGGTGGTGAAACTACAGTGTCCTCGGGAACTTCCGGTGATTGTGCGAGTGCTTCAGTTTCATCATTCTCGGGCTTCTCGAGCTTCTCTTGCTGTTCTTGGGCGAGCTTTGCGGACAAGGAAAGCGGACGGAAAGTCAATGCGGCTGGGCGAATGGCGGAGGCGGCGGTCGGAGCGATGAATGATCGCAGACCGCGACTGCCGAGCGAACGGCGTACACAACTGTTCAATAACATTGTACTGTGGGTGTCGAGAGGGATTGCAAGAGGCAAACAGTCTCGAGCGTCAGCAACAAAAAGTCGATGGTTTCACAGTCTCATGGATCGCGCGCCAAGATGGCGTTAGTCCCTTGATCGGCGTTAATACAAGACCTCGGCCCGTTCTCTCCGCATTAACGATTCCATGACATGTGCGACTCTAAACACCTTATCAACCCATTCACCTTTGATTACCTATCGCTCAATCTTCATATATACAAGTAGGAGACCACTTTCACATCTGGTCATCTTGCTGAATCACAACCATGGCTTCTCTCAAGAATACAACCCTCCCGATAATCCCTCTGGCCGAGGGATCCGTCCTTCTGCCAGGCTTGACTCTCCGCATTCCACTTCAGGGTCGTGGCGATATCACCGCCATTCTCGCAAACATCTACAGCAAGACCGCCACCCCCAATCCCGACCATACTGCCATCAGTGTTGGATGTCTTCCTGTGAACTCGCCCTATCTCAGCCCTGACGGTCAGAAGCTGCTCGACGATGGCAAAGACAACAATAGACGGCCCATTGCCGGCATCAACCCTGCTGAGGCTACGAGAGATCAACTGTTCTCGGTCGGCACTCTTGCAAAGGTCTCAGGTGTTCAGGGAAAGAGGCGTGGCGAACTCAATCTCGTGGTTGAGGGCGTGAGCCGCTTCCAGGTCAACAGCTTCGTCAAGGATCGTCCATACTTCGAAGCCGATGTCACAATTCACACAGACGAAGTGGTGAACGAAGCAGACAAGGAGATACAGGCTCTGTTTGCTGAGTTGAAGCAGCTCTCGCGCGAGTTGCTTGCTCTTATCAGACTATCCTCCCTCCTGCCGCGAGCCCCGCCTACCTCTCTATCACCACTCCTCGCTCGCCGCCTCGAACTTTTCATCGTGAGGAAGGACTTACAAGAGGCCGGTGTTCTGGCCGACTTCATGACCAACATTATTGACTGTTCTCAAGAGGACAAGCTACGCATCATTTCTGCTCTACCACTCAAGCTGCGTCTTGAACGTGCTGTTGATCTATTACAAAGAAATGTATCCAGCATCCAGGGCAATAACCGCATCATGTCCATCAAGTCTTCTGTGCCAGATAGCGACGTGGACTCGGAGCAAGCAGCTCGTCAACGCCGGCAGCAACTACTCAAGAGATATGGAGCTGGTTTGGCCGGTGGCAGTCGGCCCGGTTCACCATTCGGTATTGGCAAATCCGATGACGATGAGGAGCCCAACGAGATCGACGAGTTGAAGAAGCGTCTTGACGAGGCGAAGTTATCTCCCGAGGCTGCCAAAGTCGCTGAGCGTGAGTTGAAGAGGTTGTCGAAGATGAACCCAGCTCAAGCCGACTACCAAGTCTGCAGAACATACCTCGAAAACCTGGCGGAGATCCCCTGGACCAAGTTCACTGAAGACAAGCTAGACCCTGCTACATTATCAAGAGCACGCAAGCAACTCGACGATGATCACTATGGTCTTGACAAGATCAAGAAGAGACTACTCGAATACTTGGCTGTTCTCAAGCTCAAGCAGCAGGTGAACGCCAATCTACAGTCTCAGATCGACAAGATCACCGAAGAAGCCAATGCTTCGAAAAAGTCTGATAATGCAGAGGACTCTGAAAAGAAGGAGCCAGAACAGACGCCCGAAGAGGCCAAGATCCTGGACAGGAAGCGCATGGTCGACAAATCTCCTATCTTGCTTCTTGTTGGTCCACCAGGTGTAGGAAAGACCAGCTTGGCCAAGTCCGTCGCGACTGCACTTGGTCGCAAGTTCCACAGAATATCCCTCGGTGGCGTTAGAGACGAAGCAGAGATCCGTGGACACCGCCGGACTTACGTTGCGGCGATGCCAGGTCTCGTTGTCAGTGGACTCAAGAAGGTCGGAGTCTCGAACCCCGTCTTTTTGCTAGACGAGATTGACAAGATTGGCACATCGAATCACCACGGCGATCCATCGGCTGCTATGCTCGAAGTCTTGGACCCCGAACAGAACAACTCGTTCACCGATCACTACGTCAATATTCCTATCGATCTCAGCAAAGTCTTGTTTATTGCTACGGCCAACTCGTTAGACACGATACCAGCGCCATTGCTAGACAGAATGGAAACTATCCAGCTGCCTGGTTACACAACCGTGGAGAAGCGACACATCGCTAATCGCCATCTCATCCCTAAACAAATCACGACAAACGGCCTCGATCACGATCAGGTCGCGATTGATGAGGATGTTCTAGACAAGATCATTACTTCCTACACTCGCGAAGCTGGTGTACGTAACCTCGAGCGTGAGATAGGCTCAGTATGTCGTAGCAAGGCAGTGGCGTACGCGGAAGCGTCAGACTCCAGCTCGGCTTCATCTTACAGCCCTACTGTGCGAATGGAAGATCTCGAGGAGATTTTGGGCATCGAACGTTTCGAGGAAGAGATTGCCGCTACCACGTCACGTCCAGGTGTTGTCACCGGCCTTGTGGCTTACAGTTCTGGCAGTCAAGGCAGCATTCTTTTCATCGAAGTGGCCGATATGCCTGGCTCTGGACGTGTGCAGCTTACTGGCAAACTCGGTGACGTGCTGAAGGAGTCTGTCGAGGTAGCTCTATCTTGGGTAAAAGCTCATGCATTCGAGTTGGCTTTGACACATGATCCCAGCGAGGACATCATGAAGAGTCGCTGCATCCATGTACACTGTCCTAGCGGAGCCATTCCCAAGGACGGTCCCAGTGCAGGCTTAGCCCATACAATTGCGCTTGTCAGTCTCTTCAGTGGCAAGCCCGTCCCGCCTACTCTCGCTATGACTGGCGAGTTCAGTTTGCGTGGCAAGGTTCTCCCAGTTGGAGGTATCAAGGAGAAGTTGATTGGTGCTCTTCGCGCTGGTGTCAAGAAGGTCTTGTTGCCACAGGCCAACAGGAAAGACGTCAAGGATCTACCCGAAGAGGTGCTTTCAGGTCTAGAGATCTGCCATGTTGGGCATATCTGGGAAGCCATGCGCCAAGTTTGGCCTGATGACCACTGGCCTGGTGAGAGACACTGGGACGGATTGGAGAGCCGCTTGTAAGGCCAACCACTACCGTCATCCCGTTCGTGCATGCTTTACGAAAGGCGTTGATCTGAACATATGGGACTTGTAAATTTTGATTTTATTTTACATGCATGCATGCTTTGTCCGCTTGCCTACTCGGAATACTATTACTTGTTATCTTATCATGGGATCGTTCTCCACCCCCGAATAACCTACGTTATTCCCGTGTTTTATCCTTGTAGACGATTCGCCCTGCAGTTCCCGATTGATGGAACATCATCCTCCGCTGATCGTTATCTTTTTTGTCGTTCCGCAAGTGGACTGTGGTGGTCTTCCAAGAACAGCTCCAAGCAGAGCCAACTTCTGAATTCTGTTTCCAGCAAACTGTAGCCGCTAGTTTGCACGCCTGCAGAAAAAAAATCAAGGCACAGGGCGTTGTTAGGCCCCCCTGATGTTGACACGAGCCTCATTACGTGGGACAAGTCGGAAGGGCAAGTCCAGCCGAACACTCGGGGGTAAATCCGCCACAAACAAACTTCGATGTCAAGATTCAAGAGTTGACAGGTTCAACTCGGCTGACCTGACATCGGCCAATTCTGTTATCGTTGTTGTCTGATTCGAGATTATGAAATCTGTGGTATTCGTCATTTGTAGCCGATGAGAAACTTGTAGGTGTTCAGGCCCCGTCGCTTATACTGACGCGGGTTTCATGACCCGTCCGGGGCCCATTATGGTAGTGGAGCATGTCGAATCTGCTAGCCACTCATCCGGCAGCAACGATTTGCCGGCTCTCATTGCGTGCATCGTGTACGTACACCGTACTTTACCTGAAGATGATGCCTTCCGGCAATCGCCAGACACTGCCCTGCTCGCTCAGGGTCCGATCTATTGACAGCTTGATAAGCGCAATCTGGGACATGCAGGAGCCATCGACATGCGCTTGCGGTCACAGACAGCTTGGCGAACGAACTGGGTTCTTTCTTTCTATGGGTCTGAATCGTTCTTTGTACATATCACTCGAGGATTTCATGGGGTAGCCTCTCGAAGTTAAGCCATGTCCGCCACAGTTGATGTCGAGGCCATGAGCCCCCAAGACCGAGCACGTTATGAGAGGAAACGCGAGCATGAGTTCTACAGGTTTGACAGAACCCAAATCCCACTGGCCCGCCCGACACTAAGTTAAACTCCTTCTAGCTATTATGAGCCGCTTCGAATCCTCGCTGGATCCGACATCAAATGGACCGACCTCAACTCTCCTGAATCTATTGCACAACATGTTCCGACTTCATCCACAGATAGAGCGCTGACTGCATTTTGTCAACTCGCCGCCCTTCGCTTGAAAGCCAGACGGGCAATGATCTTTTGTTTCGACAGTCAGCATGCATATATCCTTGGTGAAGCCACTCAGACCTTGTCCTTCGAAGATGATGACATCCACGACAACGGAGATGGCCTCTGGCTAGGCATGACCAAAATCCCTCGCGGTTCAACCGTCTGCGAGCATACTGTCAACCTGCCGGTAAACCGTGGTAGCAATGCCAAGGAAGACACATCAGCAAAGATACACATACTGAACGATCTTCGAGAGGATAACCGATTCTGCGATGAATTATACGTGGTTGGAGGCATCAACGCTCGGTTCTATGCTGGAGTACCTATCACGACTGCCAAAGGATTTAATATTGGAGCTTTCGTGAGTGACAATCTTGAGCATCGCTGAGGTAGACTGCTAACATGAACTAGTGGTAAGCACTACTGTGAAGTGACATGACTGGTCACCCTGAAAACTGAAGCTAATGAATGTACCAAAATAGCATACTTGACGACAAACCACGAGATGGGCTGAGCATGAAAGATGGGCGGTTCTTGCAAGAGATGGGCTCCTTGGTCATGGAGCATTTGGAGATGCTCAAAGCGCGCGCGGAGCAACGAAGGGGAACTTTGATGGTGAAAGCCCTCAACTCGTTCATGGAGAATGAACCAGGTACCAGAGACGAGCCGGCTAGACCACCCGCCGCCACTACAGCGAAAACTTTGGAAGCTATCGCCAATGCGACCGAGATATCGAATACGCAGCTGACCGAATCTTCCGAACACGTCATCGAACAGCTGACACTACAGCATAAGCTGGAAGACGAGAATGCACTACTGGCTACAGGTCGTACACTAAACTCGCTGGTGGCCGAAAACAATTCCCCGTCACCAACGATAAGCGAAAACGTCCGTCCACCATTGTCGCGCAGAGATAGTAGCAAGTCAATTACGGGTCTTGTGCCTAAGAAAGAGGAGGATCCACTTAGACTACGCGATCAGGTTGCGGGCAATGCGATGCAATCAGCTGCTGATTACATCCGAACGGCCGTCGGTGCAGATGGTGTCTTGTTCTTGGATGCTTCCATGTCAAACTTCGGCGAGCTAGCCGATGAATCGATCGACGTCACCAAGCCTGGTCGCGAGCCGGACCTTCTTACGAGCGACACGGACGGGGCTGGAAGTGCCACAGACACCCTCGAAAGATCGAAGGATTCGGAGGACGTCTCTAAGCCTTGCTCTGTTTTCGGAGCGTCTTACGGACTGGTACCAGCTAACTTCTCACCACCACACGCCGAGGTACCCAAGAAGTTGCTGCAGTCTTTGCTTAGATGCCATAAGCACGGCAAAGTGTTCTTGTATGGTGCCGAAGGCGATTATACTTCTGACACTCATACATCGGACGGTTCTGGGTTTGCCGATAGCCAACTCGCTTCGCTAACATTTACGCCCAATCGCAATAGCAAAGACACCTCATTCCAGAAGCGCAAAAGATCAACAAGGTCCGCGCTAGGTAAAAAGCTTGGAGCCTTGTTCCCTCAAGCTAGAAGTTTGATGTTGCTTGGTCTCTGGAACATGTCTCGCGATCGATGGGACGCTGGATGTATTGTATACTCGAATTCACCGATTCGAGTGTTCTCCGTGGAGTCAGAAATGTGCTACCTGAAAGCGTTCTGCGATGTCATCACTGCCAAGATTGGAAGACTTGATGTGGAAATGTCGCATAAAGTCAAGTCAGACTTTATGTCCTCCATCAGTCACGAACTGCGAAGTCCGCTGCATGGTATTCTTGGAACGGCCGAGTTTGTTCACGACCAAGTCCACGACAGTGAAACGTCCGAGATGATCTCACAAATCCAAGTCTGCGGCCAAACATTGCTGGATGTTGTGGATCATCTTCTCGATTTTTCGAAAGTCAACTCTGTCTCCAAGCACAACCGAAAACAGCTGCAGACTGGAATTGATCAGAGAAATCGCAACCGTACGGGCGGCTTGAGCAAGACCGAAACGCTTGGTGGAATGGTGGTGGAGAAGACAAACGTACTGCTTGACGATCTGACGGAGGAGATCATCGATACCGCCGTCTACTCATTCTGTTGCTCCAAGGACACTCAAACACTTGATCAACGCAAAGTTACTGTCATTACGGATATTGACCCTAGCGCTTTGGCTTTAAGCTGTAACATTGCGGTCGGTGCTTGGAAGAGGTTGTGCATTAATCTCATCAACAACGCACTCAAGTACACAGAGCGAGGATACATCGTCGCATCTCTGAAGTTGATGCCGCCGACTGAAAGACAGAAGCGTTCACGCGTGCGATTGACCATAACCGATAGCGGTAGGGGGATTAGCAAAGAGTTTTTAACTAGCCAGCTCTTCCGTGCATTCGCGCAGGAAGACGATCTATCAGAGGGAACTGGTTTAGGCATGTCTATGGTTGCTAAGATCGTCAAGAACCTTGGTGGGCACATTGATGTGCAAAGCAAAAAGGATGTTGGCACGACAGTCTCCGTTACGA
The DNA here is from genome assembly GCA_022813425.1 of Aureobasidium lini. Lineage (NCBI taxonomy): Eukaryota > Fungi > Ascomycota > Dothideomycetes > Dothideales > Saccotheciaceae > Aureobasidium > Aureobasidium lini. Next base: position 22,263 of record JAKLML010000093.1, on the reverse strand, counting down.
TGCCTCTCGATGTCAGAGGAAGTGGCGATGCTCAGCGCATCCATAATCGCACGCTATCATCTGGGCCATCGATGATCTCCATGCACTGTCTAGGTTTCGCACCAACTGAGCCTTACCGAGAGAAAACGATCATGGCTGGTCGCGACTTTCAAATCGAAATCCTCCGGAAAACATGTCGACAACTCAACGTCATGGTATCGCCGTCTAGTTGGTCTTCTCCGAAATCTTTCGATCTGGCTATGATAACTGAGGAAGAGGTGCCTGAACTTCTGCGGCTTCTTCAACCATCATTGGTTAGAACACCGAGCGCAGGGGCTGACACGATACGTGCCTTACGAACGAAGCCTCTTCTGGTTGTTTGTCGAAACTGCCGATCACGTCGCGAGATGAAATTGTCTGCCCTTAATCAGCTCATACACGGCCATGTCGAGTATATAGCACAGCCTTGTGGTCCACAGAAGATTGCTGCTGCCATCAGAAGATGTCTGAGCAATACGCCTAGTGATGATTCTTGGTCAGAAAATTCGACCACACCACAGGGCAATTCGTCACAACCCTCGCCTGGCCCCGGGTATCCTTTCCCAGCAAGACGGCAATCCGAAGATCCAGAGATGCAGACACCGAGACCTGCAGACAGGGATATTGCCAAACAAGAGGCTATCGACGATAAGCCTCTATCACTTCCTAAAGACTCGCCTATGGATGGTTTTGAGCAGCAGACAACTGTGACAGTAACGACAAAGACTACACCAGTCAAGTCATCGAAAGCTGAGGCCAACATCGATCCATCGAAGCCGACGTTATTGCTCGTAGACGACAATGTAAGCAGGACACCACATCATTTTCTCCAAGCTCGTACTAACTTTACCTCCTTTATTAGGCAGTAAACCTCCGCCTGATCACTGCGTACGCCAAAAAGCACGGTCACGCCCGTCTGACAGCAACGAACGGCCTCGAGGCCTTTGAAGCCTACAAAGCGGCAGCCTTAGGCAACACCAATAAAGCAACGCCCAAGCCCGAGGTGGTGCTGATGGATATTTCTATGCCTGTGATGGATGGTTTTGAAGCCACTCGACAGATCCGAGCATTTGAGCGCGGTCAAGATATCACACCAGCAACTATCATAGCTCTTACCGGTTTGGGATCTGCAGAAGCCCAAGAAGAGGCGTTTGTATCTGGCATTGATCTGTTCTTGACCAAGCCTATCAAATTGGACAGGTTGACGAAAAACTTGAATGATATCAGGGAGGGCAATATTCAGCAGTTGTAAGGATTTGGGAACTTAAGGACTAAACGTTTGGGTAGCACACGTAGAACGGTTAGATGAATTGGTTTGAGGCTGGACCCTCGCAAATGTGTTTCGCAACGGTTTCTCGGTGTCCCCCTCTGCTTGTTGTGTCTCCCGAGTCTTGACATCTTCATGTTGAGCGCAAGACTACAGTCCTTACTTGCTCTATCTCCTTTATTCTCTCACCCGAGCTCCCTCTCTCTGGCAGTTTCCGCTGGTGCTAAGAGTTGTCACTTCCGGCCGTCTCCTGACACCACACCAAGTCATCTGATCTGTATATATGGACAGTGATAGGACCAAGTATCACCTAAATTCCACCTTCCTCCTCAACCCACACAACAAAAACACCCTCTTCCTCATCCCTCTCTCAATACCTAACGCCCATCTGATTGAGGATATTGCGGAAAACCAAGGTTGCGATGTGGAGATGGATCTTGGTAGGGATGTGAATTTGGTTTAATAGGAAGAAGAACAAGATGAACATTGCGTTCGAAAGGTACCTGGTGAGTGTGCTTTCGGAACGAGTGAATCTGCGGCACAATCCACGTCATAAGCCACCTAATTGGGAAAGATAATGGACAGATGGAATAGTGGTACTGATTCTACACTTATTATTCAACAAGGTAAACATGTCTTCTGTCAGGAAATAGGGAAAAAAGAATTCAAAGAGAAGGCGCGATGTCTGATTTGTGCTTTTACAGGGAACTTGGTGATTACATCTTATGCTCAAGTGCAGATGTGCCATAAAAGATGGAGGCATCGCTTATAGCAATCTCATTCCCGGTACCATTGGAGGATCGGAATCTTCCATGAACCTCAAGTTCAACGCATCAGGAGCATCTCTAGCAAGCTGTGCGCGAAGATCTGCAACATTCGCTTCCAGCTCTCGTCGAACTCGTTCTTGATTGCGAAGTTCCTTGGAAAGTTTCGATACATTGTTGAGTGCGGTCTTTCGATTCCGTTCTGCCTGGGCTTTTTCGGCCACATCTTTCTCAACCTGATCTATACCTCCAAGCTTTTCGAGTTTGAATTCCAATCTGGCGAGTTGCCATTGCTTTTCAGTCGCAAACTCTGCCACTTGATCATTTCTGAGATCGAGTCATTCTTTCAGGCTCCGCTCTGTACTGAGTTCCTTCTTCAGAGTTTCGATCAAGGTCTGTAGTCTGTCGACCTCCTGACGAAATCTCGTGTCGTTGTGCTTTGTGCGAAGAGCCAAGTTATCATGCGACAGTTTCTGGTAAAAGTCGAGCGAGCGCTCCTTCTTGTTGGACTTGGGAGGTTGGATCGAATCACCGGCACCGATCGTTTTTGGCTTCTCTTCCATCTCTTGTTTGGCAGCTGCAAGATCCTCGTTGCGCTCGTGGAGTGCTGACGTCAAATGGGCCGTGAGAGCCTCTTCATGCCGCAACGAGGCCTGCAGCTCCAAGTTTTGAGTCTTCGAGGCTTCGAGCTGTTTGATTGTATCCCACAGGTTCTCCTCAATCTTCAATACATGATCGAGCAAAAATTGTGGAGTTGCGGTTCTCAGTTGGTCTGCTGTACTGCTTTTGACGACACGAGACCTTTTTCTGTCGGGAACCACAGCCCGTTCTGGTGCGTTGGGAGTCACGGGGACCTTTTCCTGGTCAGTATACAGCTGCGATCAAATTCAATCAAGCCAGACACATACGTTTCAGAGACTGAGTAAGACTTATTGAGGAAGGCATTGTAGCGAGCAGTTTGTTGTGCAACGAGAGATGGTTTGACTCGAAAGGTAATCCGGTTACACGCGAACTTGAGGAGACACGAAGGAATATAAGGAAAGGGTCAGAAGTGTCGCGACAAGTTCTCAAACCTCGTCCGCCATAATTAATTTACTGGGTGGTTGGGGATCGACGCCATGGCTCATGGTGGACAGAATATGCGAAGAGTTCATGTTGATCATCAGGTTACTCGCTATCATGAGTTATGCAGTTGGTGAGATGAGAAGTCAGGATAAATGTCATCTCGAGAAAACAAAAGGGCTTATTCATGGTATGAGGTTGAGATTGGCAGATAGGAACGACGAACGGGTAGAGGCACCGGCAGAATCTCCACCGCCTTCGAGCTTGAGTTCGAACTTGGCAGTGTCACCTCTGACCTTCGTTCCTTCCTCGAGTTCTCCGTCTCTTTGTAACATCGAGAAACATTTCCAGGTCACGAAAGCGTGCCGATAGATCGTACAATAAGTGGGAATACCATCAGAATCCCGTACACACTTCCTAGCACGATGGAACTCAAGATGGCTAGTCTCGAGGACCGTACCAACCACCCGAGCAATATAGCTGGGTTTAGCGTCTGCGCGTATATTGTCGCGTGTTTTTGGGATAAGCTCTCTACGAAGACCATACCTCTCTCTGTCGCGTCCAAGGTCTTCTTGCAGTGATCATGACAACCATCAATATGTCTCTCGATAAGGAAGAATCGGCTTTTGGCAAGCGTGTGTCGTACTCTTCGATGTTGGTGCAATACACGGATGAGAATCATTGACATGGCTAAAGCGATACACTGATTCTGAAGAGAAAAGAAAAATGTGGTATTGAGCAGGATGCAAGAAGGAGAAAATATGAACATGTATAAAATCAAGCATCTTACAACTTGTAAGAACCACCAGCAGAGGGTGCCTTTGTATCCTTGACAGCGGCACCAGAGACATCTGTGATTTGTCCCTTGCTGCCGATAACCTTGACACCACCCTTCTTGAGGTCGCTGATGATACCCTTTCTCTCCTTTGTCTTCTTGCTCTCCTTCTTTGAGGGGTCGATGTTGGCAAGAGACTTCTTCTCGCGCTCCTTTTCGCGTCTGCGACGGCGTTTGCGGTCTTCTCTGCTCATCTCCTCGCGGTTGACGACCAAGCCGCCGCGAGTGGCAAGTTCGGCCTCGCCCTTCTCCGCAGCCTCGCCTGCCTTGTAAATCTCTTGTGGTGCGAGTTGCGAGGCAGCTGCGGCTTCTGCGCCAGCGGTGGGACGGGCATCCTCGAGACGTACAACGGGTGCATCGACGCGGATGTCAAGTTGTGCGGCGGGGCCCTTGGGCTTGAAGTGCCATGAGCTGAGACTGTCGAGTTTGTTGCTGATGTCGCGCCAGAGGGCATCGATCTCTTTTTGCTCCTTCTGTGTCTTCTCGTCCTTTGCGTCGACGTAGTTGGGGTCGGTAGCCTTGAGGTGCTCCTCCTCGTACATCTCAGCCAGGGACTTTTTGCTCTTGCTGTCGTCGAGCTCGAAGTCGAGACGCCCGCGTCTGCTTGAGCTGCCAGTAGCCAGATCATCAGGACGGCGACGGATGATATCTTGGAAGTCCTCGGCGAGAATGCGACGCTTGATAAGCTCTTCCAGACTTTCACTAATCTCTGCGGTAATAACTGGTACGGGCTTTCCAACGCGCTCAAATTCGAGGTCCTCTTCGAGAAGGGAGTTGATGGGACGGTCAGCGGCGCGAGCCTCACCAGACAGAGTCCACTCTCTCTTAGCAACATTTGCAGCTTCGAGTCGTCGGATTTCTTCTGTGAGAGCAGCCTGGCGACGCTCGTGAGCTGAACGGCGAGAGCGAGGGTCGGCAGGATCGAGGTTCTCCTCATCCTCTTCCTCGTCTGATACATCGTCGAACAGATCACGGTGGACCTTCTCCATAGTACGCTCCATCTCTTCCTCGTTCTCGGCGGGCTCGTCGGCTCCGCTGGGAGAGGCTTGTTTGGCAGGGAAGTTGTGAGGGTTCGGGCGTCCCTTCTTGTTCTTGCGGACCTTTTTGGCAGGTGGTGCGAAGAAGTCGGCGTATTTGACCTCGTTCGTGTTCGATAGAGAGCCCATGCCGTCCATCTCACCTTCCTCAACCTCTTCCTCGTTGTCACTGAAACCTTCAGGGGCGTTCAGATCGACATTGCCGAATGTTGGGCCATCTTCATCATCTGATTCTTCGTCGTTGTTTTGTGCTGACTTTGAAATGGTGGTGCTTGCACCCAGAGGGTTGGAGCCCCAGTCGATACCCTCCTCATCATCGTCTTCGAAGTCGTTGTCGCCACGAGCATCTGCTTGCTCGAGGAATTCTGATTGCTTGTTGAAGTCGTCGATAGAGAAGAAGCCGTCGTTCAGGCCATGCGGATCGGGCACGTATTCGGCTGCTTCTTCGCTCTCTGCCTCAGACTCGCCTTCACTACCCATCGCGACGTCCTCGTCGGCTTCGATGTCTGACTCTTCATAGTCGTCAACTTCGCCGTCCACCTCCATCTCCTCGTCGTCATCCTCCTCTTCTCCGTCTACGTCCTCGCCTTCGATTTCGTAGTCGACTCCCTCTTCACCAATATCGCTCTCGCCTTCTTCTGAGAGCTCCTCGCCATCCTGGTCCTCACTCTCGTCCTCTGAGTCGTTGATGGCGTACTTCTCGGCGAGCTCGTCGAAGTTGCGCTGAGCCTCTTTTCTTGCCGCATCGATGATCCGCCTTGCCTGTTCCCAGACCTGATCAACAGCGAATCCGCTGACGTGAACTTTCTTCAGGCGCAAAATCTCCTCATCTTCATCATTTTGTCCGCGCTTTCTCCTCTTACGAGCTTCTTGCAGACGCTGCTGTTGTGTCTCGGCGATGGATTTGGCGATCGGGTCGAGTGTTTGCTTCAAAAAGTCGAGCGACGAGGTGTGTAATGTTGACGGAGGTTGCAGAAAGCTATGCGGCTCTGAGGTGAGCGATTTGACGAGTGTTGTGGCCATGTTTGCCGTGTCGAGATAATTTCCTTGGATTGCTTGTCGAAGACAGGCGCAAAAGATGAAGCCGAAGGAAAAATGTCTTGCCAAGCTCGACGTTATCGCCGATATGCCCGGCTAGTGCATTTTCGAAAGGTATTTAGCAGACAATTTTTTGCTCTTCATCAACGGTTGCGTGGCCCAATGGCAAGGCGCTTGACTACGAATCAAGAGATTCCAGGTTCGACCCCTGGCGTGATCATTATTTTGCTCGTTTACTGTCCTCACAGACATGTTCATGGCGAGATTCCCTTTTGCTCAATCCACTGGCTATCTGTAGCTTTTGTTTCCAAATCCATCACTGGCGTGAGGTAGTGACCATGGAGTGATCATCTTCCCTTCTTGGATGGCTTGGATTCTAGCAGTATGTTTCTCTGTGTCCATTGACTCAACGTTCACTTTTTGTTCCTCGCCTAAGCCGATAAGAGTCTGCCAGAACATACGAGAGTTTGGAGAACCGAAACTCATTTAAAGAGAGGATACGATGCGATACTAGACTCTTTGCATCATAAAGGTACATAACATCACGTCACAATGTTATTACACCATGCACGTTCAATGTTCTGGACAAACTTTGATTTATTTGTTGGTCTAACGTTTCGTCACTATGAACCAAGACGTTCTGGCAGAACCTCTTTGATCATGTAACCTGCCTTGCAGCCTTGGACCAAAGGTTCTGAGAGAACACCGAGATCGCACAAAGGATGTGTCTGTTTACCATCCAAGTTCATTCCTTGCTTAGAAAGCAATCATGACACCGGCAGCAATGGCTCCCATGGCCAGAACGCTTATCCCGGTGCGTCCGGCAGCTCCAGTGGACGTAGCACCTGATGAGGTGGCAATAGCCGATGTGTTGGGAGCCTGCGAGCTGGTGAGAGAGCCAGTTGCAGTGGCAGTGATGATTCCACTGTTGGTCGACTGAGCAGTAGACTCGTTGTTGGAAGCTGAAGTAACAGGTGTGTCAGAAATGTTGTCGCTGGTAGTCATGGCAGTGGAAGCGTCAGAAGAAGTACCTGCGCTGTTGGAGCTGGCCAGAATGGTGGACGAGGCGGCGGCATCCCAAGTGGCTGTCCAACACATCAGTTCGCGCCTTTGAACAAGAACTGCAGCAGCGACTTACAGATGGTGACACCGGCGCTAGAGCAGATGCTAGAGAAGGCGCTCATGGCGGCGTCAAAGTTGGTACCACAGTCGCTAACGAGGGCCTGCTTGACAGTGCTGCCGTTTCCACAAATCTCCTTGACGTTGCCAGGAGAAGAGTCGGGTCCGCTGTTGGGTCGTCAGTTGAGCCCGACTATACTCTTGTCGTCGACTTACTTGACTGCCTTGAGAACGCAGGCAGGAGGAGTAGCGACCACGATTTGGATCAACAGTGCAAGGACTGCGAAGAAGATGAAGATCTTGGAGAACATGTCGAAGTTTTTGGTATGCGCGTAGATCTCAAAGGAATGTCGGGTTAGAGGAAGTTTGACGAGGGAGTAGTTAAATCTGAATGCGAAGACAAAACAATAATGAAACGACCACGAGCGGAGCCAAGGTAGACTCCGGGTTATTGCATCGACAAAAATGAAGAAAAGGACTCTGAAACGATTCCGGAGCGACGTACGGAGTACGGGAGGGTGATTGCAGCACTTTTTACTCGATTTGGCTGCATGACATTCCATCGATGAGAGACGCCAATGTTTGAGCTTGCTTTGTGCAACAGACATGCGGGCAACATGACGATCATCTCTAGGACTTACAAGCCCATAGCCGTACTTACAAACAATCTGACCATGATGATGTCGAATAGACGCTTGGTCTTCGACAAGATGTGATGAATGGTTGGAGGTATGCTTTCCGACTAGTCAATATCTGGTGTCATGTCAACACGAAGTTACCCATGGATGAGATATGATATGTTTGATGGCATGTAGATACAGTGTGCATTGTGGTCCAGGAAGTTAGCATTGTACCTCTCGATTGCGATTGTTCTTTGGTATATAGAGGCCCTGACTCGTCAATAGAGCGTGCACGGACCAGATCGAGACTTCACATGCGCGTCAGCCATTACCAAAGAGCATCCCACTTTCACGCCAACACCATTCGTAACCCAAACCCTCACTCTTCCCTCCACGACCTCTGCACTTCACTGTCGCAAGAGTCGCCAACACAAGAAAGTCTCGCTCTTGTCAACCACATCACAACAACATCGGACATCATGGCAGACATCGATATGGACGTCGACATGGACATCGACCTCGGCTTGGACCCCGAAATCGCCCAACTCGAGGCAGAGGCCATGAAGATTGTACGCCAACCGATCGCTCCGTCACGCGACACACGCTGAACTTATCAAGGAAGCCCGCTCAGCGGCACTAAACACCCAAGACCAATCTGGATCTACCCCTGCCGACAACCCCGACGAACTCGCCCCGACCAAAGTACACATCCGCGGTCTAGACAACCTCACCACCGACAACATCAGGCAGTTTGCTGGCGAGTACTATTCGCTAGACAACTTCCAGCGTGTCGAATGGATCGATGACACGTCGGCCAACCTCATCTACGAGTCCGCAGAAGCAGCTTCAGAAGCTCTCAACGCCCTCTCCGACCTACCAGACGGCGCCGCACAACATGTCGCCCCTCTGCAAATGCGCAAAGCCAAAGCACTCCCCTCAAATTCCGAAGCCGAACTCTACATCCGTCAAGCCACCCTTGCCGACAAGAAAGCCCCTCGCGCTCATGAGAGAAGTCGATTCTACCTCATGAACCCTGATCATGACCCGAGAGAACGCAAAGCAGACTATGACAACAGGAGGAGAGGCCCGCGAAGAGATAACAGACAGAGACCTGAGGCAGCGAAACCATTCGATGTCAACATGTACGACGACGCCGAAGAAACGCCAGCACTCAGCTACGACGACAAAGACGACCGAAGGAATGTTCGCCGTAGAGACGAGCGCCCGAGGAGACCGCGTGGGGGCGATCTGTTCGCTGGGAAGGACACAGGAAGATTGCGCGATCGTAGCGCTTCTCCTGTCAGGGATGGAGATGGAAGATATGGCTTTGACCAAGAGCAGCCCGAACGCAGGACGGCTCGTCGCAGAACCATCTCGCCCGCACCACGTAAGAAGGATCTCATGGCTCCTGCTCGTGCCAGTAAAGGTCCCATAGAACTTCTACCCGCAAAGGGCGGCAAGACCTTTGGACTTGATACACCACTGACTTCGACGAGTCCTCCGAAGCGCAACAGAGAACTATTCCCCAACAAGTCCTCTCGCAGCAATCATCGCCGTTCGGACGCCCTTGACGCTGGCGAGACTGCAAGCATAAGACGTAGGCTATGCTCATGTGTCTGACATCTCGAGTCGCAGCTAATTTCTTTACAGGCAGCCTTGCTGATCGCATCACCGGAGGACCAGAGTCGGGTGGCTTCAGCATCAGAGGAAGCGCTCAAGCAGATGTACCAGGCTTCTCGATTCGGGGTGCTTCTCGCGAAGTCAACCCAGTCGTCAAGGAGTTGTTCCCTTCGAAGTTCAGCAACGGAGGAGAGCCGAACGACCTTTTCGCTGACAAGATGAGAGACCGTAACACACAACGCAGACGTGCAGAGGATATGATGTAGTGCTCAACCTCGATTGTCGCTTTGTTACGCGAAATTAGCGGGCCCAAATAGTGGCCGACGGCAGATGAGATCGAATCTTGCAGATGAAGGTTGAGGTTGAAGGAAATGGAGCATGGTCGAAAATGGGGATATGGGAAATACGCACCGGCTCACAATATTGCTGGCTTTGTGGCAGTGCGTATAGCATCACCACCACACCGAGGGACGAACAACTCTCACAAAATTGCAAGCTATAAGTGGCCTTTCAGTTGCCCATGCAGGACAAAATCCAGATGAAACGAAGGAACGAAGAAGCACAGTCGCAACACACTCAGTAGGTAGCCTCAAAAGAAACCTTCACTCCACTCCCAATTTTACCTCCGCATGAACATATGACAGAAGTGATCGCTCGTCTTAGAAAGGTCAAGAGCTGAACACAACCGAGGGTTTCTTCATAAGCCCAGCGCAGGAAGGAGCCAACATGGCTCTCAGTGGAACTTCGGCTTCAAGAGAAATCGTCGTGCATCTCGACAGCGCTGCCAGCTAGGAAGCCGCACTCGAAGAATGCAAGCAAAATACAGCTACTCAACCACAATCGCTCTTTCCTCACGGGATTCTCTCCACGACTCAGTTTCTTCGCAGCGTGCTTGCGACTTGACCTCCTCGCTTCTGTTCCAACATAACATCCTCCATTTCATCTTCCATTGGCACACGCTTTATCTGGGCCTGGCTTTTTACCTTTGCATGATCTTTGTTCCGCAGCAACGATATTTATTAGCCCCACCACTCATCATGGTACCTGGTTTTACTATCTGCACTTGAACGAAAGATTGTTGACATGCGTATTAGCCCTCACTATCGAAATGGTTCATCGACGCTCTCTTCTCCTTCCTGTCAAACATCATACCGTTTGCCCGCTCTTCGAGCGCCGTGGCCTCGCCTGCGCCGCCTGAAGCACAACCCTTTCGCTTCCTGGACCTACCTGTTGAAATTCGCTTCATGATCTACAGCCAATTCGCGGTTAGATTTGTGGATGTCAAAGTCCCTGGAGTGGATCTCCCTGGCTGCGTCGGTGACGATATCTGCGTTCGTGGATGCTTCCATCCCGCAATGCTGCGCGTCAGTCAACAGCTCAGACACGAGTACAGCGGTTATGCCATTCCTCGGATCGTACTGTGCGTCACATGGTTTCCTCACTCAACTCATGGAGAGAACGAAAGTGAGATACGATTCCAAACGGGCCGTCCAATCTTGCCGAAAAGGGTTATTGCTCAGCTGCGGTACTTCGGCATATATATCGCGACAAGGAACCCAGCTCCACATTGCAGTAAGTTGTCGCAGACATCGCCATGATACAAGCTGAACTCGAAAGATTACCTGCCAACATTGAAAGCACTTATCAGCCAGCTCCCTCCGCTGAAGCAAGTAATGTTCAGCCATACGCTCTATCTGGACGGATTCTGCGAGGAAAGGTTGAATGACCTTGCAGAGCTTCGCAGACTTGCTATATGGAGGCAGGAAGTCAGAGACTTTCTGAAATCGATCGACGACGACGGACCACCATGGAAGAACGTTTTCGACGGATTCTGGATCGACTGTCCATCATATCTGCCGCGATGGACTGTTGCTGAACGCATTGCTGGCGCACGACTAGGTTTAGACATTCCAAGAGCGAGTTTCCAAATCCTTGATGAGGAGGATGAGGATACGTTCCGACTCGATGGCTTGATTGTGAAGTTCCGAGGGATCACTCCTGTCGCTTCTCTCCTAAGAACTGGGTAGCTTTGCTGCATGGAATTACGTATTATATGGAATAGCTCAAACATGATAGCTTATTCACCTTTCCCTTCTCTGACCTCGCTTGCCGAACGATGCTGTAAGAACGCACAAACTGGCCGTGGACCGATCAACCTCGACTGAGAGCCTGAAAAGCCAGACCAGATTAACGCACAATGCTCTCGATGCTTGTGATTGGAATTGAAAGGGTGTATGTTGGATGTAGAATATCGATTGAAGCTCTGGTTGATTGATGCAATAGGGTCGAGGTGTCTCGACTGCTTAAGTAGTAGTATACAGGATCATCGAGGCCTCCGATTTCCAAGCTCTTAGCACTGCCTCCCATGATGTCTATTCAATCGGGATCAGTGACCGGTCAGGTCGAAGGGTTGTCTGCTGTCAATATTTGTTCCTCCGAAGGATGAACTTCTCTGTCGACTCCAGGTTTTCGTTGGCTGCGATACGGCTTCCGAGTCCGCCGTCAACCTACATCTCAAGAAAGAGAATGATGCCGTCGTGTTCGTTCTCAGGAATGCCACATATCATGGACCGCTCTAGCCTCGTTCCGCATGTGACAGCTATACTCGCTAATTGAATCGTATGCTCAGCCTGGTGCATCAGCTTTGTATGGCGTCTCAAGCATATACCCATGTAAGTGGCAGTATGAAGCTTTGGAACAGTATCAATAGCATCATTCTGATTGGTGACATGTAGTCATGCAAAGTACAGACCTGTTGAGACATCTGAAACCAGCTGGGTTTTCGCTGCATGCATGGCTCTTAGCTAGACGTATGCGGTTATTTTGTCTGCTCAGCCCATCCAGCTACGCATAGCTACCTCCGAAGCTTACAGCGAATCTTCACGTGTAGGCATCCATAAAAAATAGATGATGTTTGCATGTGCTCGTACCCAGCAATGTCTTGTGAGACATTGGGTGAGCGGAGCTCGAATCTGCGGCCCCACAACACAAGGCTTTCAACAAAAATTCAAAAAAGAAGCTGCTACGCTGGGTCGAACAACGGACCTTAGGATAATTGCAGAGACTGCAATCCCACGCTCTACCACTGAGCTACAGCAGCTTGTTGGGAACAAAACCGAATCTGGTCAAATATGAATTCTACATTGGGCTACGGCCACCCGGAAGCAATCTACGCTTGGCAGGACATCCACATCTCGTTTCGGAACAACAGCAATCAAAATTATGCTTTTCGTCAACACAAGCAACGTCTGAAGACAAGCTCGAGAAGGCGGTATGTCTAGCTCCAAGTCAACCTCAACCTGACGAGCTATTCAGCACAACAATCATACTTTTCTGTACCTTCAGAGGTTGACAAGATAGCTCGCACACCAGCAACGCAGGATTAAGATGCACGTTGAAGGAATATCTTGCCACATTGTCCATCCTCAGAGCAGATCAATTATCTGTCAATCCTGAATGCTCAACCGATATTCATCCATACAGCCTGATACGTTCCAACTCAAACGCGAAAGACCACACAAAACAGTAGAGCCACAGCAAATCCAACCAACCCAACCAACGTCCTCTCCTCCCCATTCTCCAAAATCACCTCTGGAAATCTCTCTTCCTCATAAAAAGCCCTCAATACTTCTCTATCCAACTTCCCTCCCATCTTCGCTGTATTCATCAAACTCACGCTCTGCAATAAGTTTACAAACCATAAATTCCAAGGGAGAGCAGGTGCACCTGTTGCTCTACTTTCCCTGTTTCTGCGGACGTATGTTCTGGCTAAGCTGCTGATGGTGATGGGATCACTTTTTGCATCTTCAAGCATGGCGCGGAAGAGATGGGGTTGGAAATTGTAATTGTCGCCTTCGCGGAAATCGAGGCGGGTGAAGGAGGCATCGTGTTCGATTATGTTGTGTTGGCGCATGAGGACGAGATCGAAAGTGCCATCTTTGCGGAGTAGAGGGCGAAGAGGACGAGTTATGGAAGAGGCAAGAGCCTATTCCATGTGTAGGGCTATCTTCAAAGCTTCCTCGACTTGAGGCAAGGTTATGTTTTTGCCATCACGAGGGCTTGTTGGGTTAGTGGTGGCTGTAAAATAGCAAGGATCAATGTACGAACAGGTAGCCTTGATTAGCCAAGGCATTTAAACCTGGACATGGACCACGGTCTGCGATATTGCCTCTGGCATAGTAGTGGTCGCCGCCTTTCGAGTTGATGAGTCCATTGACGTCTCTTTGTGAGGCATTGAATGTCAGAAGGCCTTTGAGGCAGTCCCACAGACCGAGATACATTAGAATGGATTCTTCTTGCAAAGGCAAAGAGTGGCACAAAAAAGCCCAATGGACAGAAGAGACAGCATTGAAGGATATCTGTCTATAATCATAGCAACACAGGTAAACACAGGTAGTGTCATTCAATATTGCATGCAGACTCTTCCTCCGACTGAGCTGACGTTCTCACGTACCACTCGGACAGGCATCAATGGTCAGCTCAGTCGTGTTCCCTCGGTGTCGTGCGTACCTACAGGTACTTTCAAAGGCTGCGATACCCATGATATAGCGAAGGATTTATGTAGACGCTAGTGCTGACGTGCAGCTTTATTGCATGCATATATTATACTTCGCCTACCAGACCGCTGAAACATTTCCAGTTCGTGAAATCTTCAGAAGTTGCTTGCGCGTATTCTGGAAACTAAAATACATTGCACGACGATACAAAATTGATCCTTCTAGAGTGGTGGCCTGGGATGCGGGAGAGCACTTATTCTCTTTGGCTGCAGTACACCGCGAGACGCTTACGAGAGTCGTAAGGCCACCCAACTCCGGATCAAGAACGCATGTGAATATCATCAAACGTACCATTTGCCAGAAATGGTAACGGTGATACTCTGGCACTGCCCACCGTTACAGCCTCAAATTCGTTCCAGGCATCCCTTGCTTCACTATAATAATTGAAAGAGTCCAAAGCTGAAGGGAATCACACCTTGTGAATCGTTTGGAAACTCACCATGGATGCTCCCAACTTTCGCCCCGGCTTTCTTGATAGACTTCTCGTTGGCTTGTTCCACTTCGTAAACTTTTTCATCCCGTGGCACAAACTTCCTAGTATCATCGGTGCACTCAATCTGGATGCTCTGCGTGTTGAGCTGCGCCAGTTCAATCTCCACGATGGGTACACGTCTGCCACAGCCCAAGGCAACACCGAGAATACACCTTTAGATGACAAGCGTTTCCTTTCGGCGAGAAACTCGGAAGGCAAGGACAACTCACTTACCATGCCCAAGATGGGCTGTTCTGGGATAAGACTCGGTCGCAACTTTCCTAGAAAATATTGTGAGAAGCCAACCGAAGAAGAGCTGTGGACACCAAATCCAAGACTGGTCAGCGAAGCTTTCATGTCCAGAAAGCCAGGAGAGTTCAAGCCAGCTACTACACTGAACCTTCTCGCCGCTGCTTGGATCCAGTTCCAGGTTCACGATTGGGTTTTCCATGAAAGCGTGAGTATAATATATGTGAGTTTGCAATGCGACATGCTGACCAGAGAATCCAGAGCGAGGAGACATTCGACGTGCCTCTGCTTCCAAATGACACTTGGCATGATCATCAGATGAAGCTGTATCGTACCAAACCAGATGAAGTGCTCGATGCGTCCGACATCAAATGTCCTGGTTACAAGAACACCTCAACAGCTTGGTAAGCTTGCATCTCGGTTGGTCTGATTATGTCCCATGTTAACTTAAACCCATAGGTGGGATGGCTCTCAGATATACGGTCCGAGTGAAGCTGTGACCAGAGAATTGAGAGATCAACATCAAGACGGCAAGTTGCTCCTCGAGACAAGAGGCTACGAAGAAACTTTCTTGCCTCGTGATGCCGAAGGCAACCCAAAGACAGGCTTCTCAGACAACTGGTGGACCGGAATGGAGTTGTTGCACACACTTTTCGCTTTGGAACACAATGCCATCTGCGACAAAATCCGTGAAGCACATCCTGATTGGACCGGGTAAGGATTTCGGGAGCCGTGATTGGTGAGCTTGTTGCTGATAACACTTAGGGACAAGATCTTCGACAAAGCTCGTCTTGTCAACTGCGCCCTCATGGCGAAGATTCATACAGTGTAAGTCGATATGGCCCGCACAAGATGATTGCAGTCATACTGACCTTCGCGATTGCAGCGAATGGACGCCTGCTATTTTGGGTCATCCCACACTGGAGATCAGCATGAATGCGAATTGGTATGCAATCCACGCAACTAGCGCCTAGTCCAAGAACGTTATTGACAACTTCGAAGGTGGGGAATCGCAGGAGAAACCCTCAACAAGATTGTGGGCAGGATTTCCAAGACTAGCGAGGCCATCAGCGGTATCCCAGGATCAACAGTCGACCATCAAGGCGTCCCGTACTCGCTCACAGAAGAGTTCGTTTCAGTATACAGGATGCACTCGCTTATACCGGGTGAGTCAATAATACCCACCTTGGTTGTATTTGGCTAACAAGGGCGTAGACAATGTCGCATTCTTCGATGTCGCAGGTGGCAAGCATAAAGCCACGGTTCCAGTGGCCGAGATCACCTTCAAGGACGCCGTAAAGCCTCTCAAGTCCGGCGGAGTCTCTTTCGCCGATGCATTCTATTCCTTCTGCATCAACTATCCCGGTGCGATTACCAACAACAACTATGCCAACCTGATGAGGAATCTTCCAACTCCAGATGGTCAAGTCCGTGATCTGGCTACGGTCGATATTCTACGCGACCGCGAGAGAGGAGTCCCCCGCTATTGCCAATTCAGAAGACTTCTTCGACTGTCTGTTCCAAAGACTTTCGAGGAGCTGACTGGTGGTAACAAGGAGCTCGCAGCAAGACTCAGCGAAGTCTACAGTGGTGACATCGAGACAGTAGACGCGTTAGTTGGCTCACAAAGCGAGCCTGTCATCAAAGGCTTCGGATTCAGCGAGACCGCCTTTCGCATCTTCATCCTGATGGCCAGTCGGAGACTCAACAGCGATCGATTTATTGCCGGACAATGGAATGCTGAAATGTACACCGAAGTCGGCTTCCATTGGGTCCAGAACACGGGCATGAAGGATGTACTGGCAAGACACTTCCCAGAGTTGGCGGCGGCTATACCGAAGAAGACAAATGTGTTTGCACCTTGGGTGAAGTTGCCTGGGTCGAGGGCTTACACGGGCGTCGAGACTAATGCTCCTATAACATGATTAGGGGTCAAAGAACGTCGAGAACCAGTTTTGCATGGTTGGAAACGCTGAAAATCATTTGTCTATAGTAGTTTTCGAAATCATATCACTTGTTCGAGCCTTGAGGGTGGACCCTTCCTGGCAATACGCGTGAAGGATGCGAATAATTGTGATATCGCGTGAAGGCGTCATGTGGCGAAGAACGTAGGCGCTCTTGTCTTTTGTAAGAAGCCAAGTTTCATGAGCATTAGGCAGTCAAGAGCAATAAATACCATGTTTATTGGAGTACATCAGGCAGAAGAGGAAGGGGCGAGCCGCAAAGGGTGACTTGAGCGGGCAGAATCGGCTTGGCATGCCACGTGCGCCGCGTCATTGTCGCGGTGCATCGCGTACGCCTCCAAGGCAAGCGCTGTTGCATTTGTGGATAAAACAAGTCCGCGTCGCCACTTTAGTTGTCGAGATAGATGATCGATCATGCCTGCGTAAGTCTTGATCTGTCATTAGCTGAGTGAAGCTGCTAACAATAACGTAGACCTGGTGATCAGTGGAAGGACCACAAGTTCACTAATCCGTACGAGGAGCAAAAGGACCACATCAATGAATACACGGCACAGGAGATAGCTACGCTGCAGAGTCGTCTCGACAAGCAACTTGGTCCCGAATACATCTCGACACGTCCTGGAAACGGAGGCGGCAAAGTCCACTATCTTGCTGCAGAAAAGGTCATCAATCTTGCCAACGAGGTCTTCGGTTTCAATGGCTGGAGCAGTGCTATTCGAGATGTCCAAATCGACTTTGTGAGTCTCTCTGACTCTCCACGGAGTCTTGTTATGCTGACCACCACAGTGCGACGAGAGCCCGACAACGGGAAAGATCAACTTAGGACTGTCTACAATTGTGCGCGTCTCTTTGAGAGATGGCACATTCCACGAGGCAAGCTCTCCAGCGCGTTCATTTATCTACTCGAGCTGATACTGTATAGGACATCGGATATGGCCACATCGAGAACTGTAAAGGCAAAGCAGCCGCCTTCGAGAAAGCGAAGAAAGAAGCTACGACCGACGCCTTGAAAAGAGCATTGCGCAACTTCGGCAACGTGCTGGGCAACTGTCTATACGACAAGGACTACCTCCAGAGAGTGACAAAAGTCAGGATTGCGCCATCTAAATGGGATGCCGAGAATCTACATCGTCACCCAGACTACGCTCCCATCAAGAAAGAAGCCATAGCCGGCCCCTCTGGATCTACAACCATTGCTTCGAACCCGCCGGCACGCATGCCTAGCGCCCAATCGAACACATCGGAATTCGAAGACGAGTTTGGAGGAAATCTGTTTGACGAGGTGGATTTCAGCCACCCTGATGAGGTTCGCTTGGACAATTCTATTACCGAAGTCTCTGTCGAGACGCCCGTCCGACCTCCTGCCAACTCTGTCTCAGCACAAGCTATGAATCGCCAACAACCGAACCGAGTAGCATCCATGCCCAACGTACGACAGTTCTCTGGCGGTCCTCAGCAGAACGGTCAACAGAACGGACAGCAAGCTCGTCCCCAAGCACCTTCCCAGACCTTCAAGAACACAAACAGCATGAACAACCAACCACCCAACCGCATGATGGGTCCTCCTCACCAAGCAAACAATCAGAATGGCTTTCGCTCAAACCCCTCATCCGCCTCAGAATCGACAACCACCAATGGCAGACAAATCACACCTCCCGAATCAGTGATTACGCCCTCCCAGGTGCCGTCCCATGTGCCATCTGGTTTCGTTTCAGGTGCTGCTGCTTCTGCTCTGGTTCAACCGCCGGAGTCCGGTGCCGTTCCTCCAATCAAACTTTTCGACCCCCATCACGAAAGTCCCTCGATTAGACGAACACAAGGAGTCGATCTCCGCAAGTCTGCGCCTATCAAGCGCTCCGAAGTCGGCGCTCCTACTGTACCAATACCAAATCCGAAACCGATGATGAACGGAGGGGCACCCGCCAACAGATCGAATTTCGTCAACCCAGCCATGGATGCTGGTCGACGTATCGGTATGCCTGGAATGCAGCAAAGTCCGTTGGCAAATAGAAGTGCCTACAAACCTCCTGCAATGAAGAGACCGTTGCCTGCAGAAGCCCCTGTTGGCAGACCACCACTTGCCGACATGAGTAATGTTCAGCAGACTGACGGAGCTAGCGACCCCAAAAAGCTGAAGATGGATGCCGTACAGGAGCCACCAAATCCAGCCAGCGGAGAGACTGGAGCCGCGGCTTGAAGTAGTCGAGTATCGTGAAGGCATGAAGCGAGGCGTTTGTTCGGGTTGAAAGTGGCTTGTGAGTTGATCCTTGGGTGCATTCTGCGGAGTATTGCGTTTTGTGGGTCTTTGAGGTCCGGTGTTTGCTGGAATGGGACAATGATGATATCCTTGGCTTGGTAGCAATAGGGAAAATCCCTTCGAAGCAAAAAAAGAAGCTTCAGGAGCGAGCATGGCGAATATTGAAATCTTCCATACTACTCTCTCCACCCGCATCTGTTCTCTTGATCTTGATATGACGTCTTTCTTGTGCGCTGCCACTGCCAGAGGTAGCAGGCTGAGAAGCCTCGAGGGTCAGAGGACCCTCCCCGACCAATTTCTCGATGACCTTGACCTTGCCCTCAGCACGCTTGAGGCGATCGTCAAAGTCAGTGACCGAATCCTCGTTGTTCTCAGTAGACAAAGTCTCAGCCTCTGTCAAAGCATACAGGGTCTGCAAATGCTTCTGCAATCTAGTGCCACCTGAAAGCTTGGGCAACTTGTACTCGCTTGCCTCAGTAACAGCAGAATTTTGATCTGAAATTCTTGCTTCCCAAACGGCATTTCTGCCTGCTAGGTTTCCCATTGCTGCAAACTTTTCAAATCCTTTTTCGAGGCCGAAGAGGCGGCCCTCGATGCGACCGGCGCGTGATCCATCTGCTACTCCGAGGTTGTAGCCTTCGGTGTAGTATTCCTCTTCGAGGTTGAAGAGGGAGTCGAAATCATCGAGTTGAGGGTTTGCCATGATTGTTGAGACTTTGTGCCGAGGATTTGATTGTAATTTCTGTGTATCGTTGTACTGCGTTCCAGGAATTCTTTTCAATTTGGTGGAATGTTTGGATGTTTATCGAAAAAGTTCTGGTATGGCGGTAGGGCTGGACAGGGACGTCAGGTGGGATGGCGGGTGCAGCCGAGCAGTTGAGTCACTTTCAGCAGCAGTTTGGACCCCTCCAAAGCTGAAACTTGACCGACAAGAAGCACACGCAATTGTCCAACCTATCACCTTGTCGAACTACTGAACAGCAAAGTCTGTAATACGCACACAACCGTCATTTCAAATCCTACAAGGAAAGATCGAATCACGCGACAAGTTATTATGAGCGAGCGCAAAGAGATCCTGCCCGAGGAGGGCAAGAAGAATATCCTCATTACTTCTGCCCTTCCCTACGTCAACAACGTTCCTCACTTGGGCAATATCATTGGTAGTGTTCTATCTGCCGATGTCTTCTCCAGGTCAGTCTCGGTCTAGCGACGTTTGCGCAATCATGTCTGACGTTCTGGTCCCAGATACTGCAAGGCGCGTGGCCTGCCCACTCTCTTCGTCTGCGGTACTGACGAGTACGGAACTGCCACCGAGACCAAGGCTATCGAGGAAAAGTGCACACCGCAAGAGCTTTGCGACAAGTACCACAAGCTTCACGCAGAGGTCTACGAATGGTTCAACATTGGCTTCGACATCTTCGGCCGCACTCCTACCACCCAGCAGACCGAGATTGCTCAGGACATCTTCACAAAGCTCCACAACAACGGCTTCTTGGAGGAAAAGACAACAGTGCAGCCTTACTGCGAAACACACAACTCGTTCTTGGCCGATCGCTTCGTCGAGGGAGAATGCCCACTTTGCGGTTACGAGGATGCAAGAGGAGACCAATGCGACAAGTGTGGACATCTTCTCGATCCACTGGATCTGAAGAAGCCTCGCTGCAAGCTCGATGGCGCAACACCCGTCGCAAGAGAGACAAAACACGTTTACCTGCTGTTGGACAAACTCCAAGCACAGGTTGAGGAATGGTCGGCAAAGTCGAGCAAGGAGGGTGCATGGTCGTCGAACGGTATTCACATCACAAACTCTTGGTTACAGGAGGGCCTCAAGCCTAGAGGTATCACCCGTGACCTGAAGTGGGGCACCAAGGTTCCTCTTGCTGGCTACGATGAGAAGGTCTTGTACGTCTGGTTCGACGCTTGCATTGGTTACGTTTCCATCACAGCAAACTACACGGATCAGTGGCAGAAGTGGTGGCACAACCCTGAGAACGTCAGCTTGTACCAGTTCATGGGCAAGGACAACGTCCCCTTCCACACTGTCGTTTTCCCCTCATCTCAGCTCGGTACTGGCGACAAGTGGACCATGTTAAACCATCTCTCCACCACCGAGTACCTCAACTACGAACAGGGCAAATTCAGCAAGAGCAGAGGTATTGGTGTTTTCGGAACCAACGCAAAGGAGACCGGTATTCCCTCAGATGTTTGGCGTTACTACCTCCTGTCCAGACGTCCCGAGACTGGCGACACCGAGTTTGAGTGGACTGGTTTCATCAACTCCAACAACAACGAGCTGCTCAAGAACCTTGGTAACTTCGTCAACCGCATCGTCAAGTTCGTCAACTCGCCCAACTTTGAGGGTGTCGTGCCCGACTACACCAAGTACAACGACCCGGAGGGCGTCCTCACGGCCCACAAGAAGGAAGTCAACGAAGCGCTCAAGGACTACCTGGCCACCATGGATGCCGTCAAGATCCGCCAAGGTCTGCAAGCAGCCATGCACATCTCCTACCTCGGAAACAAGCTGCTCCAAGACAACAAGCTCGACAATGCCCTCGCAAAGGACGAGCCTGAACGCTGCGCTGCTGTCGTCGGTCTGGGTCTGAACCACGTTCACCTACTCGCCTCGATCATCGCTCCCTACATGCCCTCCACCAGCAGTGCCATCCTCGAACAACTCAACACCACTCTCCTCATCATCCCCGATGACTGGCAAGGCAACAGCATCGCCCCCAACCACAAGCTCAACGCCGCCGCTCACTTGTTCCAACAAATCAAGCCCGAGAAGGAGAAGGAATGGCGCGAAATGTTCGGTGGTGAGGAAGCCAAGAAGGCCAAAGCAGAAAAGGAGGCAAAGGCCGCCGCCAAGAAGGCAGACAAGGAGAAGAAGAAGGCTAAGAAGGAGGCCGAGAGAGCCAAGGCCAAGCTCGCTAAGGACGCCGGCAAGTCTGTCGAGGCTGCTGAAAAGGACGGCGCCGAGAAGGCCGAGGCTGGCGATGCTGTCGAGGAGGTAACTGAGGGTGTCAAGCAGGCAGCTCTGCAGACCAGCTAGAGATGTGTTGCTTTTGCATGCATGCATGACTGTGGGGGGGGAAAAAACCAGCAAGACTTTTTTGGAAATTCGTGTTCGGCATACCCGGCGTTTTCTCTTCTTAGACGAGTATCATTGAATGATGTTTTGGAATGAACCTCATTGTCACCACATCTCTTCTACCAACATTTCTGTTTCCCCCCTTCACCAGTTGACGAGCCGAATTTTTTCCAGGCAGTGAAAATATGCAAGCTCTTTTTGAGAAACGCTTCATTCGCAAGCCCCTTTAGCTCAGTTGGTAGAGCGCGGCACTAGTAATGCCGAGGTCACCGGTTCGACTCCGTTAGGGGGCAT
>JAKLML010000092.1:0-83610 GCA_022813425.1 Aureobasidium lini | reverse complement strand
GAAATTCGAGGGGATTACTAGGAGACACTGCTCTAGCTTGTAGAGTAATAAAATTTGATGAATTCGATGATTTTTACGTCACTTCTGGTACACCGATGGAGGTTATTGCGTTAATGTTGTCCCATGATCTACGAGAGTTGATGCTAGTGCTGGGGAGATTGTCACTTGTGACAGGGTCACTCCTGCGACAGCCAGGATCGTGTTCTTGCATCAATTGCACCAGTTTTGAATTTGTTACCTGTTGAAGGTGAAGTTGCATGGCCACATCTGGAAAATTTGAACATTGATTCTAGTCCAACGGTCTCGAAGGGCAACTGGGTATTTACCTGGCTCGTCTTTGTTGGCGCGTATCATGAATTCGGAGGATGATTGAGGAGATGAAATGCTGTTGACTTAATGTGTCCAATGAGAATGGTATTGTTGCTCATTATCAGTGGCATTGGCACAACTGCTAGGGATTCATTCTTAGCTGTGTTTATGTGGTCTGATCTTTTTTGGCATCACAAGGGCGCTCGGTCATACACATCACGATGTTCGAGAACCGAGATTCACAGCAGTTGGAGATTTATTCAGATAGTTGTTAAGGATTCAAATTCGTGAACAAAGTTTAGTTACAATGGGTCGCCGGACAATGCGGCTTGAAGAAAACCGGATCCGGTGATGATGGAACCAGCCCATATAAATCGTACAAAGTGGTAAGAAAATCGAATTTTGCGTTATGCGACCTCTTATTGAGTAGCAGCCGAGCCAGTGAACTGAGCGCAGCAAGGTGCGATACCGTTGACCTGGTCGGATGTGAGGATGTTGTTGCGAGCACATGTGTACTTGGCCTGCAAGCAAGCATCTTGAGCCTGAGTGAGCTGGCCAGCAGAGCAAGCGGCAGAAGCAGCGGAGACCTCGTTTGTGCAGTAAGCAGCGTTTTGGCGGCACTCGGGGTCGACGTTGTCGGCACCTGTGGAGAGACCGTATAGCACATTGCTGACACCGTTGGTGAGGGATCCAACAATGCCACCGGTGACACTCGAGATGATGGTTGAGACGTCGTCGGGGAGCTGTGCTTGGGAAAGAATGTTGTTGGCAGCAGCTAGGATGTTTTGAACATTGCCACCGACGTTGCCGGATTGATAATCGAGGAAACCGGCGAGAGGCTGGAGGAGGGTACCACAAGCGAGGTTGCTTGTAGCATCATCGGTGGATTGACGATTCTCAAGAGGTGCTGCGAGCGAGACGCTGGCGAGAGCAGCGGTCAAAAGGTAGGTGATTTGAACCATGGTGAAGTTGGATTGTTTGGTAGTAATAGAAGTTGTAAATGGAGAGAAGTATTTGTGGTGGATGTAGGAATAGTCGTGTTTGAATATCAGTGAGGATGTGAATGGAGACGATATTCTGAGGATTCAAGTCTTGTTATAAACCATTGCAAGATCATGGAGGGCATCTCACAATGTTACCTCAAGGCTGTGCAGTTGTCTATCATTGCATGTAACAACGTTCAGCAATGAAGATCTTGACTGTTCTGCTGTGAATGTAGAACGTGCGTTGACTGCTTCGAGTTCATGCAAGCGTTGAATATGGAGGAATCCAACAGCACTGTTTGTATGATTCAGGAAAGCGGCAAATCTTGGTTGATGAACAGAAGATCTTGTGCAACAAAGAGAAGAATTTGAACGATCAGAATGAAGGCGGTATTTGATCAGCAGTTGATCAACCCAGGAGATGCTTAATTGTGGGGCTCCGGCGGGGAGATGGGATTCGATCAGCGACCAGATCTGCGGTAGAATCCTTTACACGGTGCCTGTTTCATCTCCACCTCTGTCATGGCTCGGAGCCTTCAACCCGAGAACTCAGCCATACCAATTCTGTCGAATGCACAACAGTTGATGGTCGCTCCGAGGACGGCGAGATTTGGGAAGATATCGTTGTGTTGGTCAATCTTGGTGACGTTGGCCAAGTCGCCGTTGAAGCTTGACGGATTTGGCAACTTTGCCGCCGACCACAATCTCATGAGGGACTCAAGGCAAACATAGATCATGTCGGACGTCCCTCTAGAGAGGATGTTGAGACGAAAAGGAGGCACTGCCTGGATATGCCACATATCGAACACGACTGTAACTCCCACCCAAGATGGACACACTTTACTGAATCCATATGTCAGCTAATGGTAGGAGGAGGAGGCGAAGACAGAAACGACAGACTTACTCAACGTCGCATTCTTCAGTGTCTTGTCGTTATCTTGTTACTATGTACCATGTCTCGCTGACATGTCATAGTACAATAATCGAATATCCTTGTTTCATGCTCTTTGTGGGCAGCTTTTTGCGCTCCATCCTATTACTTGCTGAATATCATTTGGTGCAGACCACCGCCACGTTCATGACCCCGTCAACCGTTTTGTCTCCCTACCAATTTCCCCTCTTAAACCGATCTCAGATCACCTCTATCTCGCATGGCTTCGTGACATAGCAGTCACCATCTCAGGGAGGATCACAGATCTGCTTGCGACCTTCCATCCCGTGTCATCAGCGCGTCCAACGGTCACAGCGTCGACATGATTTAACAAAACACGGAAGCCAGGAAGTAGGAGCTACAAGGGGAAGGAATTTAGGCTTCGAGCAGAAGATACCTCGGACAAAACTACAGAATTTTCGGAGACTGATACCTCAAGTCGGAGATAGAAATCACGCCTGTTCTACGAGTCGTGAACCATCTTACCAGGCCCTGCGTTATTTCAGGACTCTCGATCACCGCTTCGGCTCCTTGGCGCTAGAGTGATGAAGGAAACCATGCTCAGCCGAAGCTCATGAGGCAAAATGCTGTCAGGGCGGCTACTGGAAATTCCCCGCAATCTGTTCTTCCTCTCATCACGCGGATTCGTTCGAGCATCGCTCAGACCGGGCATCACCGAAGCACGAGCCAGGTCTGTGAACACTTACGATATGTATCTCCAGTCTTATCCTAGCCTTCAAGAGTGAAGCATCTACTCCAGGGCACGGCCGGCACCGTGGAAAGTTCTCAAGAATCGAGCCGTCACAGACCTGATGTTCTTCTTCGCTTACCGCTCCACGTCTTGCTTTCTTCACAATGGGAACATCGAACCAAAACCACAATAACACATGAGCCAGCCATGGACTGGAGACACAAGAGGCAATTTCAGCATCCTGAATGCTTTGAGATTCAGATAACATGCACTCTCACTCGCCTTTATACCTAAAACCACGGTGTCCCCTCCTTGCTCTCGGTGATATGAGACCAAATACAACGTTCCATCCGACGTCTCTACTCTGGTTTTCCACACTCGGTCGTTAGGAGACAAAGGTTCGCTCGATGACATATGAGGACCAGGAAGTCCACGCTCACTTTTTCCATACGAAATTATGCAAGTGGAGTTTCAACCGGATCGCTCTTACTTGTCATGGCTGAAGTATAAAATGGTTCCCGTCCGAGCACTCTCTTCTCACAAATCTGGAACAGTACTTCCCAGAGTGACAGAAACCGTACAACCACAAGCAGGGCTAGGTTTGCGTTGTCAGACATTTTGTTGCAACAAAGCTGATGTGACGCAAGGGAGGATCACGAAGGAAAGTTCTCAGGTCAGTGATCCTCTAACTGCTCACACCCTGTGCAGGTATCGGATCACTGTTTGCTTGCCGGCTTCTGGAGTAGACAAAGGCGAAGAAGCGAAGAGAACGTGAGGTATCACAGACCTGTCTGCCATTCTTCTTCCATGTGTCCGTCTGTGTAAGTTGAAGATCTTGAACAGCAGCGCCACAATCGTTCCAATCGGCTTCGGGTGTGCCGAAAACATCTCGTACGCACACTTACAGGTACTGTAAGAGGATGATCAGAACATTCCGAGCTTTTTGATGCTTTTGTAGATGAACATCTCTAGCAAATGAGCTCGAGCTCCAATCTTCAGAGGCGAACAAGCCGGTTGGTGAAATACTGAGGACTTCGAGAGGAAAATCAAACTCTGTGCCTGCCTTCATCGCTATCGTGATGGCCATTTTTCGATTACTGTTATTGCATAAACCTCTACTCCTCGCACATCGTTCCGCTATGCCATCCTAAAAGAGCATTAATCCTTCCTCGCTGTTCCACATTATCACATAATCAGTACAGAAGCAAGGTCATATGTCCAAAAGACTTGGACAGTGTCAGAATCATGCGTTCTGAACTTCAGACCATACCGAATCCTGCTTGAGATCCTACTTCGCGCTCTACGCCAAAGTATATAAGACCATCTTTGTCAGCACAAATTTTCTCTTTTCATCCGCAATGACTCCTTCATATCATGTGGAGAGAAGAAAAAGAAGGGAAAGAAGCGTGCGACTCATAGAGCCTTTGACGGAGGCACAGCAGGACAAGGCAAGAACACGGGTCCATGAGCCCGATAAAACCGACCGAGCCTCTGGGTGGGGATGAAGCTACAGGAGAAGAGCGAGATGACTAATGAGGATACCCCGTGAAAGATATGGTTCATAGACCTGATTAGTCTTCTCCCCTCCCGCTTTGTGAAAGGCGACGATCGACAAGAAGCAATGGCAGCTGTTGCGGAGTCCTTCGCCATTCCCGAATTTGGTGCTTGTAGTCTTTTTCGTTGATAGAATACGCGGGCAACTGGAATATTGGTGGTGCTTTGGATTCCTTTAAAAGGACTCCAGCAATTGGATCGTTGTCCATACTCAAATGCAGGAAGGAAACAGGGAGTCCACAGTTCTCGATAATGTTGGTATAGTATACACGTTCAAGCAATCGCTGGCGTCTGACCAATACTGTACACCAAATGTGATCACCATTTCATTCCTTTGTCATACATGCAGTGTGGTCATGGCAATCCAAGGCAGTTTTCCGGGTTGGAATCTTGCACAAAGCAATCACGCGTCTTCCATCCATACGCTCAAGAAGACATGTAGCCCACTCAACCGCCTACACTTTCATTTGTGGCTATAAAGCCAATCTGGAGAGTTTCATCCTTGTTTACATAACTGATACATCATCCACTGTTTAGAGACAACCATCAGCAGCTTGACCCAGGAGAGGCTATGGTCTCATCAATACATATGTTTCGCCTGACACAATAACATGGGAGGGGGAGGCAGAATCACAGGTCCATGAATCTGATCAACATGCCATTGACTCGGCCGAGCCTTTATTCAATCCGAAGACACCAAAGCAATGATTATGTAAGTCTTGACGGAAGAATGACTGAACGAGAGTGTTTACGGTTCACAGACCTAAGCAACGCCCTATAGTCGCTCCCGAGAAGATGCCAGAAGTATCGAGGACGACTCAACACACTACTACTTCGTTTATCGCGTCCGGTCTTGATATAGAACCGTAAATCGGGATTCTGTATTCTTGATGCCTACTTCCTTTTCTACGTTTTCATCTATGTTTTCTCTGATATCTTAACTGCTGTATGTAGCTATAAAAGCACTACCTAACTACACAATTACACTTTCCTATCACGCTGCTCGTGCTGAATATGAGGAGAGTGTGGATTACATCTTTCTATTGCGATCCCTTATTACTTTACAAGACGTCAGATCTCAAAAGCTAGGAAATAGGAGGGGAAGTAAAGCAAGAAACACAGGTCCATGAAGCCTTCAGAAACAGAATAACCTTAACAAGACATGGATCGAAGTGTAAGTATAAAAGACAAGACAGGAGGAACAGGAGGAGATGAAGGCTAGAATGGTTCGTTGACCTGATCGCCTTTTAGCCCTCCTTGTTCCCACTTTTGCGAATGTTTTGGAAGGGTTCATATTTCGGGTACTCCAAAACGCACGCCGAAAGGACGCTGGCTAGTTGCCATGCTACATCGAGAGCCATCATTGGAGGTTTGAGATATTATAAGTATCCACACCCAGCTCAACGAAACACATCTCGCAAGACACATTTCGCAAAACACTCAATTGACATGATCTCAAGCCTCGTGCACTTTCCACAGCACATCACAACACAAAAGCCAAAAAAATCAGAAAGGAAAAAGATATCTCATTCACACATTGCGACTACATATCTATCATTCAACAAGCAACATCAATGTTTCTCCTCAGCTTTATACCCACTCTCTCCAGGCCTATCCACAGCCTTGAATTGATCTTCCGTGACACCTTTACCCATGGCAGCGGTACTGGACACACCGCCCGAGACCATCTTGAGCAATTCGTCAACGTAATTGGCTCCAGACCATTTCTGATGTTTGAGGACTTCTACGCCATTCTGTGCATCTCGTTAGTAAAACCATAAAAGGAAGGGTGGGGGGTCGGTGATAAATGCTTACCTCTTGTTCTTTACTTTGGATAGTCTCTCCGTATGCACGCATACCTCTGGCAGCATAATCCTTGGAGAATGAGTCGGAGATGAGTGCGGTCTGATGCAAGCCTGCCAATGTGATGAACTGCCAACAGTATCCCAATTTCGCCAATCGCTGGATATAAGTTTCTTGCTCGGAAGTGCTCATGGCGGTCTTCCAGTTGAACGAAGGAGACAAATTGTAAGCGAGCTTCTGCTCAGGCCACACAGCATGAACTCCAGTGGCGAATTCTTCAGCTTGAGAAAAGTCAGGTAGCTTCGACTCCATCCAGATCATATCGCAATAAGGAGCGTAAGCGATGGCGCGGTTGACGGCGCATTGGCAGCCGCCGCGGTAGCGGTAGTAGCCTTCGCGTGTGCGGGCGGATTCCCAGTCAAAGTGGACGTCGACGCCGGTGAGAGCTTTGGCGATGGCGCGTGATTCTGCGTTGCTCTTGCCCTTGGCTTGTTGTTCGAACTGGCTGATCAGTTCCGCCTTGTTGACGTGGACGCCGGCGTTGATGGTGTCGACGACGGCTTCGGAGAAGAGTTTGAGATGTGCTTGCTCGGTCCAGGTATCTTCGATAGTTTGCAACTCATCACCGGATTTTCCTGCCGCTTCGGCGGCACCCATGAGTTCGCTGAGGGGTTGGAGGGCGGGGTTTGTTGCGCCGACGATGAAGGCGTGGTCGCGGGGATCGATGGTCGAGGTGATGAGAGTGGCGGCTTCGGAGTCTGTACGAGCGACGGCGAGGAGGTCGCTGCCCATGATATCGGCCTGGGCACGGATGGCAACAAGGCGGTTGATATGTTCACTGATGGGAACGAGGACTTTGCCAGCCATATGTCCGCACTTTTTTGTTCCAGGAGCTTGGTCCTCGATATGGATACCGGCAGCACCCTTCTCAACGAACAGTTTTGTGAGCTTCATGATTGCTGTGAGACCACCGTGACCAGTGTCAGCATCGGCGACGATGGGACGGAGGAAGTCGGTGTTTGCGAGGTTCTTGCGCTCGGAGGCAGGGGTGGAGAGTCTTTCATGGCGTTGCTTGCGGTCGTGGAAGAGTTGTGCCATGAAGAGATGTTGTACCTTGTCGGGGACGGTGGTGTATGGGTAGTCTGCAAGATCGGGACCGGGCTCATCGGTTGATGATGCAGTCGAGGAACTTTGCCAGCCTGACACGTAGACGGTGTCGAGGTATTTGGCCATCTGGGTGACCATTACAGGGTCGAGACAGCCGTACGTGAAACTAGCATCTTTTTCCTGTTCGTGTGTGTCAGCATTGAGCCTGATGATACCTTTCCGAGCTCAACTTACGGCGAATCTCTTCTCTACAATATCCCAAAGCTTCTTGGAAAGAACATTGCCGGGATGTTGGATTGTCAAGTTTCCACGCTTGTTGGCAATCTGCTCAGCGGTAAAAGGACGCTTTGTGTATCTCCAGCGAGGGGAAGACCACCATTGCTTGATGGCAGCAACTTCATCCTGGAATTGTTGCTCTTCGGCGTCGAGGGAAGAAGACATGTTTGGTAGAACCTCTTTGACGTGGCCCAAGATATTCTTGAGTCTTTCTGCCAGCTTGGCGGTGGTGTTTTTGATGAGATGAGTGGTCGTACGGACAAGGTCGACAATTCAATCACAGGATGTTGTTGGGGTAGGACACAAAGTACTCGAACTTAAACAGAACTTGGAAATAATAGAGTGGGCACAAGAGCGGGGAGACAAGACCTCATATATACGTCTTTGACAGCTCGAGAGTTCAGTTTGACTTAGCGGTACTCGTTCGAACAAGCAGCGTCACGAACGAATCAGAAACATGGCCGGAGCCAATCGGATCAGTGGCTGCAATGGTAGACTCAGAGGTTCGCAGCAAAAACGAAGCTCTTGGACCTCGGTGAGAGCTCCTTGTCTGCGGTTTTGCCCATGACGATGCGCCGAGCGGTTGTGACTTGACGTTGACTCCCTTCATCCGAGGCTTTGGAGAAAGCGAAAAGGGCCAGGCCAAGCGTCTGGGGAAAAGCACATGAAAGTCATCGAGATTCCGGGGAACGCGTTGCCGAACGTTGTCCGAGCAATAATCGACCATTTCGAACATGTCATGATTTGAATTTCGTGAAGCAATTGCACTTCTTGATTACGTCGCATGTGATGCTCATGTGCGAAGATTTCTTGATGTCGCTCTTGTGTCGAGATAACATGGTCTGCTCAAGGGAGCAATAGATGGAGAAACACTTGGAACATCAGTAACTCAAGACTTCCGCAGTGTGGCCGTTCTTTGTGAAGATGTCGCCGTTTTCTAAGCAGATTGCCGACCCTGGCACGTTCATGGCCGAGGCTGTCTCTCCTGCCAACGTCTGCTCGGTCAAGTACCGAAACCATCTCCTGTTCTCGTGTACTGCTTTGACTCATCCACGAGTATCTTTCGGAGCTGCTTCGGCCAGCCTCAGAAGATGCCGGTCGCGAAATATCGCATTGCAGCTGTTAATATCTGAGGAAGATTCACCATCGAGATTGACGTGTTCAAGTGCCAATATTGAGCGGCATCTCCAATTTAGAGGATTTGCAAATCATAATAGGCATTAGTATATACAGCTATGTGCTGCATGTTGATTTCAAATCTTGGAGGTTCTGGTACCAGCCTTCAGACTGCCCTCGCCAGCGAGGTTCTCCGAGATGAATCGAACAGCTTCGACCTTCATCTTTGCGCTGTACTCATGACCCGCAGTCTCATCAACAAGATCTTCAAGGACAGTGCCTTGATCGTTGAACCAGCCACCATCTTTGTCGAGACCAGCCTTCAACCAGTCAAGGAATGGCGCACTGCAAGTATAGGGCACGAGCTTGTCCTTTCCACCCGAGAGACACATGATGTGCTTACCTCCCAGCTTTTCCTTCAGCAATGGTCGCAGTGTCTTCTTCTGGTCTTCCGTGGGCTGGAGTTTGTCTCCTACCAAGAAAGACTTGGGATCCCACTTGTCCGTGGCATCGCACAAGCCCTTGGGATAGTCTGTCGAGCCAAGGAAGTCCTTACCTTCGGACGATGTCCATGTGGAGAGCTTGGACTTCTTCGCGCGGTCGGTCATGAGGAACTTGTAGTCTGGGCAGCCGATGACTACGACGGCAGTGGTGATGCGAGGGTCGTGGAGGATACATTGCCATGTTGAGTGACCGCCGAGTGAGATTCCGAGAACGAGGTGTTTGGTGATGGTTCGCGACGAGTCAGGGAAGATGTACGAGGAAAGGAAGTCGATTAACATGGAAGTGTCTTGAGCTGTGCCGTCTGTTCATGTTGACATTAGTGTTGCGACAAGAGACAAGATAGCAGAAGACATACGGAAGATGGAGAACATGTCCTGGGCGTGGGTGGGATTCTTCTTCTTCCAGCTCTCGTTGGCTAGAGGACTGACCTCTCTTGTGCCGTGGTTGCGCTGGTCGAACGAGACGGCGATCAAGCCCTTTGACTTTGATGCAGATCGGCCGTTCCAATCATGAAGCGAAGCAGCAGCAATTGGAGCCATGATCGATTGGACCTGGAGTCGAGGGTGAAGAAGCCATAATACTGCGACTTCCTTTGCCGATGATGCTAGTTCGTCCAGTCCGTAGACTGTTGTGTGCACGCCGGCAATTGTGTATGTCTTGGACGAGACGGGTGTAGGGTCCGACGATGAGTCGGCGAGAGGATTGGGAGTCGCCATCTTCTGTGCAATTCTTTTCCAAGAAGGTCGGGAAGGAACGAGCTCTTGGTCCTGCCAGAATACGCGTAATATCAAGATTGACAAGCAGGCTCGCTCCTGCCGCGGTAGATTCGGGCGGGGATAACCCGACTAAACGCCGCATTCGCACCCGCGTCATGTCGGCGCACGGTCGCGTTCGCCGGGAAAGGAAGTTGTGTCTAATTGCTCGCCGTCATGTTAATCCCACCCATCCTGTCGGTTCCCGTCAAGACCGGCAACCCATAGCAGGGCCCGTCGCAATTCAGCCGGCGGAAGAAAGTCACGTACACGGCTACGCTTCACATGCTATCCTACCACAATTTGACCGAGCGTGAGCGAAAGACGTGACGGTAATGACACAGATTTCCCTGTTATCAGCCGGCATCGGCCTGTTTCTGAAATCTGCGGGGTTGGAGAGCGATGACTGGTGATTTTATTTCAAAGACACAAGAAGAGGAGTCGACTCTCTTAGTCCCTCTCTCACAAGCTTGCACTTGCATCTCCCTTTTCCCGAGGTATCTTTTTTGCTTTCCTTCCCTTTCCGTATCAGCGACCATGAGCGCCTCTTTCCGTCCTGCGGCTGCCCGTAGCCTTTTCCAACAATCCTCATCCGCCGCTGTGCGCCCTCAATTCATTTCCAGACCCGCATTTGCTGCAATTGAGCAGAGACGAAGGATGGCTGCATTCAACAAGATCAAGGTCAAGAACCCTGTCGTCGAGCTGGACGGTGACGAGATGACCCGCATCATCTGGCAAGACATCAAGGACAAGTTCATTCACCCTTACCTCGACATCGACCTTAAGTACTACGATCTCGGTCTGCCCTACAGAGATGAGACCAACGACCAGGTCACCATCGACGCTGCAGAGGCCATCAAGAAGTACTCGGTCGGTGTCAAGTGCGCGACCATCACTCCTGACGAGGCCCGTGTCAAGGAGTTCAACCTGAAGAAGAGTGAGTAGCTGTATGAACTTTGGGAAGTAGAACAAGTCTGACAAGATACAGTGTGGCTGTCTCCCAACGGCACCATCAGAAACGCTCTCGGCGGAACCGTCTTCCGTGAGCCCATCGTCATTCCTCGCATTCCCCGTCTCGTGCCCGGCTGGAAGAAGCCCATCATCATCGGCCGTCACGCTTTCGGTGACCAGTACCGCGCAAAGGACCTCGTCATCAAGGGTGAGGGCACCCTCAAGATGGTCTTCACCCCCAAGGGTGGTGAGCCCGAGGAGATTGAGGTCTTCAACTTCCAGAAGCACCACGAGGGTGGTGTCGCTCAGACCCAATACAACACTGCCGAGAGCATTGCTGGTTTCGCACACGCCAGTTTCAAGCTCGCCATCGACAAGAAGCTCCCTCTATACATGAGCACAAAGAACACCATCCTCAAGAAGTATGACGGAAGATTCAAGGACATTTTCGAGGAGATCTACCAAGCCGAGTACAAGGCCGACTTTGAGAAGAACGGCATCTGGTACGAGCACCGTCTGATCGACGACATGGTCGCCCAAATGATCAAGAGTGAGGGTGGCTACATCATGGCTCTGAAGAGTGAGTAGTTTTGCCCACTTCAAGATTTCTATCGCAATACTGACAACAAGCAGACTACGACGGTGATGTCCAGTCCGACATTGTCGCCCAAGGTTTCGGCAGTCTGGGTTTGATGACCTCGGTCCTCATCACCCCCGACGGCAAGACCTTCGAGTCCGAGGCCGCCCACGGCACCGTCACCCGTCACTTCCGTGAGCACCAGAAGGGTAACGCCACTTCTACCAACCCCATCGCCTCCATTTTCGCTTGGACCCGTGGTCTTGCCAAGCGTGGTGAGCTCGACAACACCCCCGAGGTCGTCAAGTTTGCCGAGTCGCTCGAGGAGGCTTGTGTTCACGTTGTCAACGAGCAAGGCATCATGACCAAGGATCTTGCTCTTGCATGCGGAAAGAAGGGCAAGGATGACTATGTCACCACCGGCGCTTACCTCGACGCGGTTGAGAAGCGCATGAAGGCTGTCCTTCAAGCCAAGCTGTAAATGGCATTTTCGAGATTCCAGTTATGTTTATGAAAGACTCGATAGAGATACCAGGATAGGATATTGAATTGATGTTTGCCATGTACAAAGAAACACTTTACCCGTCCTCCGAGCGTGAGGCTGGAACGAGGCTTACTATCTTGTACCACGGTATACAAGCAAGCATCCGCCGTGCATTTATGCTACAGTGCAAACAATCAAAGGTGCGGGGCACCCACTCAGCTATATCCAGATATAGATGTAACCATAGACCTCGTGAGCAAGATCTGCTTTCGACCTCGTGGTCAACATGGATGCTTATATAGTCCCCTGCGCGACCCTGACTGCATGCAAAACAAAAACGGTGCCTTTGAATCCCACCAACATGGTCGCATCCTTGGACCCTGCAGAATCAATCCTCTGGTTACCGATATCTGGATCTAGGGCTTGGTTTGTTTGCCATGTGCTCGACTTGCGAGATTGTGCAATGGTGTAGAACATGAACAACAGACATCACACAAGAGAACCGAATGGAAGCTTGTACGAGAATGCGGGAGCAAAAGCAAACCACAATCAACTGGTCACGCGAGAGAGCAGCGGTGAGGATAGACGGGCGACTCCCCCTACACCAGACGAACAATGGAGATATAATCCAAGGATAGGACTGTTTGAGAGAGGGTTCTCCTGCAGGACTAAAAGTCGAGGAGGATAGTTAACAAAGACTTGCTCATCTCAGTGTCTGAAGGCTTCAGATAGCTTCCAGGACATCATCTCAGACGGCGGAGTCGGACTTGCAGCTTTGACCAGCCTCAGGCCTTTCACCCTTCAAGTGACGTCTTGTTCTTCGCAGCTTCCCCAGAAAAGTCGACGGGGACAATTCACGTTGGATTTGGTCACGTCAAGGCTTCCTGCTTTGAAAGCGCTGAGCTGTGAGATCTTCTCAATACGTATATAGGTGGGTACCTTCCAAGTCTTGAAGCCTTTTTCCATCTCGCCTGCCTCTTTCCAACCGTCATCTCACCTCAATCCATTGCAATCGCTGGTCTCTTTATCATCTCCGAGACTCAGCTGACCTAATTCACTTGTCGCTTTGCAGCGCCGATAACCTTAGACAGCCCTATCATCCCATCCCGCATCTGGCCCTCGACAGCTGCGTATTACTTCAACCCATCACTCACCTGTCACCTCGACACAACATCAACAACACACACGACAACCTCACACAGCTACGTCAATGAGCTTGACACCAGCCCATGGCACCGAGAAGCCTGCAGCCGAAGGCAATGGCGATGCTTCAACCAGACAGCGCGTCGGCTCACTTGCCGCTGTCAATGCCGAGTCTCTGAGCCAACATAGCATGAAGGCACCGACAGTCCAGTCTGGCTCGACGGGTTCAAAGGAGTTGCCAATCCACCCTCCGCGCAAGTCGTCGGGCGCTGCAGCAGATCTCGACCCTTATTCGGCTTCGCACATCTACTATGGTGCCTCGCACAACAAGAGAAATGTGGCCAAGGCCCGCACCTACTCGGCCGTGAGTTTGCTACATGTACACCTTCTCAGGACTTGGGTGAGAAGCTGACGTGCAATCCATGACAGGTCGACCCCGGAGCTCGCGCAAACATTGCTCAGCAAATGGCAAATGTGGCCCCTCGCCGCTTGAGTCACGGTGAGTAATTCGACCTTCAACTGACCCGTGACGTCCAGGACTGATCACACACAACAGACGAGCAAGGAGACCAGCCCCGCCGCTACCTCATCAATGTCGCCGATACCCTTGAAGCTCTTTTGCACCGTGAAGACTCGGACAACAACCAGCAAATTACTGTTGAGGATGTTGGTCCCAAGACAATTCAATTGGGAACTGCTGGATCAGGAGGTTACAAGAGCTTTGACATTCGTGGCACATACATGCTTTCCAACCTGCTGCAGGAACTCACCTTGGCCAAGGAGCACGGTCGTAAGCAGATTGTTCTGGACGAGGCCCGTCTCAGCGAGAACCCTGTCAGCAGATTGAGCCGCCTTATCAAGGACTTCTTCTGGCCCAACCTGACCCGTCGTATTGACGGCTCGAACATTGCTCAAGTCGGCAAGGATGCCAAGGACTGGACCGACAATCCTCGCCCTCGTATCTACGTCCCTCTTGGCGCTCCTGAACAACACCAGTACTACAGCCGCATCGCCCGCGAACATCCTGATATGAACTTGGACGTCGTGTGGCTTCCTCAGCACCCCGACAATGAGGAGTACGTTCGTGACTTGAATGAAGCTCCCGGTCTTTTGGCTCTCGAGATGGAAAGAGTTGCAGACACTCCTTCAGGCGAGCCTGACTTCAAGGGTTTGCCTTTTATCGTTCCCGGTGGCCGCTTCAACGAGCTCTACGGATGGGACAGTTACATGACTGCTCTCGGTCTGCTTATCCACGACCGTGAAGACCTCGCCAAGAACATGGTCAAGCACTTCTGCTTTGAGATCAAGCACTACGGCAAGATCCTCAACGCAAACAGATCCTACTACCTTTGCCGCACTCAGCCTCCCTTCCTGACCGACATGGCTCTTCGTGTCTACGACCGTATCAAGGAGCAGCCAGACGCACGTGAGTTCCTCAAGATCTCAATCCTTGCCGCCATCAAGGAGTACCACAGTGTCTGGACTGCCGCTCCTCGTTTCGACCAGAAGACTGGTCTCTCGTGCTACAGACCTGGTGGTCTTGGTGTTCCACCCGAGACTGAAGCCACTCACTTCGTCCATGTCCTTGAGCCTTACTGCAAGAAGCACAACATGGAGTTCAAGGATTTTGTCCACGCTTACAATTACGGCCATGTCTACGAGCCCGAACTT
Organism: Aureobasidium lini; assembly: GCA_022813425.1. NCBI lineage: Eukaryota > Fungi > Ascomycota > Dothideomycetes > Dothideales > Saccotheciaceae > Aureobasidium > Aureobasidium lini. The sequence continues at coordinate 68,758 of JAKLML010000092.1, read as the reverse complement.
GACCAGTACTTCCTTCACGATCGCGCTGTTCGTGAGTCTGGTCACGACACTTCTTACCGTCTCGAAGGCAACGCCGCCCATCTCGCAACCGTCGATCTCAACTCGTTGCTTTACAAGTACGAGACTGATATTGCTCGTACTATCCGCAACTACTTTGGTGACAGCCTGGCTGTTCCTGCCGAGTTCTGCGTTGGTGACCAGAAGCCTGGCCATGTCGAGACGTCAGCCACCTGGGACCGCCGTGCCAAGCGTCGCAAGCAGACCATGGACAAGCTCATGTGGGATGAGGAGAAGGGCATGTTCTTTGATTACGATATTGTCAAGAATCAGCACACCGGATACGAGTCCGCCACAACCTTCTGGGCCATGTGGGCAGGCGCTTGCACTCCTCGTCAAGCTGCCATGCTTGTTGAGAAGGCTCTACCTCTCTTCGAAGAGCTCGGTGGTCTTGCTGCTGGAACTGAGAGATCCCGCGGTAAGGTCGGTCTCAGCCGTCCAAACCGTCAATGGGATTACCCCTTCGGATGGGCACCTCAGCAAATTCTCGCCTGGACCGGTCTTGTCAGATTCGGCTACGAGGATGAAGCCAAGAGATTGGCTTACCGCTGGGTGTACATGGTCACCAAGGCTTTCGTCGACTTCAACGGTGTCGTCGTTGAGAAGTACGATGTTTGCCACCCTCAGCATCCTCACAAGGTTGCTGCAGAGTACGGTAACCAAGGAAGTGACTTCAAGGGTGTTGCCAAGGAAGGGTGAGTCGAGATTGTCTCTCAAAAACTATAAACAAGATTGCTAACAACTCGCAGATTCGGATGGGTCAATGCCAGTTACGTCTATGGTGTTGCCCTGCTCGATGCTCACCAGCGTCGTGCAGTCGGCGCCTTGACTCCTTGGGAGACTTACCAGAAGGCCACCGCCCAGCATTGAGCGTCGTAAAGATGTTCGATACGTCATCCACGAAGTGCCCGACCAGCCACGATTGATGAACAACGAGATGTAATCATACGAGAGAGAAGAGGGTAGCACGCCCAAGGCATAGAGAGAGGAGGACGAGAAGCAACCTACATATTCAAGGGTTTGAGAAAGCATGCCTTGGATCACTTTTATACATATAAGAACAAGACCCGCAGAGAGTTCAGGGTATTACTGAAAGTTGACGCAACACAGCGGTTGCCAGCGTTGGAGGTTTGCCTATATTCGATACCTAGAAAATTCACCTTCAATTGAAATTACTTGATACCTGATTTGATTCGCTCGCTCCTTTGACTCGCTCGTTCTTCTTTGATGTTGGGCATGCATTCAGACATGATTTGTTACGAGGTCCTCGGCGTTTCTCCAAGATAATCGACGACGACCCTTGCCAGCCCTGTAACACTCAGACAGTATCGAAAGTATTCTTGGACATTAACAAGATGGCGCTACCCAGCAGAGAAGTGAAAACCGCTAAATCACCTTTCATTTTTTGTCGACGAACCTTGGAGAAATGGTCGAGGGGCTCACCCTGGTTTACTTTGGACCCTTGAGAAAAGCACGAGTCAGTTTCTTGTGGTCAAATGCCAAAAACAGGTAAGTTCTACTCTAGGAGTCATGGATGTACATGAGTTAGGCGATTAGCGAGGACAGAGACAGAGAGAAACATGTATTGTGTAATGTGCGGGTGATGCTCGCCGCCTGTTTTTGTTTTCTTAACCTACTCTACTGCTTCAGAGATGATGAATATCTGCATTGGCCAGCTGCACATGCCAATTCCATCGCTAAAAAAAAAAAAAGATTCACAGATGTCTGAAACCACGACATATACATACAGCACTGTGTCGTTCTTCTAAGCACCCTTTTCAACATCCCTTTCCTCGGCAACCGCAGCTCCAGTTTTCGACACTCCACCAACACTAGCCTCCGCATCTCCCCTTTTGATAGCTTCCCTTTCCATTTTCCTAAGGAAGCGTTCTTTCTTCTCATCCGCTCTTCGTTTGTCCTCTTGCAATTGCCTGATCAATGAACTCTTGGCGCGGATCTTTTTGCCGTATAAGTAAAAGATTACGGGGATTGGCACGCATGCCATTTCGATGAGACCGAGTGTGCAGCCCGCCCAATTGCTGCCTAGAGAGGCGTACATGGCGGGGCCGGCGAGGGGGAGAACCGCGCCCATTATACTGCGCAGCACGGCGTTGCCGGCGAGTGCGGAGGCGGCGTAGACTGAATAACTGTGGACGAGGTAGTTGTTCGAATAAATAAACACACCAGCATTACCGGCGCCGAACGGCACTCCCGCCAATATCGGCACGATCCAATGGATATCAGGTGTGCAAGTCCACGCGAACCACAATTCTCCTGCAGCGAGACTCACAGCCGCAATGCAGATTACACTGACCATGGCTTCTGGGGGTATATCTCCGGTTTCTGGATCTTTTTTGTGGGAGTTTATCAGGCGGCGGCAGGCGGGTTCGAGGAGGATGGTTAGGAGGTTTCCTATTCCTATGCCGCAGAAGGCTAGGCCGCCTAGGCCGGGTGACCAGCCGCGTTGTTGTTGGAATACTATTGGGTAGGCGACGAAGGAGAGGTATAATGTGCCGTAGACGATTGCCACGTAGACGTCCCAGAAGATGCTGTGGGAAAGAATGATGTTAGCGAAGAAAAAAACCCATCATCAATTGGTATTCTCCATTTCCATAACATGGGGGAAAGTTAGAGGGTCAAAGCTTACCAGATCGGTTCCGTCACCATCAAGACAAAAGGTCTGGATAGGTTGACTTTGAGCAGGGGAAGGAAAGCCTTCTTTTCGTCGAAGCGGGACCACCATCGCGGGTCTCCTGTTTCTTTTCTCTTCTTCGCGGCTCTTTTTCTCAATAACGTGGGTCCATATGTTTCTTTGACAATGGCCACAAAAGCGAAAGCAACACCGGCTAGAATCATGACTAGCCAATTCGTCCTATTCACACTTCTTGTCAGCAAACCTCCTTCTTTCACAAATACCCTCGGACGAAGGAAACAAACACTCACCATCGCCATCCCAAATATTGATATGTGAAGCCACCGATAATCGGCCCCACCACAGGCCCATTCAAAGGCCCAATAGCCCAAATACTAAACGCCAACGCTCTATACTCTTCAACCACAATATCATTAATACTACCCGGCGCATTGGACACCAAACTCGCGGCGGCAAAAGCGCCAAAGAATCTCGGAATCAACAACGATTCGATATTCTTCGCCAACGCGCAAGGCAGAATCAAGAGGACGAAGATGGCGGTGGAGAAGATGTAGACGGGACGGCGACCGTACATTTCGCTGAGGGGGGCGAGGACGGTGGAGCCGGCGGCCATGCCGATGAGATAGGTTGTCAAGCCAAGGAGAGCGGTGAGATGGCCTACATCGAAGACGCGTTCCAGAGACGCTATCGTGACGGTGTAGGAGGTGGAGAAGAGGACTGTAACGGTGGTGCTGTAACTCATGGCGAAGACGACAAAACTCTTGTACGCCATGGACCAATTCCTGGGATTCTCGGGGTCGTTGTCTTCCCAATCTACTTCAAAGGCTGGGTCATTTGCTGTGGTTGTTGAGCCTAGTGTGGCTCCGGTTGTGGTGTGCTTCAGATTGATATCTGCATATTCAGTTTGCGGTGCGAACCCTGAATATCCAGAAGCATAACTGCGGACCAAGTGTAAGCGGTTGGGGTGATTGTCTTGATCATTCTGACGTATAGACTGAGTTTCGTGTATCGAGTCCGTGTCCGAGGTATGTGATTGTGTGGATGGAGTTGAGCCATTTGGAAATGGCTTTTCCTGTTCTTCTACCATCGTGATGGCTTTCTTGATATGTGATATCTCCCTTGTGCCTCCTTTTGTAGCCTCTCTTCTGTTCGATCCGTATGGAATCGCGACTGGTTGTCATGTAATAGCCGTGGTTATGCAAGTCTTTCTGCGGGGATTTCGACTGTTCCTTCCCGTGTGTCGAGTCGAGTCGATCGCGTGCGTGACTGCCGTCTTTCTCCAAGTCTTTGTAATATCTCTTCCTCAAATCTACAATCTTCAATCTTCAATTCCGGTCCAAGAACACCGTCTTATGTCCTCGTCTTCGTTGCGAGCTCCTGGTAACAAGTCCGATCAATATCCCAGGGCGTCGTCGCGATGTCGGAGTTCCGTAAAGTCGTGTCGCAAACAAGTCAAGTCCAGCCCGTCCAAACACAATCGAAGCTCAATACTGTAAGTAAACGAGAAAAACAGCAATCCAAAGGAATCAACTGCAAAGATAAAACAGAAGCAGCAGCGCAAGACAATGCAGATCGGTGAGAAGTTGAGTCAGAAGTAAAAATCGAAAAGAGTCACGAAAAAACCACCTCAGCTCTTCCCTCCTCCCACGAGGGTAGATGAAACTCTTTGCCCGAAGGAGAAAACGACTTTCCCGGCCCGCTTCCCGACGGGCGTTTTAGGTTATGTGCTGTGCTCCCTTTGCTTGACAAGTTCGTGTAGATCTCTTTCTGGTATGGTTTCTCTTGCTGCAATTGCACCGATGGCAAATGAATGTATTATTTGCTTCTATCACGAGGCAATTGACTGTCTTCAACGTTCTGTCGTGCTTCCTTCTGATCGTAATCTGCTTGTCGTTGTAAATGTCGAGATGTCCTCGCGGTATGGTTCCGCACTTCTCTCCCCGAACCACGGCTATGACGGCAAGACTTGGCTTGTGCTTTTTCAGGGTCCGGCAGAATCAGGGTGGGCCCCTTAGCAAGAGCTACAACAATTGAAATTTTTGACAAGCGCGCAAAGGTGAGGTTCGCATATCTAGCAATAGAGCTGTCTGATCCCAATCATAAGCAAACTCAAGAAATCGACTTCCCAAATTCTGACTATAAAACCTCCTTGCCACTGCCAGTAAATCAGCGGATCATGAGGAGATACTTCATTCATGTAGCCTGGCTGAATCTCGTGGCTCAATCTAGTCAAGAGCCGCTCATGCTCATTTGGGTCATTGACTCTACAAGAGCATCAGTTTCTGGGCCAGGTGCAGCCGCACACAACTCTTCTATTGCGTGTGCAAAATGTTCAAACGCGTCCGCCTGTATTCCAATGTCTTCGAAGAAGTATCGATCAATTCCGGCGGCAGGAGTGTAAGAAAGATTGAGCTGCCGCAAGAATGTCATGAATTGCATTTGCAAACATCCTAGAAAACACCCATTGAGGGCCGGACGTTGTAGTAGCAGCTGACGGTGATCGAAGTAACCCGTGTCGGACGACCGATTCGGATTCAATCCGCTACTTGATACCGCGGAACACCAATCGTCCAGAAGAAACTCGAGCAGATTAAAGTCAAGGTTCCATCCTCTCACTTCTGTGTCCTTTAGGACTAGAGCAGCGTCGCATAGTAACCAGGACAAATTCGTGCCGCTTATCTGAGCCTTTATGCGTGAAGGCGAAAATGAAGAGAACGCTCTGAAATAATCGTTCGATAGAAATATCTGATGAGCCTCTTCGGTGAGCTTGCGGAAGCGAGAAGTGTACCCTTCTAGTGTCGGTCCACTATAATCTGCAAAAGCGAGCCTCAGCATTACGAAGCAACATGAAGCTGGACAAAAGTGTAACATACCTCTGTACTCTAGGGCCTTCGCTTGGCAAAGTCTGCGCAGGTCCTCCATCCATTCTTCTTCATTCCAGGATGTTCGCCATATGCCGAAACTGTGGGCAAATTCAAGCATGAGGAGCCTTCTGAAGCAACTCTCGGTGGTGACTCTGTTCATAGCAAAGCTGGGGTGAAATGCGCTTACTCGAGTAGTCTGGTGATCCATCGTGATGCTGTAATCTGGTGGGTCGAATGTCTGACCAATCCGCCGTTTTCGAAGAGATTTGACCTGATCCAAGTGTGTGTCAGTCGAAAAGCAGGAGATGACGACCTCAGGCTTTTTTGCTATGACCATATTGAGAAAAGTACTCTGTGCTTGTCTATGAGTCGGACTTGAGTCATAATCCTCAATCATGAACGGCATACTGTCGAATATGGACACAGACTCCTTACTCAAGCATCCATTGTTGACCACTTCGATAAGTTCGAGAATGGTCCTTATTGTCGTACAACTTTGCGCCTCGGTGAGATATCCACGGTCAAGATTTTGTGATTTGTCTGGGTGTAGAAGGAGAACCAGCACCCCACCTGTGACTTCTGGTCTTGCAAGCTGAAGCGAGAATTCCAGGTTCAAGAATGGAACTTTCTTGCTTTCGTTGTCATCACAAAAGATACTGTCTCCAAAGTCGTACAGAAGCTTTACGTGGTCGCCAAGAACTTGTGTTGATTCTGGGGGAGGGCCAAAGTTCCGGATGATTCGGAGTAATCTGTGATCAAGCGGAATCCCCAGGCACTTCATATCGTTGGTGTAAGAGGTGGCTGTGCTTCAAAGGAAGATTCATGAGTACTCAAGGTACGGCTCCAGCTATCATTTAAATGTGATTATATGGTTCTCTCTTCCGCTGAGGCCAGTATTGTGCAGTAGTCGCGTATGTACTGCTGCCCGATGGAGCAAGCTAGCGTGATTGTGGAGTGATTGCCCGGGGATCTCGGCTGAAGCTCTCCATATTGGTTCGCATGTCGTCAAGCGTACTAGCGCCTGCTGTTTGGCACCAAAAGCGACCGTATCGTGAGCAATATTGTCTGCATGTATGCGACTCATCAAGGTTGCTCACGAGCAATATGCAGGACCACGTTTGCTCAGAAGATCTTTTGTGATGAGACCACAGAAAGATTAAAACGGATCCTCTTACCGAGGCTCGATTGACAACGCAATCTTGTATCCAAGAGTCTACATTGGAACCCGTAGTGCATCCATCCATACACATTATGGAGACACATCTCATGCTTGCGCTGGTGACGAGGTTGCCGGTGCGCTGTTGATTGAGATCGTAAGTCGACTTTGGACAGGATGGAATGGGACTTGTTACGCTAAGCCAGCCAGTGGGCGCTACTACAACAGTGCCTAACTTCCGAGTCGCGCCGCTAGCCCTCCATCGCAGATGACATTGACGAGTTTACAGAAGTCGAAATTATTTATGGTATGTCACTTGTAAGTCATACAATCACTTCTGTGAAACGCGCACTGACGGATGTGTTCATACTGCCACACCAGGAAGTACGAAATGGATGCCAATAGAATCAACGCTTACAGCTGGGACTCTAGTCAATTGCGACAAATGACATCGTATGAATGAGGCGTAGACTTGTGCAGCCATCTGTATCGGAGAACAGATCAACATTGACCTACTTGTCGCTGTGAAGCGATCGCTCGAGCGTTGCAACTGTACAACCAACTCGATCAGCAATACTTTACTTCATGTGGGTCTAGGGGAGAAATGGGAAAGCGAGCCGGGAGAAGATGTACCTTGGATCTGACAATCAACTTTCATTTTGTAGTCAAGTCCACGGTAGACCATTGATTCAATGCCCTCAATCTTGCAGTCGGGTATCTATACGGAGTAGTAATCGCGTTTGAGACGCCAATCTGATCAGGACCCATGTAGCGAGATACGACGGCACATCTCCTTTTGAGCTCTGTCGTATACAATCATATCCTTGGAATTAATGGTAATAACATTGCCATGTACCTCCCTAGCTACAATTACAAGACGGTCTTTTTAGGAGACTGGCCTGACCAGGATAGGTGGTGAGATGATGTCTTCAAGGATTCCAGACCCCGCAACCATATATTCGTTCAGACCGACACCCTTGTCACGATAGCAGTCAAAGTACCGAGGCACTACTCTAGTGCCCGACGGACCCATTGAAGCGTCAGACGGGAGAACTTAGGCCGCCTACTGGAGCTAAAGCTTGCAGACATCCAAAGTATGAGTATACTTGCCTCGCTTTCCTTTGAGCCTTGCAAGATCCGCAGCGTTTCCGGTGATTACCCGAATCGCTGGCTTTGGGATGGATTCTCAAGGGCTAAGATTGGCTGGTTATGCACTGTCCCACTCTTTGTCTTCTGTCTTCTCCTCTCGTATCACTTTCCCGCGATCACCTGGCGCTTTCAGGAATGTAGTGAGACACGCCCATCTTTCTCAGCTCATATGTTGGATGTTTGTTGTGATTCTGGGACTTTTTGCGGGAACTCGAAGTACATATCCATCTTCTAGCCTTTTCACTGCATGGGATGGTGATATATATGTCTTACTCATAGGAGAGTGTCTGAACTGAGAAGAATCAGCTCTAATATTGTAACGTGTGCTTTGGAACTCGATCGGCCGGCATGTTTGCGATGAGGAGGGATGGATTTGCGTTCCTTGTGACTTGTTTCGCTCGCAGTAGAGACGTGGTTTTTGGCGAGCGTTTCATTTGGGATGTCCAAAGACTGGTCGCAGACTCAAGAGACGGCACGAGCTGGATCACAATGGCTGGAGTCAAGTTGAGTAGTCTTCTTGACTGAAGAGGGAGATTTAATGTCTTCGTAATAGCCGTCATCAGCGGCAGAAGAAACACTCGAAGGCGCGAGAGGGTGGCTTGAAGCAGAGCAAGGAGTCTGGGACCTGATCGTCCCACCTTCCCTCTGAGCTGCTGGCCTCAGGGTGGAGAGTCGTGGATTTGTCTGAGGTTTTGATGGAGTCGTCTATACTATTGCCTGTACTATCAATGTTGAACTCAGGGGCTTTTCCAGAAGTGACTTGGGCGATATAGTCTTGTGAGAATATGGGAAGTTGGTGGAGGATCCACCATTGCATTTCCTGCATTGGGATCACTCCAGAATCCACTGAAATACTGAATATCTCAGGGAGGCATCTACTATGTTTGTGATGCTCATAGTCCAACTTTTCAGTGGTTTTTGGTCCACGAGAGTTGCGTCAAGGGTAGGTCGTCTCTTCGCGATTGTCGATCACGACCGTCCTAAGCATTACGGCCTATGTGTTTGCTCAACATCCCGCGTACAATGGCATGACCAGTCTCTATCTTGAAGGCGTATTTCTCCATATAGCCGCGTAGATCGCTGGAGAATAATCTTGATACGCCACCCTTAGTCATGCCTTTTCCGATTTTGCCTCTGCCCTCCCTGTGAGAGAGTTAGTCGGTGTTCATCAACGTGATTACGCGACGTGAAATACGTACAAGTCTATGGCGATGAAACAAAAGTCATTGCGGATTTTGCGGATACAACCGTCAAAGGCCTCCATCCCGAGAATACATTCGAGGATTGCCTCTGCGTTCACGCAGAGCGTGATGGGGAAACCTCCTCCGGCGCGATGTCTGACAGCTGCCTCATTGCGCTCTTTTTGGACCTCTGACTGGCTTTCAAGCTCGTTTTGAGTCGTTGTCTGTGGCGTCGATGGATATACTATCAAAAATCTTGTTCAGGACATTGATGAGATGAGCATCAGCCTCTGCAGTGTACTTTGGGATATAATGAACCAAAGAAACCGGAAGGCTGACAAACAAACCATCGTTGCATCTCTTATATTGCAACGACTTTATAACCGATAGCGATCAGGGCAGAGCGACCTGAGGGTAGGCAGTGTTGCGAGCGCGACCAACTGGGGGATCGTCATGAGATTGAGGGGGGTGCTTTGACAGCGGAGAGCAATTCCTCTATATAAATCATAGCATACGTTTCAGTGTGATCTCAAAGGGCTTTCTCGCTGCCCATAATACAAGCGACTGCTGTTCCAGGCTTTCGATGGCAGGTATCATGCGTGAGATGCACCTTTTCATCCAAATTATGATTACAGGTGGAGCCAGCAGTCTTCCCGAGGATGCATGTAATTGTTTTCCCACTTTCATTTCCACTCTCTTGTACTCGGTGGTCCTCATATGCTTCATCGCTGGGGTCATCGAGGAGGTATCCTGTCACATCTCTGGCCCAAACTGTATCATCTCTTGCCTGTGCGAGCATCTCAGGTCCGCTCCTGTCGAGCCATCGCAGCGGCTCATGCTATTCCTCTGGAACACCTTCCCATGATTCAGGTGCGTCTTCGGGGTATTGAACGCCCTCGTCGACGTCCTGAGCAGAGACTGTAGTATGATCTTCACTGTTGTCCTCGTACGGAACACCAAGTGTTGGGCGATATCTCATGGCCATTTCGTGTTCATATTCATTGATGACAGCGTAATGCCCGGTAGCGCGGTTTTCTCTGTTTGACGGAACCTTAGTCTTTTGCCCTGTCAACCCACGCAAGATGTACAGTTCCGCCATCAAGCTTGGATCTTGTGATAGACGTTGTCACACCGAGCCGGCGTTAATATCGACCTATCCTCCACTTCTGGGCTCCAGAGTCATCAAGCGCAACATTCGACATCCCGGTATTGACGGTGGATGGAGTGGAGTGGAGTAACCCTCTAATCCACTCTACCCCAGTGGAGTCTTGACTGGAGTGGACTCTACCGGATTCCAGGCAAGGTACCAAATACTAGTTCAGGTGGTAATAATTTTGGACCACCGTTCAACTCTCGGCATCGCCAATCTATCATCATTTTGCACTTAGTTGCTCATGTTCTAGACCCTCTAGAAACGCAGCATAGTAGCTTCAGACGTGTTTCTAAGTACCATTCATGGGCCCCTACTCGATATAAGCCGCCTGATATGCTAGGTTTATCCTTGGAGTCCACTGGAGTACTGGAGTTCTGGAGTTAGGCCACGTCGAATCCACTCCACTCCAGTCCCTACATCAATCCACTCTACTTCACTCCAGCCCTGGAGTTTGGAGTGGAATGGAATCCCACTCCATCCACCGTCAACTCTGCAACATTCTTTGCTTGAAATTCTGGCAGAGCTTCATTTGGTGGCCCTTATAGTACTCTTCCCGTTACCCTGAGCGGCCTCGGTGATCACGTAGACCCTTCGGTGAGGCGGAGTTAGCTTTCGAGCCTTGATGCTGTATTTGACGTGGGGCGGGACTGCCTTCGATCCCTTGATGCTGTGATTGGCGTGAGGGGCTACTCCTCTCGGTCCTCTTTCCAGGGCTGAGGTAGATAGGGCTGTACAAGCCAGGATAGCAGGCTGTTTGATCTCCTTGCCACTAGCAGTAAGAGTGACGGTCTGTTGAAAGGGCTCAGGCGTGGTTGAAGAGGTACTGGATAAGGTAGAGGGGACGTTTGAGGGGGCAGAAGAGATCTGTGACCTGATCGAGCTGCCCTCCTCGCCTGAGCTGACGGGCTTGACCTCAAAGGTGATAGATACATTTCCATCTGTAGCGAGTGTGACGTTGTCCGAGGTATCGATAGTGATGTCGGCAGTGTTTTTGCTTTCAGTAGTAAGGTTGACGGTGCAGTTTGTTAGGGGGATGGGGAGTTGCTGAAGGACCCAGTCCCTCATCTCCGCCATGCCAATGACCTCGGTGTCAATTGAGATCTCGAATAGCTCCGGACGGCAACGATTGTGCTTTTGATACCAGTAATTCATCTTCTCGGTGGTGTTAGGCCCGTTGTGGAAATTGTTGCGCGGGTATGTGCGCTTCTTTCTATTATCGATCGCCATATTTCCGTCTTGAGCCTTGCGTCCGATGTGATCGTCGAACATCTCACGGACAATACAGTGTCGGCTTTCGATCTTCTGCTGATAGTACTCTGGGCAATCTTCAAGGTCGGCAGAGAATAGTCGCGAGATTCCTCCTTCGGTCGTGCCTTGTGCGATGCGACCACCACCCTCGCTGTGATTCATGTTAGCTGGCTTCAACTTGCACAGTAGGGTCTGGCGAACAAATCAATTGCAATGAAGCAGTAGTCACTGCGAATCTGGCGGCTTCGACCATCTGCCGCATTCATATCTTTTATGCATCTGTTGATGAGCTCAATGTTGACGCGGAGTGTGATGAAGCAGTCTCCACCTGCGCAATGCTTCATAGGGGCCTCGACGTATGGGTGTTTCTCTTCTGGGAGATCATTGAGATGATCCTGAGTGGTGAACTCAACATCCATCATCACAGCAGCTTCACCGAGACCTAGCGACACATTAGCAACCATTTATCTTATCTATGCAGCGATCTTCGAGCAAGAGGGTTACTTACTGTGCTTCTGGTTTCCATTCTCGCCCTTGGGGAAGCGGTCCTTGAATCACTGCTGTACATCGATGACACGAGCAAAGTGCTGATTTCTTGAGAAGGAGTCAGTAATGCACGGAACAGCAGGCTTGCTTCTCTTACGTATCGATGTTCAGCTCCACCATCTTGGCTTCATCGCCGCTAGTTAGCGAGCCACGGTCCCAGTACAAGAGAACGTTCTTGATCTTGTGGGGAGCAGTCGTTCTGTCCTCCTCTTCGGTGATCAGATTGATGAAGTCCGCCAGGGGCATGGTTTTCTTAGCGGGGGCATCGTAGCCCCAAGGGAGGAGGGCGTTCTGAGTAGCAGCTTTATCCTTGGGTCTACCTCTTTGGGCGCGTGAATAAGGCATGTTGAACAGGGGTGGCTTTTGTTGGAGAGCGCGATGTTGTGGTGGGATGTCGCGTGTGTGGAAGGGGCGAGATTAGAAGAGGAGAGAATTGACAATACGCGTGAAAAGAGGAAAGCCAAACAATAACAAGCTTTGGGCACCTCGCTGGCGCCGACTCGGGATCGAGCACCGGGTCAAAGCTTTTCCCGGGTCATCGACGACGACATCATCGTTCTAAACGACAGTCGATAGCCAACCATTTTCTGAGCCCAATTCGTTTCTTTGACTCTCTTATGTGCTTCTTCCACTGCCGACATGAGCATTGTGTTTCTTTAACAGCCCGCATGATGCAATAAACAAGTTGGTTATTTCCGAGAGCATGGTGACCCTTTTGCTTCATCAACACTGTCAGGATATATATACTCACGGCATGGTCCTAATCTCCGAATGGTCAACTACGTTGAAGATGAACTTCCTCCACCAACAAGTTAGCTAAGTCGCCCGATAAAGAGTGGATCGCAGTGGCCACCGACGGCCTGGACGGAATCTAGGTCGACGTCGAACAAGGAGTGCCGAACGACATTGAGTGCTTCCGAAGTCGCTAAAGGTGCTTCCACAGCCAGCCAAACTGCAGTCGTGCTCAGAATGCTGAGAGAGTACTACTCGAAGGAGAGCTCAAACGCTTTCACATAACGAATCGAGAATACGAAAAAGTAGGTTCGATATAGGAAGACGTTGTTTGCTACAATCGCTTTTAACTGATGCACAGAGATCCGTTGTAATAGAAAATGTGTTAGATTGAAACTTCTTAAAGAGTACTAGCAAACACGCAAGATATACCTACGAAGCACGTTAGGAAACTTTGCTGTGGTCCTTGGAGACAAAGATCTTCAAGTATCACAAGAAGAGGAATTTTTCTTGAATGCGAGGGCCATTGCTTCCGCGCATACGTATCTTCGGAACGAATACAGACGTCTCCATTGAAAGAATCCGTCTCCCTCGCCCTAAGGGTTCTTATGCTTTTCACGTCTAGAAACAAAGAAATATCGTACAAGTACACCACCATGGAAAGTTTGACCTTCACCTGATCTAAGATGTTGTTTATTCGGCCCTGGAGCATGTTTGTAAAAAGCTGTGACAAAAGCATGTTCATCCAGGGGCTTCTTTGAGAGGTCAACATGAAATGGGTGCATGGATTTAATGGACTCTTTATCTGCGACTAAAAAGAGAAAATCTCCGGATCTTCGGACTTCTTACTCTTTAGCTAAGAGGTTGACAATCCAGGTAGTTTGATAGTGCGTGCGGAGTTGATTGATAAGTGCATTCTTGAGTTGGCTGCGATCATAAAACTACCACATTCTTTACCAAGACTTGCCTTGATACAAGCAGGATGGACAAGTTCAAGGTCATCTTGACGAGGGAAGAAGTAAAAGTGGCAGAGATGTAGAGGTCAAGAAGACGCTAGGGCTTCAATGCTAAGCTGTCAAGATAAGATTGCAGTCAGGTGACTTGGGAGGAGATAGGCAAATAGCTATGAAAGACCTATAGGTCTCGCACTAAATCCAGTGACCAGCCACGATGTTGGTAGCAAGATACCATCCATCCCAAGCAACACAACTTGCAACCGCTTAACAAGAAGCACCGCTAGGAACACCCTCACAATCACTGCTACTCTTACCACCAGTGATATCAACACCACTCCAAGTCCAATCACTGCAAGAAGCGCAAAGAATATAAACCTCCTCAGCATCAGAGTCCACAGATCCAGTAACGCCATCGAAAGTGATATCAGTGATCGGGACGCCAGAAGTGGGTTTTCCAGTAGGCGATCCGTTTTCATAGTCCTGCTCGACAACGATACCATAGTCCGAGATGCCGGAAATCTTGTTGTTGGTGTACGTGACATTCTTGACGGAACCGGTGGCGTCGTAGACGGTCTTGATGCGGAGGCCGTTTGCGGAGTTTGTGACGGTGTTGCCGGAGATGACGATGTTGGCGACGTCGTTGTCGTCGCGCCCGCCGACACTGCCGATGGAAATGCCGTGGCCGCCGGAGCAAGTGTTGTCGGAGAAAGTGATGCCGGTGCCTGAGTTGATGGCGAGGCAGTCATCTTGGTTTTTGACAGTGCAGCCCTTGATGGTGACGTTTTCGGATTCGGAAACGTCAAAGGCGTCGGTATTGTGGCCGCAGGCTTCGCCGTCGCAGTCCGTGGCATCTCCATCAGTGTTGTCGATGGTGATATCGGAGATGGTGAGGTCGGTGGCTTGGACGGAGAATGCCTGGACGGGAGTGTTCTTGACGTTCAGGCCTTTGATGACGGAGTTGCCGGTCAAGGAGTGGGCATAGAAGAACTTGGGCTTGGTCTTGCCGCCGTTGGTTCCTTCGCCGTCCCACCACTTGGCGCCGTTGCCATCAATGGTGTGGCCTGACGCACCGGTGATGGTGACACCTTTTCCGCCAGCACGGATCAGAGGGCCGGACCATTCGGAGTACTCGAAGGTGGTAGTACCGGCGAAGGTGATAGTGGCGCCATCGGCAGCGTCAGAGAGGTCGAGGGTCTCACCAGCTGGGACAGTGATGCCACTGAGAGTAACAGTAGAACAGTCGGCGATCTGATCGGCGACATCGTCGTAGGAGGTGAAAGTACAGCTACCACGCTTCTGCATAGCAGGAGCGGCAGCGACGAGGGAAGCGCCAAGAATGGCGGTGGAAAGAAAGTTGACCATGATGATGGATTGAGAAGAAAGTATTGCTTTTGTGTGATGAAAAAGGCAAGAGGTATTGAATGAAAGACTTGAGTTAGGACAGCCTGCTGACCAGAAGAGATGAAAAAGAGAGACGAAGGATGATGAACGAAAAGGGAGACTTTGGGAGAGAAGCCTACCACATATATACGCACTTACAGCGAGTAGGGGCAACCAAGGACAAGCTCTACAGCTCCACCGTGAGCAGCCCGAACATCCGATCCCAGCGTGTTCATGCTTATAGATGAAACAAGAAGTAGTTGTCGTACCTCCAGCCCTAATCTCTTGAATCTGATCAAGAAGTCTTGTCGAAGCTTACCTGGTCGTAGATCATTGCTTGTGCATTTGCTTGCCGTCGGACACAGTTTCCCCGATGTGACCGACAACGCTATTCGTCGACCACTATACAGCAGGAGGCGACTTGCAGCGCGATTCATCTCAAAGTCAACTTTGAAAGGCCGATTCGTGGGAGTTTTTGGGAATACACAGCACGTGTCGTCGAACCCCGCACGATGTTTGCCGCAAAGGTCGAGCGTGGTTGTTAGGCGTTTCCAGTAATCGATTTTTCGCAATGTGCCGTCGGCAGTGGCGCGATACCAACGGACATGAAGATGTCGCTCCACAGTCGCCATCAAGTCCAGATTGCTAGTTAATGCTGCCCGCCTAAATCAAGGGCTCTTCCCTTTAGCACATTGCAAGATTAAACAGGTTTCTCCACCACAGCACTCCCATCGAGACTCCGGCACCTCATTGCCGGTGAAACCATGCCTACGAATACGGATCGTCCTTCGAATTGCCGAAAGATGTAAAAAAGTAGGGCAAGAAGAATGCAAGCAGAACCAAAGCAGGAGACGTCGTCGTCACCCATCAAGTTTCAGAAAAAGTGCGCCGAATATTTTCCGTCGCGTGGGGTAAAGATCGGCGGGGGGGTGGTTGCTTGAAACCACATCACAGCGCAAAAGGTGAGCCGCGTACGCTTCCGATAGGATACTGTAACATCGGGAGGATGGATGGTGAAACAAAAAAGAGGTAATAATATCGATGGATGCATCTAATCTACAAGATCGATTTCCCATGCTTCGTCTTTCCTTCTCAGCCATCCAGTGGCATGATAACAATAATTTCCTTCATTTCTTCCCGCACGAACACACACTCAAGCAGCCCTGGCGGAATCGAGTCTGGTGCTCAATTGCTCAGGCGAAGGCTTTCCAGCCCTCGTGACAACAACAGCATCGACATTTCCAGCACGAATGATCTTGACAAAGGTAGGTGAGACTTCTACGGCCATGAGCTCCAAACACTTCAGACCTTCTTCTGCGGAAAGAGGACTGCGCAAGGAGTTTTGCAGGTTCGATACGAGTGTTTTGGTGGAGAAGCTAGCTCTGGCGCGACCGGCGGCTAGGTTGTCCAGGACGTCGACGACATCGGTGATGCGGTCTAGAGCTGAGAGGCGGGCAAGTTGATCAGGAGTAGGGCCGTCTACTTTGTTGAGGTTTGCCGCTTGCTTGGCAAGGATGCGGTCAAGGAGGCTGCTTCCACGACTTGCGACTGCGGCGGCTGATTTCGCAGAGTTGTGGACAAGGGGTTTGCGGGAGGCCGATTCGGCTGCGCGGGCAGCTACTGCTCCTGCTTTCAAGTCTTGAAGTCGTTCTGCGCCCTTTGACATGTGAGTGTTTGTGCTGGCTGCGACTTGGCTCGTGATGACTTCGCATCTCGGGATGTGTGCCAAGAAGCCCTCGATGTTTGATCTTGCTGTTGGTGACGAGGCAGTCCAATCATTCCAGAGTGCTGACAATCGATCCTGGAAGAGTTGGGTCATCTCGGGCTGGTTGAAGTGGCCAGTCGTGCTTGTGTTGGATTCAAGGAGCTCAATGCACAGGCTACCTTCTCCGTTGTCTGCTAATTCGAAAGTGTCATTCTTTCCCAAAACACCCAGCATGATCTGGAAGTCGTGCTCTGTGACGGCTCTCTTCTTCCATGTTCTTGTGACATGTAGTAATAAGCTAGTAATGTACATTGGCGTGCCGAGGCCATTGTGGGAGGCGTAGAGGGATGTGCTGGAGAGGAAGGCTCTGAACAGCCGCGTCAACTCTTGTAGTTGAGGTGGAAGAGCGGTGGTGGGTAATGATGAGCCGAGGCTCTTGAAGGCGCGAGGTGTGAGAGGAGGTGTGTCGTAGACTGTTTCATCTTGTGTGGTCGAAGTAGAGGCAACCTTGTCGATTATCAAGCGTTCGAAGAGTTTCGAGGCGCTCTTTGACGGTGTCTCTGCCGGTGTTGGCGGGAGAGCATTTCTGAATCTCTTGTTCTGTGGTGTTGTGACTTCCTCTTCCGTGTCTCTTGATCTCTTCTTTGACTGTGCCGTCGTTGTCTTCACTTCCTCCTCATGCCTCGTGATGTCCTTCTCGGGAGAAATGGTCGTATCGTTCGTTGTTGGTGATAATGTATCAATGGTGACTGGATCTAATATCTTGCGCTTCTTCGCACTCTTGTCGGTAGGCTGGCTCTTCGTAACGCGTCCAAAGCTCTTGATATTCTGGTTGGCGTTCTGTTTGCTGGTGTCGGGGCTGATGGCCTTGCGTTTTCTGGTGACAGGCATGATAGTGAATATGGTATGATATGCTCGATTGATTATGAAATGGCGTGAATGGGGTATAATGGTATCAAGCAATGGTAATATTCAATGCAACTATATCGATAAAGGATGATCAAAACAAAGGAACGTGGTTGCGGTGGCCCGGTGATGCGCGTCTTTTCGTGTTTGATGCGCGATCGCGTAAAGTTTTGCCAAGCGTTCGGCGATCATCTTCGACGAAGCCAGGGTCATACCAATTACAACCAATTTTTGATCACCATCGACGGTATAGAGCCGCTCAACACACCTGATACTTTGGAAATCAGTTTGATGTGTTGTTTGTGTATAAAAAGATGGCTTGGAGTGGCATGATTCTTGAAATGTTGCTCTCGTGACTTGCTAGATACTAATCCATGTTTCTTCACAGGCTTTTCCTGCACTACACCCAAAGAACAATGCATCTCAGACCAAACTTCCCGCTCTTGTCAACCCACCCATCATCATAGTCATGAGGGCCATGGTCGTCGTACTTCAGTCATGCGAGGTGTGCCTATTTTCAAGACCTCAAGGGGCATTAAAATAATGACAGAGAAAGACACGTAACAGGATGAAAGTAGGTAGGATTATTATTCAATTGTCATTCCGCAACTGGCGGTGGGGTTTCTTTGATAATATTATACAATCGCTGAAGTGCTTGAAGAGAAAAGTTCATGCCATCCGAGACTCATTTGCAAAGTTGTTTAGCAAGCAATCAGTTTACTTGCCGCCGAACCAGCTGGACAAGCCGCTCTTGGCCTTCTCAGCGTTGACCTCGGCTGAAGCCTTTGCGTTGGCGGCGGCATCACCGACCTTCTTGTCAAAGGTGTCAACGGCGCTGTTAAACTCCTTGTTGGCCTCCTTTGAGTACTTGTTGATGTTCTTCTCGGCGTCGGCGCGGTAGGTCTCGAACTTGGCGTCAAACTCGCGGGTCTTGTCGCGGGCGTCCTTGACCTGTAAGTGGTGTTAGCGATTGATCATGATAGAATGAAGCCTCCATAGACTTACAGCACCATCAATCTTCTGGCCAATCTGCTCGCCGTAAACCTTTGCCTCGGTCTTGAGCTCCTTGGCGCGACCGGGCAGCTCATCTCTTGCTGCTGATGAGAGGCGGGCGGCGTCGTCTGAACAATGTTAGTAGCTGCAGTGGAACCCATAAAGCTGAAAGACGTACGCTCAATCTGCTTCTCGGCAACCTTGGGGTTACCGCCAGCTCTGTACATGTAGTATCCACCGAAGGTGGCGGCACCGAGGCCGGCGATGAGGGGAAGACGGGATCTGGCAGCCATTGTAGAGGTGTTCTGGGGTCGGAGGAGGTTGTTTGAGGGGGTTCAAGAAGTGGTTGATTGGTGGTTGAAGATGAGTTGGATGAGAAGAAGATTGAAGAGGCAGGAGCGGCAGTATTTGTTTGACTCTCTTTGCAGAAACAGGGAGAGCTCCAAGCAAAGAGAGTTCGACGTGACGCAATATGACGTATGATTGGTTCAAGAGGCGCACATCTCCCGTCTCCGCAATGATCGACGCCTCGAGTTGCCCGTTGCAATCGCAGACTCGGTGATCGCAACTCGCATCGCAGAAGGCGCAGAGCTGCCACGACACTTGACAGCTCAACAAAAGCAACAAAGCCATGTCGGCCTCCTTTTTGCATCTTTACCCCAGGAATGGCGATACCTGAGAATCATGTCGCAACAAGATCCGTCATCCGCTCTCACCTCCCGAGACAGCTCGGCCACCCTGCCTGGCGCAACAACTCCGCAGCTGCCTTCGCGTAGGCACACAGCGCAGCAGATTACCCTCCTCGATCGCACCAATCCTGATCATCCCGAGATACAGAATCCTGGTGAAGTCCAATACGACGACGACATCACCCCTGAGAATGCTTCTCTGTCTAGAAGATGGACCAAGCAGTCGCTGCAAGGCCACGCCCATTCACTGCAGGGCTCGGTGCAGAACCGCATGACATCGCGCAAATATCGAAACTATCGTGAAGGAAGATTTATCGGTCCTGAAGACCCAGACAACCCTTGCTCGGCCGACGAACTCTCGAGCAGTACGACCAATCCTGGCAAGGTTGCGCGTGGAAAAAACAGAGTACGAGGACTGTTAGGAGCAAAGAAACAGATGAAGCTGGCATTGGAAGAGGATGCTGTCATTGATGTCTTGTACGAAAACCAACGAGGCTGGTGGTTCTTTGGCATCCCGCATTTCTCATCAAAGACACTGCTCAATTTCGACCCAAAGCCATGGTTGAATGGTCACAAGAAAACAAGCCCGGTCAACATTACAAACGCTCAAGTCCCAGATCCCAGTTGGGAGTGGGCTTGGAAGTCTTGGTATGTCGACATGTCTCGCGACGTCGATGAAGAAGGCTGGGAATACTCGTTCTGGTTCAGTGATGGAACAGCATGGCACGGCACACATCCCTGGGGCTACTCATGGGTGAGACGAAGAAGATGGCTACGGAAACGTGTGCGGAAACAGCCACAGCAGGGCGCCCAACAAGGTCATGCCTTCACCTCGGAATACTTTACCATTCATCGCCCCAAGGCCGAAAGCAGATCTAGCAGTTTTGTCTTTGACAGTGTGGCCAGACAGAATCTGGCCACAGCGGAACACTACCTGGAAGACCCTGAAGATGTTCGAGATATTGGATCTCTCCTTAACAGCTTAAAGAGAGCTGCGATTGACAGGGAAAAGATCGTTCTCGTGCGACACTTCATCGACAATGGTGGTGATGACCTGCACTACCTTGGCGAGCAGGTCAGTATCCTTCCTGACCTCTTCCCTATAAACGCTAATGACCCAACAGATGGAAACAATCATGGCTCTTTGCATATTCCAAAACTCCCGCCGCTACATCCTGACAATGCTTTCCGAAAAACTCACAGCCGCCGAAAAGTCCCGCGACGAACACAAAGCCCACGACGAAGAAGTTTCAGCCCAAGAACAGCAAAAGATTACGAATCTAGAAGCCGCAGTAGGAGCAGCAGACGAACAAGTCAAACGCCTCGAATACTGGAGCGACGTCCGCGACATGGCCCGCTCAGGCATCACCTCCTTCGCCACCGACGAAGACAAATGGGGCTATTCTCGCTGGCGCGGACTAGACAGCTCAGGCCCCGAAGCAGATTCCCAAAGCACGGCCAAGGAAAAAGGCAAAAGTTGGAAACAGGTCAAGAAGGAAGTTGACACTCAACTCAAACCCAAGGATAGCAAGATTGATGCGCCTAACGGGGAGAAGAATGAACACGAGGTTGGAGAACGACTTGTGGAGTCGAGTGAGGAGGGTAATTATACCACTGCTGCTGAAGATGTTGGACCCAAGGATAAGGGAAAGCAGAGAGCAGAGTAATTTCTTTTGTGTGCGATTTTCCTCTTCCATTGCATTGCATCATATCGCTTTTCTTTGCCTCTTGTTACATTGTTGTACAGTAATACCACGTCTTCGCCACATGTTGCTTGCGAAACACATCTAGTCATAACAAAAGATCATGCTACCTTCATCTCACAGTCAAGTCCTTGCCATCCCAATCGCTTCTGTACAACTTCCTGCCAAATCCCTTTTCTGTCCCAACCACACGCTCGTTCCCTTTCCCTTCTACAAACTCAGTATCTTCTTCCCACGCTTCGAAATCCATCATGCAAAACTCTGCTGCTAGCCTTCCCACTCTTCCACCCCTTTCCTTTCCAAAACCATGTCGTTAGCAAAAACATACATGATATCTTATTGATTTATTCCCATCATCTAGAAAGAAACGTTTATGTATATTTACTTTCGATCGCTTTTCCTACATTTCTCACACGATTATCTGTTTCTGTTTCTTTTTACTTTTTGTCGAGGGCTGAGAGGTTAGAGTCAGAGTTCACATATACGGCAAAACTCCGGAATTCTGAGGTTGGAAATGTGGGAGTTTATTTCAACGTCGCGTGGCTTGCGAGGTTTTCTCGCTTTGCTGTTTGTATGTTTGGTTACTTGGCAATTCTTGTGTGGTTCTTCTTTTATACGTTTAGAATAGGATGAGCAAAGAGGTGAATGAAAAGTGGTCGGGTAAGGAGATTGATTCTTTTTGTTTGCTGGGTTTGGGGTTTTTGTATTGATAGGAGATGGAGATGGAGGTGGAGCGTAGGTTTCTGGATTCCAGATGGGGTTTTGCGGGTATTGGGATAGGTGGTGAAGGGGAAGGATGAGGATGCTCTTAGTAGATATGTCGAGATATTTGGAAAGAGTTTTGCATTTTGATATGTATGGTCAGAACGGGTAGGAGTAAGCGGAGATGGTGTGGGGATCTTATGAGTTTCTTTGTCTGCTTTGGCCGATTCTTCTCGTACTTCCGGTACTGGATGGGTAAATGGCCATCGAGATGTAGCAGGATTTTTGGGCCTGTCCAGATGGTCGTTAAGAGTAAGAGACAGAAGGGCTCTCGGTGGACAATTTAGGAGACTTTAATATGCTGTTGCAGTTTGACATGTACGTTTGAGACGGGTAGGGGCGAGCAAAGATCGGAGAAAAAATGGTGCGGTAAGGTTCAAGAAATTCTTTGTTCGCAATTCGCCTTTGCTCGCTGGCTCTGATCTCTCTTTTTATTCACGATGCTGGACGGATGCGTCACTATCAATATGCAGCAGGATTTTTGAACCGGTCTAGATGGCCTTTGAGAGTAAGGGAGAAGAGCGCTCTCCGTGGATGGTTCGACAATTTTGAATATGCTGTTGCATTTTGGCAGCAATCAATACGGTATGCTGTGGGAACAGAGAGACCATCCAGCCGAGATTGTAAAAGCCGAGTACAACGAAATGCTGGGTATAATGCTTGTAAGTTCGAGTTTTCGCTGTCTCTCTTCAAGAATCATGATACAAAGAGCACGCTCCTGGTTTCCTGTATCCGAAATTACAAAAACAGCCCAACATGTGAACAAAGAACAGGATCAAAGTTGAAGATGTGCTCGTCAAAAGCAAGTTTGCTCATCGTCTAAATTCATCATGCTTCTTCTATTCGTCATCCTCGATACCGCCCTCTTCCTCATTGTCACCTTCATCTTCAATATCTTCAGCCTCCCTAGCCCTCTTTGCTGCCTTTCTGGCAGCAGATCTTCTCTCCTGCTTCCGCTTGTAGGCTCTTGCTGGTCCCAAATCTGTCGTCCCATCCGCCTGAGTCAACACACAGCGGTCCTTAGCGGTTCTGTCCGCGGATCCATTGCACGGGCCGCACGACTTGGTGCCAACGGGCAGGTCGAGGATGTCGCACTTTATGTGCATTAGGCGACATCTGTCGCAGCCGATCCTCAGTTTGCCCTTTGTGGCTCTGATGACGTTTTGGTGATCGCCCTCAGATGAGGACTCAGCTGGGGGATCGTTGCCGACGTCATCAGAGCTACCGGGCAGGAGGCGGGAACCGGTGTCAGGTCTTCTGAGGACTGTGCTACGATCACGGTAGACCGGGGGTGCGGGCAGGGGTGAACGAGAGCGACGAGCACCCTGCCCTTGTCCAGTGCCGTAGGTGGGAGTGAGAATTGAGTGGGCAAAAGGATTGAGGAGGGACTGATAGGTGCGGCCAGTAGCGGGGCCATAGCCGTTCATCAAGGAGTTATATCCGGCCATGCCACCATTGTACATCTGGTTATTATGGTTTGGAGCAGGGTATGATGTGCTGGGATAATTAGGCTGATTCATATCACCAGGACCATGACGCTGATGGTTGCCAAGGTTCGGGACGCCGGTAAGGCGAGGGGAGTTGTTTGCGGTGGCCCCGAAGTGGATGGGCAGGAGACTGAGTTGCTGCAAGGGAATTCTGAAACCTTGCTGAGCGCCGTTGACATTGTTGTTCACAGTCATACCACGAAGGTGACCGTTCTGCATCAGACCATTGTCATAGAGGTCGGTGTACTGCTGAGCGCCATTGCTGGGCTGCGTGAAGAATGGAGCAGGACCCATAAGTGGGTCATGAGCACTAGGAGCGAAACTGTCGTTCAGGGGAACAGGGTCAGGCCTACAGGAATGGGTCAACATGACCAGTCTTAACGAGTAGTAAGGCACAAACTTACTCAGGGGAGCCAACAAGAGCATGATAGCTCTGTTCAAAATGACGAGCCTCAGGCGAGTTTGAATCAAGTGGGCGCCATGGGTTGCCGGAAGCTGCGCGAGCATTCTGTATGGCATCGAATGCGGCGAGTAGAGCGTCGAGGCGGGTGGGTCTGAGAATGCGACGGCGACCGCTTTGTGATTGTTAGCATAGTTCGTGGGACATGACAAAACAGGGGCAACTCACTCAGGAGCGTGTTCGTTCATACTGTGAGCTTGCCAGCTGCCGTTCGTCTCACCAGGGCGCTTATTGTCACGCCTGTTGTTCGACATGGCGGACTGTTCCCTGCGTCACGATAAGTATGAATGGCATCGAGAAGCAAGACCACGCAGAGCTACACTGGTAGTGGGAGTATGCATACCTTGTTGTGCTATAATAGGGCGAAGTGATGATCCGCACTGATACGCGCAACAAAAGTTGTGAGCACAACGGGGTTGAATTCTGATAGTGCGGACCGCCGACGAGGTGCACGCCAAGACGTTGGTATAGCCTTGACCCTTTAAAGAGATGCTGTTCATTGCAAAGGAGTAGGGATGCGCTCTGTTCCTCAGACTTGCGTCAGAAGTGTTGAAACGCCTCTTTCCAGATTGCGTGTTCTTTGGGTGGTAGCAGATCCAGAGTAGATTTTGATAAGACATAGCGTGCATTTTCGTCGGATAAGGAAGAAGTGTACTGCGTCAACACGTCTGTACCAACTTCTGCAGGATCTGAAAATCTGATCGTGCCGAGTGCACTGAACTTGTTGGAGTACACAGCCATCCTCCTGTCGATTCTCTATTCTAGGAAGATGACCACACTGAAAGACACACTCGAGCTGGCTGACAGAGTTGTCGCGAGCATATCAATCAGCAGACATCAGCTTATCGTATTCCTACAAACTTTGTACCACCAAGCCGACAACGATGGGACATTGGTCAATGACATCGTGGAGACAAGAACCGGCGCGTATAGTTATACATGTGTATAAAGATTAGCAGGGACGGTGAAAAGTGGTTGAGTGTCTGAGTGTCACCCGTGCACAAGAGCTGATTTTGTAGTAGTCAGTAGTGTCTTCCTTGAGCTCTTTAGGGAGAGTTTGGCGGATGTTACCCTTCGTCTAGCCGCTCATAGACTGATACTCGACAGGTACTATCAGTTGGCGATTTTTCCGGCTTCTTCTCTGTCTCCTGGAACCTCCTCGACAGCTTCCCCTCATACGGCGGCCTCCAGCTCCTACAACCGAATCGACACAATTCAACGCGAGCAGGAAAACAAGTCAAAGCTCGATTGTTGTTCTGCACTTGCTCGGAAGCTTCTCTGAAGTGGTGCTCTATGGTATACGTCACCATCGTGACTAGTGGAACAGTTCTTTGTGCCTCATCACTCGACTCTATAGGCTTAAGCAATGTTGTGTCTTTCCAGGGCTGTACTGCGATCGCGGTAGGCTGGGGGTTCAGGGAGGGGACAAGAAGCCCTTGAGAGCGACTTCATTATCAAACCTAAGGATTGTCGTAGCCCAGAGCAAGAGGAGAGCATCATCACGCATCTCGCGGCATGTGGCGAGGATGCTGTGTTGCTTGTGGTCGGTGAAATAGAGTGCGCGGAGACGGTCTTCAGTCTCGACCTTCAACAAGGTGCATTTAGATCTGATGGCGATGACTTGGAGTGACTTTTTGGACATTTTGATCTCGATGTTGGTTTAATATAGTGCGCGGAATCGCTATTCAGTCTCGTCCTTCAGCAAAGTGCATGTGGATCTGAGATCGATGATAGAAGAGTCATCGACATGGATCATGATCATTTTGATAAGCTCATGTGGCAGGTCGAGGACAGGAAAAGGTCTGAGAATTGTCTCTTGCTCTTCGTTGGGGGAGAGCAGCTCGGCTCTTGCTTCTCGTTGGAGAAGTTGGCAGGGTCTAGGCCCAGAGGTGAAACGGGCCTTGATACAGTAGGATGCGGTTAAAGAGGTTACTGCCCAAGGCATCGAAGAATCACGAGTCGGAGTTGAGCGCACGTTGAAAGAAGTCTAAGAAGAGTGCTCTCATAGCCAAGGTCATGTATACTATAGTGCCGCATGATCTTGTGGTCGTGGAGCTCCTCGGCAACCATCTGAGCGGGGTGAGACGGATTTGACACCAACTTTGACCCGCTTTCTGATGCCGAGCTGAGTTGCCTCAGACATTGCACCGCTTGTGCTTGGTGCCCTGGGGCTTGGTTGACGTCAGACCCGTATAGACCTCTGAGCTCGTTTGAGCTTGCAAACCGTAGTGACGTTGAGCTGTCAAGTCGGGGCTCTGTTCAACTCTTGGAGAGACAATTTGACAAATCCACACAGATCATCTATACTCTTGACGAAGCCGTCGGACTGAGCGACCTCGTCTTGGCCTTCATAAAGAGGGACTCTAGGCGCATGAATGCGGGATCCAAATTCGTATGTGCTAAACGCATCTAGGCGTACTTCTTGCTTGTTAGGATGATCAAGCAGAAGGCCACTATACTTGCGCATATTGTCATCAAACAGGTTGAGTGTTAGGAGCTGAGCATGGTGTCAGCATATACTTAGACCACCCTGAAACAGCAAGAATATCAGGGCAACCGGTGCCGCGCGGCATGAGCCAATTGGCCTATGAAGAGATTCAGCATTTCCTAGCATGTGTTAGGCGAAACTGACCAACACTCTGCCAACCGTAGTTGGGGTTGATCACGGGTCCTATATTGAATCATATACAGCGAAAAGTCCGATGACAGTGACTTCCGAGCGCCACTATCTGCCAAAGATGGGCCTCGAATGTCGTCAATATCGATATCGCTTCGAAACACCTCAAGTGGCAAGAGCACGGCTCCGTAGAAACTGCTTGATCATGAGTGCGGGACTGCGACTGACCCTTTACCGTTGTTGTGAGATGCTAAGCGCTCTTCTCCTATATAGACTTAGAAGACGGAGAAACATTGTTGCCATGCAGAATCATTGGTCAAATTAGGCGCAGGGGGGTTGTCGGCTTCGATGTGATCATCCGATGTTACTGATCAGCTTGTTATGCGCGCATGATGTAAGTGGCCAGACCTAGGGAGGAGCAAATATAACACCTGCCGAAGTCTCACACACTTCCGACGATGTAGGGAGTATCGGCGTTGAACGGCTTTCGAAGCCGAAGAACGGGTCGTGGCTGTAGAGGCCATCTCTCGTAAATGAGATGTGTCCACAGGCTTCGCTGGAGGTTGCCACAATGAGCTCGATGCTCGGATCGTTACTAAACAGGCCATCTCGCTTGAACGACATGTGGCCGCAGCCTTCCCCGTGACAGCTCTAGAGTCGACTGACAACGAGATTGGCTGGTGCTGCGGACTCTCAAAACCTTGCTCAACTCATGGCAATCGAAGGAACGAAGAAGCAGGGACCGTTTTAGCTGGTGATGCGAACGGACTTCCTGTGCTGTGTCCAAGGCAAACGAGTGGCGATGGATAAGCTTGTTGGGTTAACGTCTGCTATCAACTTGCAACGCTTCGTTGGTCGTTCAGACACTAGAGCAAGTTAGGACGATTTGACTAGGGCTTTTGCGAACAAGAAGAACATACTGTTTACGTTTAGAATGCAAGGCTGACTAGCAATTCTGTGCTGAAGATGTTTCAATAGCTTCACAAGCGATTGAGCAGGCTCCAGGTCATGCGAAAATATACGTGAAGTTGAACGTGTTACCTGCTGCGGATATATGCTGTACGCAGAAAGCTGAGATGGAGGAATGTAGAAGCGAGGAATATGGAGCCAGACTTGCATTGGACCAGAGAAAGAAACATTTTCGATAAGAGTCGAGTCTGTTCCTTCGGCACAAAAGTCATTGTTGTTCCAGATCCCTTGGCTAGCGTCAAAGCCATTGCCGCCGTTAAGACGATTAAGTGTAGGCCTGTAGATTTGAGTTGTCACGACGAGTCTTAACGAGAAGTATGGCATGAACTTACTTTGGAGAGCCGACAAGAGCATGACAGCTGTTGAAGAGCGTAGTAAGTAGACGCCCTGAACTCGTCCTCCGTGATGTTGCCTGGCGATATCGCATACTTTGGGAACGTCGGACATTAGAAGATGCGTGGTGTGAAAGTCTTTGGTGATGAACCTGATTGACGGGGCCAGAGATGATCTCGATGGAGACATTGTTACCAGAGCGTTTGAGGTTTACCCGGCGAGAGACAGTGGCGCGTCATTTTTGATATGGAAATTGACTATTGCCGGAACATCGGCTGCTTTGAGAACGTTAGACAACAAAAGATGCTTGTTGTGAACGTCTTTGGTGATGGACCTGACATAACGTCCAGACAAGCCTCTCGAGGGCCATGTTGGTGAATTCTCTGGATGTCGGTGATGTGTATGCGGCAGAAATCATGTCAATGTCGGTATATCTGTCAAGATCTGGTTACGGTCTGTTCTTCCGCCGCGCAACAAGCCTTGTGAAAACGCACTGTCCAATGCCCTAATATTGATCGCATAGCCGCGTGAACAGAGCCTTGGGGTTCGGCGTGGACATGGATCGGTCATGCTCCGGCATCATCGAATCGAGAAGATCGCGATGAAGACGGGCAAAATGTTCTAGAATTGATGCTGTGGGATGATGAGAGATATATAGCTTAGCGATGTCGAATCTGGCGAGGTTTGCCTCGGAGTGGATGGTGAAGTTGGTCCAGTACTCCTGGCGAGAGCGGATGGAGTGGTTGGTCCAGTACTCCTGGCGAGAGCGGGCTTGGGATCGACCAGGACCATCTGTGGTGGTGTCTTGCGCGACGGCGTCTGTGGTAATCGCCTTGTCCAGTATAATGCTTATACGTCCGAGAGCGGAAGCATGGTCGTTGGATGTATAGAGCGGAGGAGGGAGGTGGTGCGGCTAGGATCGAGCGCCCTTCGCACCCATGGCCGCGACAACACATATATACAGTACAGAAGCAACCACAGTGGGTGATGAGGGTTACGAAGAGCTCATCATGTGATAGTAGCTAAGAATGGGAGACTTATTCGTCCTTATGACGGGAAGAGCTGAGTTTATATAGATGCTCTGCTACATTCGCTACTGCTTGGTCAAAGAGTCTGATTGCTACGACTATTTGCTAGGCGACTCTAGTACTAGGCAAAGGCTCTTTAAGGAGCATTCCATCCAGAGCCCTATCATGGGGCAAAAACACAGACAACATACTAGTGCATCACAAAGATAGTGTTGGACAGATCAGTCAAGCATGAAAGTGTGATTAAGGTTCAGTGCGATGTCTTTGCTGCCTGCAAGGAAGAAGTGGAAGCAAAAAAGCCACAACAAAGGAGAAAACCAAAACGTTTGGAGAAAAGAGGAACAAATGCAACGCCAATAGTCGTGCTCCCTGGGTATCATCTGAAAACAAAAACACCCCTCCCAAATCAAAAAAAAAAGCTCCAATTGCCAATGGCATGCCTGTTTGGGTATCATTATGGAAACAAGAACGACTCTGCCCAAACCCCAGAAACGCAAGAAAGGGAACCAAGAAAGAAGAGAAAGCTCGAAGCACATTGTTGAGTGTAATGACGAGTATGGTTGCGCTCAGTCATGGAGATGGAGAACCAGATGCCGGACAAGGGAATTGGGTATTACCGGGCTGCCGAGGCCCGATGAACGAGGGCGCGTGGTCGATCAAGCACAGTGGAGATGTCTGCAGAGGCTCCAGCCCACAAGAAGAAGACGAGCATTGATCCGTAAGGGCAAGAATCGAGATGGTGACAGGCGGGTCGAAGGAGGCAAGAAGACTGATAGCGCTTAGGAGAAGGGTTTCTATGCTGCGTCCTGCTCGACGTTTGATCCATAAAGACCTCTCAAGTTGTTGGCGCAGCTGTCAGTCTTTCCGCGTCTGACACAGCCATCGCATTTTCCGGGGACGTCTTCTGACATGCTGCACTTGATGTGCGCTCTCTGACAGTTTGTACACGCCATGTTGTGCGAGCGCTGACCGTGGCTCTTGATTGAACGAGGAACACGCCTCTGAGCCTTCGAGATCTTATCGGCGGGGTTAACTCTAGCAGTCTTGGTGGCCTTGGGGCGTTGTGGTGACATGTGCTTTCTGATGTATCGTCAGTATGTTACATATATCACCGAGTACTAGAGCGACGGGTCTTGGACTTACGGCGCGGCAAGCATTGGGTTGTTGGCTCTCAGAACAGCCGAAGCTGTGGAGTTGAAATAGTCCATTTCAGAGTGGGGAGTTGCGATGGTCGGGTCAATGACGGTGTCATTGGGCGAAGTGGGTCCCGAGAGACCAGTGTTGTACCAATCTTGCATCATCTCGAGGATCTCGAGTTCCTCAGGACTGTGCTCGAGTTGAGTAGCCTGGTCACCGGTCTGAAGGGGCTCAGTGTTGAGTCCCTCAAAGGGGTCGAGGTTGGAAGTGTAGATATGATCCATGTTGAATATCGGAAATGAACGCGTTGAAGGCTCTGCGTTCAATCCAAGTGGTTGACGTTGTTGTGGTGAAGACGAACTGAGAAGAGCATCCCTTCCAAACCATCCGGAAGCGAACGCGACAGAACGCGTCGGCGCCGGAAGCTACCCGTTCGGCGGGAGCTTGGACCCGCCGACTGACGACGATGTCATAGTCATTGATAGAATCGCGGGCACTTTGAAAAGATTGCGAAGACGTAGACTCTCGTGCTTGGTTGTATCGTTCTGAAGTACAGCTATCTGACCCCTGAGACGCTCGAATGCTCGGATCCCCAACCCCCTGGTTCCTCAATCGATCAAAAGTTCATCCTCTCAGATATATGTTTCAGTGTCATCTGTACAG
The DNA here is from genome assembly GCA_022813425.1 of Aureobasidium lini. Taxonomy (NCBI): domain Eukaryota; kingdom Fungi; phylum Ascomycota; class Dothideomycetes; order Dothideales; family Saccotheciaceae; genus Aureobasidium; species Aureobasidium lini. The sequence goes on along the minus strand of JAKLML010000092.1, from coordinate 38,231 downwards.
CGAAGACGTAGTTGAATTCCTCATAGACAGGCCAAAGAAGAGCTCGGGAGACAGGTCATCATTTTTGAGATTCTCGCTTGCTCGCTCTTTCAACCGAAAAATTGATAGCAGACGTCACATATACAATATGATGATCGAATCAGTTTACATCTTCTCGATGGAATGCAGATAAAACGTACCGTAACTGGCGAAATGCGAGAAGGGTTCCAAAAAATCTGATATATCCAGTGGCAGGCCTCGCATGTAGGCATCTGAACGCTCGTCCCCAAAGAAGTAGAAAGTAGGGTGCATCACCATGGACAATTCAGCAATGTACCGTGATTTTAGGAGTAATGATATGAACGAGGGCAGAGAAGAGAGAGAATCCCGGGCTTGTTACTTGAGGTATCTCAGTGGCACGTTGAATAGACAGCACATCTGTCAAAAGGCAAGTGGTTTTTCGATACCTTCGGTATGTACATTGAGCGGTCGTGAACCACCGTCCACGAGCTTTCCGTGGACATCTCAATGGAATCAAAAAGCATGCTGCCTTTTCACAAGTATGCAGCAAGATGTCGCTGCTACGGGGAGGAATACCTTTGGATGTAGACATCTCAATGGACATCTTGACTTCATTGGAAAGTATGCTGCACTTCCATGGGCATAACAGCAGGGCATGGGCGTGACGAGGAAGAAGGTACGGTGGATTCGAGGTATGCCTGAGTTCACGACCGCAGAAGAAGAAGAGGTCGTTGTTCGGGAGTGTGTAGTACTCTCGCCCGAGGACTCTCTATCCTTGGTTGGTGCTCTTGCTACTCGAAGATGTTAGATCATCCGGTCTGGGCAAAGCAAAGCTGGAAAGTACTTACACATTGTCAGCAGCCTGTTGTAGGCGTTTGCTTCTTCTAGCAAAGCTGGCGGGAGTTGGAGGTATAGCGTGCTTTTTGGCCGACTTGGGAGGGTCGGGGTCGACGATCTTGCCAGGCCAGTCTGCGCCTTGGTAGTAGGCGTTAAGAGGGAGGCCCTGACCGGGCAAAGTCGTCTCGGCACCCTTAAGAGGGCTTTCGGGTGGCTCCCAGTCGGCCGGTTCCCTGCGGCGGAGAATTTCAGAAAGAACACCAGGGTAGAGAAGTCCCTTCCTAAGATAGGAGTCAGACATGGTTCAAAGATCTAGAACACGTATTCTCAAGGTGTTACCTACTGGTTAAGGAGAGGTACCGGGCGCTTCGTGCTAGTTTTTGCTTTCTTGGGCGCGGGGCGGCCATCGTTTGTTGAAGACATGACTACTTGGAAAATCAGCAACGGATTTGCACAGGGGATCGAGAACTGGAAAAATTCGAGGCTGACAGGGATGTATCCTCTAGCCAGGGGGTTGTAGTAGTATGGAGCAGAACTAGGAGGATGTATTGTAACTTACCTGTGGTGTTTCGGTTGTTGTTGTTGATGTTCACCAAAGGTGGAAGCTGGTGAAGGAGAGCTAACGGGCGCTTCGTGCTAGTTTTCGCTTTCTTGGGCGTGGGGCGGCCATCGTTTGTTGAAGGCATGACTACTCGGATAATCAGCAATGGATTTGCACAGGAGATCAAGAACTGCAAAATTCGAGGCTGACAGGGATGTCTCCTCTAGCCAGGGGGGTGTAGTAGTATGAAGCAGGAGCAGGAGGATACATTGTAACTTACCCGTGGTGTCTCGATTGTTGTTGTTGTTGATGTTCACCAAGGGTGGAAGTTGGTGAAGATTTAGCAGATGCGCCGAGAAAACACAGCATCACGTCCACGAAAACACCACCAAAGCTTAGACCACACCTTAATCGGGTATGTGCACGAGTGATGTATCAAGATCAGGTTGAAGACGGAATGACTGTTCGAAACACTCGAGGCCCTGACATAAGGGACGAGGCAATCGAGCGAACATCTAGCTCTCGCTTTCAACATATTGAGATTTCAATGTAAACAGCTAGAAAAAGGCAAGATGGGTTTCCGTGTGGTCAGTTGTCCAGAGAGAATATCGAGGATCATTCGCCCTCAGTGGACGTACGTTCGAGGAAGAAAACCATTTTGCCTTTTTACGAGCGCTTCGATGGCCAGTCGCTGCACTCGGAAGAACAATTGCAACAATTCAGTGAAAATTGAGTTCTCGACCTCTCGGGATCTGTTCGGAAAACAACTAGTAAAAGGCAAGATGGGGTTTCCGCGTAGTGTCTTATCCAAAGAGAGTATGGGAGACGACGGGTCCTCAGTGGACATACGTTTGACTGTCAAAGACATCTTGCCTTTTGATGGCCAGTCTTTTGATCAGCCTGTACAGTGGGAATTGAGCAACGCTATGACTCCCAACCTGCTGGGGTGACTTTGTAAACAACTGGCAAAAAGACAAGACAACATTCCCATTTGTCAATTGGCCAGAGAGGGCATGAGAGACTCCTCACTCTTAGTGGACGTGTGTCCGATCATCAGAATCATCTTGCCTTTTCAAAGCCCGTTTGGTGACCAGTCTATACCCTGGCAGTCAAGCGATGTCATCTTTTCTGACCTACTAGTGTCTTCGTAAGCCGGCTGGCAAAAAGGCAAGATCAATTTTCGAGTAGTCGATCGTCCAGAGAGAGAATCAGGAATTCATGCCCTCACTCAATGTACGTTGACCAAAAATATTTTCTTTTTGAGAGCTAGTTCTATGACTATCCTGAGTTCTGGGATCTGTACTCTGGCGAACTCACCAACTAGATTCACCTCGCAATCACAGTGGAATTCAGAATGCTCGTTATGGTTGATTAGGTTACAAATCGACGGTTAGGCTACCAGGATGCTCAGAACGAACCAAATCATTCCTTTCGGCTCAAAACATCATCTACCTAGACTGCGATCTACTCAACGATCTCAGGAAAAACATATTCTCGTCGTAAGCATGGTGATGAAGAGGGATATCGCTTATTGCCTCGTCGCCCTCCGCATCTGCCTGCTCGGTGGCTTTAAGGACCGGAGCATCTACAATCGGTTCTTCGTTCTTGCCGCCATCGTCCTTAAAAGCCTTGCCCTTTCCTACTCCTGTCCTTCTCCATGCTAAAGTGGCATATAGCCTTTGCCTTCAGGCGATTGAGGCGAGACTGGCCAGCGGAGCCACTTTCACACTTGCGATCGCTGTGTGTTCACCGATCGCAATTGTTTCGAAGATCGCCCTCGTGCTCATCTTCAGAAACAGGGAAGACAGTTTCATCCTCGACCTCGTCCTCGTCGGCGCCCTCGTTGTCGTTCTCGACCTCGTTCCCGTCGTCTTCCTCGGCATTATTGAGGCCAGGAGCTGGATCCCTGAGCAGGGTGGTGTAGCTATGCAATGTTCGACAATGCTTGCTTGAAGCATAGCAGCACCGATGTAACTTGCTTGATTACACGACTGTCGTCTGCGTAAACCCAGACCAGGACATCGGGGTTAGGGCGCCAGTGGTAATCGAGATCGAGGCGAGGGAAATCTTCACTCGAAGGCTCATGATCGTGTGACTTGTTATGTATTTGTGTATTCTAATAAGCATTTGATGGAGGACTGACGTGAACTGGGAGGTGTTCTTTGCCGGGTTACGTCCAACTCACAGGCGGGCAAGAGGAGAACTACATGATGGTATTTCCGATGCCGACGATTTAACTGCGGATGATTGTATTGAGGCAGACATGCATGTGCGCGTACTATCACAGCAGGACGAGAAAGAGAGTCAAGACAACTTTGCGGGTTGTTTGTGAGAATAGTGCTGTTCAATTCTTCAGAACGCAGGGCAATCGTGCCGGGGGTATCTTTCGCTGTTATAACCATAACTCCTCCTTCTTGTAGCAACTCGTCTTTGTCATGATTATCCGCCGCCCTCAGTCCAGAACCAGAACCATATCATCGGGGGGCAGAGGGAATGAGCTCACTGCCTTAGTCGATTGATCCTTCGCTCAGCCCGAAGGACGCTCAAGCTTCTTGCGCTGAGCCTTGTTCACCTTGGCCCGGTTGAGCGGGTAGGATCTGTATTTTGCAACACACTGGATGCCTTTCCTCTCGCAACGCTCGCACCCACCCCCAGGAAGCTTGACACAGCCACCCTTTCTGAACTTAGCCTTGTTGCAGGCAGTACAGCAGGCGTTGGGAGTGTCAGAGCTCCTGTGAGTGGGTGCAAGGGTTGGTTGAATGGTGGCGTCTTGTGAGTTAATGAGAATGCCGTTAGTGCTACTTGAGAATTAGTGAAGCTGTCACGCATGGATAGGAAACAGATTCTCACGGAAGGTGCTGAGTCTCGAAGTGTGGTTGACTGTTGCCGGACATGAAGCGAGCATACGGGTGAGCTGGATAGGGGTGGTAAGGAGTGGGAGGAGGGATCTCTGCCTCATGGATGGAGTGATCTCCCTCTGTCTGGTTGAGGGGCTCGATGACCGAGCTGTTCATGTTATTGCTGCTATTGACCCATCAGTCCAAGCTCAAACTCGAGACGCATGTCAGTCTGAGGCCACAGGGCAACCTACCTGAACGTGAGGATCTCTAGCATCTCGGCTTCAGTAACCTCTGTGGCTGTGAAGGTGTTGTCTTCGAGGAAGGATAGTTCTGGATCGTCCGGAGCGTGATCAAACTCAAGAACTGGCTTGTAGTAATTTGCCATCGTTTCTTGTTGGTTTACTGCAGAAGAGGGCAATGTAAGTCAAATAGAGCTAGCCGAGTGGGATTCCAGAAGACGCGCGTAAGGGATGACTTACTGTTCTTCAAGAACTAGTCTCGAAGATGGATCAATTGTTGAAAGTTCTTTGGATCTTTCTGGATCTGTAGATGTAGAGGATGGGATATAGAAGTTGAGGATGCAATACGCGTAAAGAGGATGTTGTTATTGGTGAGAGATAATACGGCTTCACTTCCAAAACACAAGACCAACGCGCCAGCTTCGAGCGACAACATCGGCACTCGACCAAAGCTTGGACCCCCTTGACAAACAATTGATATGTCGAAACCATGCAAGGAACCCTGGGGGGATATTCACTGCTATTGTTCAGATCAGGGAATAGTACGCCCCTGTTGTTGCAACACGATTGGTGGACGCAAAGGGTCAGAGAACATTGATTTCTGGTCTATCTAATCAGGGGAAGACATAGTTGCAGGTGACTTTCTCATTGCAAGAAGATATCAGAGCAGCGAGGATTAGCAGCAACGATCATTGCGGGGGCATGGAGTTCCTTGCCTTAGCAAGACCCTTACTAGGCTGAGGACCCTGACGGCCACCGTCTTTCCAGTCCTGGTGAGCTCCAATGACGGGACCATCGTAGTGCGAGCAGACAAGGTCCTTTCTCTGGCAGGTTTCACAGGGCACGCCTTTGCACGGCTTCCTAGCCTTTCTGCAGTTGTGGCATGCAATGTTTCTGCCATGGGCGTTGACGATCACGTCGTTACCATCGCCATCCAATGCCCATCGTCCCTCTGCATTGCCTGGGACTATGATTCTCCGGAGTCGAGCGAGTTCCTCAGCGTCGATACGAGCCCACTCTACGGCCTGCTCGGCAGTCGGATTGTGTTGGCTCTCGACAAGCAGCTGGTGGGCTGCTGCCGCCTCGGCTCTACGGCGATCCTCCATGGCAACTCGCATCTCAGTACGTGTTTGTTCGTGTAACTGTTCAGCCAGAATGGCAGCTTCAGCGTCGGTCATGTTCCTAAGTCACCAGGTCAGTCGAGACACTCGGGTCAAGTCCTGTAGAGGACACTTACGAGGGGACAACGTAGTCGTCGTCAGAATCATAGACAGGAGAGTCAGGGACGTCTCCTTGTTCGTCATCATCAGCATCGATGACAGGGGCAGGCAGAGGCGTAACCGGGGCCTGGATGTTCTCCTCGGTTTCACCCATGTTAACATCCCCATCCTCGTCGTTGTTGGTGCCGGTGGCAGAGTCATTGCTGCCTTGTGCAGCCTTACGACCACTGTGTCATTGATCAGCAAGATGCTCAGACGAGCAGATGTAGAAACTAGTATCTTACGGGAAGGTGCCGCTGGCCTTGTGAACAAGCGTGAATTTGGGAGGCATGTTGTTATATTTAAGACCTGCGATGATCGGTTGGATTTGTGTGAGGAATTGAGTGCCGGGATAACAAATCTGCAAGACACCGTTGATAGTGTTGAGCTGGACAAAGAGATAGAGAAAAGCCGGAATTGGAAAAGCGTAAACAAAGGTGCTCTTTTTTCCCCCCACCATCCAGTCGAATTCTTTGGCGCTCAAATGACAAAGAAATCATTTAGTACCTGATGTATCACCTGAGAGAATGGGACTCGATTGCTGTCTTCCATCATTGGGCTTTACATTACATCGCTCACAGGGGATCATGCTCCGAGGGTACAGAAATGCAACGGACAGGTGACAGCGTGCTAATGACTGAATTAATCGGCCATAATCAATTGTACTATCTCAAAACAGTGCTAAATGTTCTTTCCGAGCTCCCGCAAAGGAAGAGGGGAAATTCTTTTGGTTGAACATAACACAACCAGCACCCCTCTGAACGACCCGCTTGTCTGTGGGAGTCAATTTAGCCATAAGTTCTTCGCTGGATCGCTCTATCACGATCGCTCTCCTATGACAAGGAAGAGAGATCGTGCCTTGCCTCAAGTCGGTTCTAGCTATGTCGTGGTAACGGATGTAGGAGATTGGTCTCCAGGACACTGCGAGTACCAGTGCCTCACACCACAATCCATTTTTGGAAGCTTCCTTCTGTTATGAATGATAGCCAAGTCCGTAATAATTGTGTCAACTGGAGGGTTCCAGCCAGGAGGCCAGGTCGGTGCTACAGCAGGCACAGGAGCAGCGACAGCACCGGGATTATGACGGCCAGCAGGAAGAGTAGTGAGGGCGAGTTGGGCGTTGCTGGTAGCAGGACCGGCAGAGGGAGGAACAGTAGCACTGTCTCCGTCCTCGTCATCATCTTCCGCGTCAAGAACTTCAAGGCCTTCATCGGACTCAAGAGAATCGTGAGCGATGTGCATCTGACCTCGAGCGGGAAGATCTTTGAGAGGATCGCAGGCGACTGGGATGTTACTCGTGGGCTCGTTGTTTGCCACGACGTTGCTTGCTGGGGAACCGGTAGAGGGCGGTGCGAGTCGTAGTGGTATATGGTCGTGTAGCGTTCGCTGTCTACCGTTCTGCAAGGCTGGTTAGTATAGAATCTCATCTATGGGACATTGCGATCTCGCCTATCGGTATCATTCCGTGTCGCGCAGGTAAAGAGCTCGTAAGCTTCGGTAAACAGGGTGTAAGCCGATGGTATCTTAGCCTGGATGATGTGTCCAGACACGGTCCTGAGCCCTGCATGTACGGATTTGCTGAGGAACACAAAGTATGGACGAGTCTCGAAGCTACAGCATGTTGACGGGATAATGAGATGGGTCGAAAGCTATTGACCTACTCCTGATCTCTGGAAGCGGTGGTAGAGACCACGGTGCGCTTGTCACGGCGACTCTGCACTGTTCCGGATGTTGGTCGTGTGTCTTCTGAATGTGATCAGTCGTATGTCCTAAGGTTATCGCGCCGGTGCGCAAAGGGCGACAGAGTACACAACCTGGCTGAGAGTCGTCTTCCAGCTGGCGGTTGCTACCGACTCAAGCGGCAACAAGCTCATCATCCTACTTGATCTATCCCTCGAGAATGAAGTTTCTCCATCTGGAAGTATCTCTGACATCATGGAACTCATTGTAATTACGACTGTGGGCAATCCAGTGGGGGATTCAATGGGCAGGTTCGCACTTTCAAGGTCAATGTGTTTATGTATTTAGGGCCAAAAAACTCGCAGAAGAAGGCAGACCTTATGCTGATGGGGGTGGAGATGGGATTACAGACAGGGTAAGCAGCTCCCTCTCTCTGAGTTTCCGACTGCTAGTGCTTGAGATCAAACAGCATGGCCGAGGCCAGTGTTTCTCTCACGGAGGCCCTTGTCCCTGGCGATGGCTGCTAGACGAGCTGATAAGCGCGCGTGGGGAAGTGGTAGACGGTGGCCCTCACGGCTGAGGTTCATTGCGTGCTTGAGCAGATCACCATATCTGATGTTATGGTGTTCGCATTGTTGATGCTGGCAATAGTACCTGGGCTCTGACTTCTTCTTGAGATAGTCAAGACCCCAGACAGGGTACGTCAGGCCGTTCTGAGCACCAATGGTCCCGGAGCCGATCTTGTAGTAGGCCAATGGAGGATCACGGGACTGGTTGAGGTTGTGAAGGTCGGTGGTCGAGGGCCCAGCAGTAGGGCGTGTGTTAGAATCGCCATCCTCCTCTCCCTCTCCTGTTTCCTCCTCCTCTCCGTCGTCTTCCTCGTCTCCTTCACCTCCGAATCTCCCGTCATCCTCTGTGATCTGTTCAACTCCAGCATTATCATCGTCATCGATAACGAACGGGGTGTCTTTCGAGCCAGGGATTGCTTCGCGGGGACCGGGACCCTCGACAGGGACAGTAACAGCACCCAAGGGATGGAAGGACCCTGGATAGGCCTGGGTTTCGGAGCAGATGTGACACATGGTGGGACTTTTGAAGATACCCACGATGTAAGAATTGTTCTCGAAACCGAAAAACGGGTCGTAGCTGAAGAGGCCATCTCTCGTAAACGATATGTGTAAACAGCCTTCGCTGAGCGTAGCCACAATGGGCTCAATGCTACAAATGAGTTAGTGTCACAGAGCTAGCGAAAGGATAGCATATCGGGAACCTACACGTTGAGATTTTCGATGGCAATCTGCTCACCGGCAGCAACGCGTCTGTAAGAGCCATTAGAGAGAGATCCGATGATATGATGAGACTGTAGCTTACCTTGCTGCGCGCTTGCATGCGGGACAAGCGCCGTTTTCGGTGCGCCCTTTCCATCTGGCCTGCATCTCGAAGTGCTGAACATCCCGTGGTGTCATGTTGGCATCGAATAGGACAAGATGTCCACACAAGGTGTAGTGGATGTAAGATGCCTCCTGGATGGGCCAGGGACGGCTATGTTTCGCGCTTTAGTAGGCGCAACAAGTCAAAACAAGGGCTCAGACTTACCTGAAGATCTCCTGGAGCCACGGCTCCAGTGGCGATGCACTTCTGCTCATCTTGTCGGGATTATTTGATGTTTGGAGTTGCGTACTAACGAGCCTTGCGAAGAAGTCAAAAAGATGGAACCAGGATTGTGACGCGCTTCGGATTTGTTCAGGCGACGACGAGCTCGAATCTTCCCGCGCGGCAACCACAACGGAGCTAGCTTGATCGGGAGTTGTGTCGTGAACGACATCATCACTGGAAGGACTCCGCACCATGGATGATGAGCATTTTGGGTTACTCTGATGCACATCATATCCTACATATCCTACATACCAGGAAGAATCCTGGGAGAGCCCCTGGATGTTGCTCTTTGCACCACATTTGGAAGACAAGTAAACAGCCGTACATCTTTATGCACAGAGTGTCTTGGTCCTTGAACAAATTTTGTATGTGTCCTACTCTCAGTATCCGCAAGGGCATGGCTGACGGCTAGTTGCACCCGCTCGACTGACATCTGGATGTCTGGATGATGCTGCTGTTTACCAAAGCTGTGGGCGGAATCTTGGACGCTACTCTGCGCAGCATCACAACGCCCACATATACTACTCTGCTGTTTAGTAAGACCTGGAACACTTATTCATTGCAAAAGGGGCCTTAAGAATAGTTCTCGCGGACTGGAACGCTGGTCCGGACCATCGTGGTTGCCGTGGAAGTCCAGTATCGCCACGAAGCACATTCGCTCGTCAGCCGCGACGAGCAAAGCCAGATTCAACCACCGCCTCCCGCCCAGAACAGGCCCAGCAGTGCCTCAGACAGTCCTGACGCTACAATACTGAGAGTCAAAGAGATCGATCAACGCAAACTTGAGTGTATGCTCGAGGGAGTTCTTCGACCACAAAGAAACTCCAAAGCCGGATACACTTCGACGGCTGCTTCCGGAATGTCTTTGTCTACTTTCCACTCACGCCTCCACTCACGACTATCTTGAGGATCTCGTGCTATCTTCAGTCACCTCAGTGCTCCCTCTTCTCGGAACTGTTAGCAGTCTTTCTTACAACATGAAAACGAGTCGAAAGCCCGTAGACATATATGCTCTTCCTCTCCTCACAAAACCTGACTGTTATGCTACAAGATACTTCACTGGAGGTATATCTGTTTTCCAAAAGCACCGTTCATTCTTGAAAAGTAGAAGGGAGGAGAGGTGCATCTGATAGATCAACATGTCTCCTATGAAGAATGTAGTATATCTATGTCGCCGCGCGCCTGAAAGCAAGAGATCATCCTCTACTCCCATGTCAACACATCGTTGAGCAATACCACGCCGTACAAATGCAGGCCCATCAATCGAACAGAAAGATCCGAGCCGCGAGCACAGTACACTAACGAGACTTACTACGTCCCCATACCACTTCTCGTCTTTGTCTGCTCCAAGACTCACGTCCCGGTTGCTTTTTCCACCCGGAAGTAAGTCATCGTTTCCACCTCACGGAGCGAGACGAACACCGGACGCACATGCATCTCTAGAAAGCCGATAATCATGAACTCTCTCCTCGACTGCATCCCATACACGTTTCAAGGCATCTGAGCCTACACACCAACCTCCATTCCACATCCCTGACCCTTTCCAAACTTCCACACGGAAGTAAGTCATCTTTCCCGCCTCACAGATCAAGACGATGCACCGGTGACTTCAAATATATGGAGGCTCTACCGAATTCCCTCTTCCCCGTCTCCGTGTTTTCTACCTCCTTGCCCTGTATCCCGCTGCCTCTCCAAGATTTCCACACGGAAATAAATCATCGTTTCCGTCCAACAAACCTGGACGATGTACGGATGGTTGCACATATCTGTATATTCCACAGACGTGATGACTTTCCCTCCCTTCCCTCCCTCCCCTACGTCTCAGCGTAAATCAACTTCGCCTCGCTACTCTGTCCTTGCTGTCGCTGCGAGCTTCGCATGCTCTCATCTCTGTTGATGAAAAGAAGTGTAGCGAAGACGTGCCAGAGACGTGTTATATATCTCCAATCCTGATATCGCGCCAGAAACGGAACTCCAGGCGAGCGAGGTACCGTGCAAGATATGCGTCAAAAGACAAGATGGGTTTCGAGATAGATGGGCTGGCCAGAGAGAGTGGGGAGGGAAGCAAGCTCTCAGTGGACATTTGCCTGTTTATCAAAAACATCTTGCCTTTTTACAGTGGGATTGAGAAACCTCGGGGGATAGAGGGAGCGAGGTCGTTTTCAAACATGCATCTCTTCATTTCCATACAAAATGTTTATCGTTATTAGTACAAATACCTTTTCAGCAGAAAGAAAAAGAAAACCATCCCATCCCATCCATCTATCATCAGAACATGCATTTCCAAAACCTGAAAAACACCAAAGTCGACTTCAGTCTTGTCAACAAGTTCGTCCAAGATCAAGCTTCTTCATCCTTCTTCCTCCATCCATCTCTACTGACAGGAGGAGAAACACCCTCATCCTCTCCATCGGCATCCTGCCCCGGATTCGCAATCTCATATTCCAAAATCTTGATAAACTTATAGAAGACGACAGCAAGGAGCGCTCCGATCGCCGGACCCACCCAATACACATAATGTTCCGAGTCCCAAACGCCAGTAACTGCACAAGGACCGAAAGAGCGAGCGGGGTTGAGGGAACCACCGGTGTAATATACACCGACCAATTCGGCAATGAAAAGAGCCATACCAATGCCAATGGGAGCCATATAAGTAGCGCGGTGCTTTTCCTTGGCGAGCATGAAGATGGTAAACACGAGTTCAGCGGTGAGGATTGCTTCGATAAAGACGCCGCGGACTCTACTCGTGTCGGCAGAGAGGGTAGTACGAACATTCAATTGCGTGGGGAAGAGCGCTCTGACCAGTACAGATGCGAGCAAGGATCCACAAATCTGTGCGATGAAGAGGAGAGAGCCTCTGACATAATCTAGAGATTTGACGAGGACCATGGCGAGAGTCACTGCGGGGTTGAATAGACCACCGCTGATGCGGAAGAAGATCCAGACGTTTACCATGAGGGAGAAGCCGAAAGAGACGGCTGTGTAGAGGAGGACGATGGGAGAAAAGCCGTTCGTGGCGTTTGTGGTTGTGGTGCTGTCTTGGGCGCCGACGTTGGCTACTTGAGTACCGGCGAAGGCGAAGAAGAGGAACATGGTAGTGCCGACAAATTCACCGATCATGGCGACGAAGTCTAGATTGCTGTCAGTGGTAGGTTGAAAGTTGATGAGAGCAAAACATACGGTTCTTGGCTGTAGAGTTCATCCACCATGTCAGAGGAAGTCTGAGGATTTCTTCGACAGGAGTGGAGCGTCCATTTCCACCATAGAAAGAGCCAGGTCTGTGGCCTCGAGGAGGTTCACTCTCAATGGCAGACAAATTGTCAAAGCGATAAGACCGTTTTTGAGTGTCGTAGCGCAGACTTCTGAACGAGTCCGAGGGTGCACGACGAACTTGATGTTGATGTTGATGTTGATGGTGCATTTGGTGGAGGGAGCTATCAGCATTGACGGGTATGCGCTGGACATCAGTGGGGAATGGATCGACTGAAGCCTGCTTGTAAGCTCTAGGAGTAGGGTCCAGTGCTTGCGTATCGTCATTTTCCATGTGCATTTGAGGTTGACCCATATTCTCGTAGTCGTTGTAGGAATGACGCTTGACGAATCCAGGACGGCCCAAGTCATAGCTCTCGCTGTTATATCCGCGAGGTAAAGGCCCCCAGTAAGATTGTGTACCAGACTGGCTCATAGAGCGCTCTCTAGGGTAAACTGTTTGCGAAGTGCCGGGTCTCGGGATGACGGCTGTCGATGGACCGCCGGCAGCTGTGCTTGGCCGAGTACCAGGCATGGCCGGAGGTGGAGACATAAACCTTGCTGGTCCAGGCATCTCTTGAGATGGAGATGTGTGCAAGAGAGGAGCGCCTGTTCCATTTGGTGTGTTGGGATCGTAACCAAGTTGTCCGTTCGACTTCTGTGACGAAGGAGTGTTCGGAGCATACTGGACTTGAGACATGTTCGCGTCCGGATCTTTGCTTCCAATCTTTGTGTATGATCCTGAGTGGTGTGATCGCGCGAGACTAGGACGAGTAGACATCGTGACCAGTCTCTTCCAGTCTTATATACGAAGGGAAGATTTTCGGTTCAAGGTTCGGCAATATCGTATCCGAGTGCCGTAAAGTTGGAAGGCGAATGACCCTGGACAATCTCAAGGAAGATGATGTAGCGGAACAAAGTGGTGCGAGTGGAGAAGGACAAAGTGTGGATGAAACGAATCAACCCGTAAGCGGCGTTCAAGGTCAGGCTATATGCGTCCAAAACGCGGTCATCGCGTGTTCGTGTTGTTGATCTGGTCTTGTAAGTGGTTTAGACTGTTGCCAGGAGAAACACACTTGACAGGGTGTGCTCGAGTCAATTGATGGTAGGAGATGCGCTACCAAGGAACAGTTGGAGAGAACGTGGCCATACACATGGCAGCCGTCAAGACGAGTCATCTCCCTGACCGAGTAACCGGCTTGATTGATGCCCTATCAGTACGTATATGCGCATGACGACTGGGTGGAGGCATCGCAGCCGAACTGTAATCCTCGCAAAGGATTTGAGTCAGTTGATCAGGCTTCATACCATTGCGACGATGACATGTGTAGTCCAACGAGCGATTGGTGATCTTACATTGGATGCCTGATACAAGCTCAACCAATCTTTGCGCAAGCACTGTACGGATTACAGTTCCGAAGACGCAACAAATATCCGCATCAAGGGTTTATAGCCGAGCAAGAGCGCAAGACCGATAGAGTTGTCCCCTGCAGATGCAGTAAAGATCCTGACATAGCAAACACGACATGAGACCAAGTGTAACAGGGCAGAACACTGTCGTAATTCGTCCCGAGTACCGGGGTCCAACACCTCCCACTCAATCTAAGTCACCGGGAGACGACGGAGGTGGCTGGCGATCTCAACGTCCTGTAGATACGAATATGAACGTGCGGGGGAGGCCTGAAACCATCAGCCCTAGCATTGCGAACCTCACCACTAATCCTGTCGTCAAAGCAAAAGACTTTTTTTGCGCAAGGTTAGGCCTTCCATCATGTTGATCCTATTTGTGGTTGCCAGTACAGATGCTTGATGGAGATGATTTGCGAGCCCACGCGACATTGGCATCTTGCATCGCCCCAGCAGGGTCTATTGTTCAAAACAATCCGTATCGAGGGGATGAGGTGTGGTTTGGAAGGATGTCGAGAAAGGAGTGGTAGGTTCAGGGCTTGCATGTTTCAGAATGCCACAGCCCGTAGATCTTCCGAAGAGACAGGGTCTCTGACATCACCGGACTGTCTTGGCAAAGCCCCATCTTTCGCAAGCACTGCCATTTTGATGGTCAGCAGATGCAAGACTCGACGATCAAAGTCTTTCATAAAAAAGGGAGAGGAGATGGCAGAAGAGGTCAAAGAAAATGGTTGTCTATTCTGTACAACTAAACAAAAGGGGGTATCCATCGTCACCTACACGCGCCCAAAGAAAGACAATTCGCAAAGAAAACCTTGTCAAGTTCCATCTGTTTCAATCTGAGAAAAAAGCTTCTAGAAGGTTTGGTGGACATTTTCGTGTCTAACAAACAGAGACATGGAAGCTTTCTTCTGAAACCACTTCCCAAACCTAATAAAACGCCGTGTGTTGTATTTTGCGCTGTCGCTGCCACGCCTGGGCTGTACTTGATCTTTGGAATATACTCCAACATGTACAAAGAGAATCAAAAGAAAAGACGAAATACGAAAAGAAGTCTTGAGAAACAGAAGATGACTCGATCAAGGCATATCCACATAGGTAGTCTTGCGCTGCCAGAACTTGCTCTTCTTCTTCTCCGGTTTCTCAGACTTGCCGCGGGCGCCCACTGAAGGAGCCGGTGCTGGTTCACGTCTCTGCGGCGGCTCTGGAGGTCCGGAAGACATGAGGAAGTCTGCGAGATCACTAGTACCAGAGGAATGGAAAGGATCAAGTCTGGTATTCTTGACCACACCGGCTGAGCGGACTTCCATCTTCGGCTTATTGCTGCGAGGAATATAGCCGCTTGAAATCTGGGAAGTAATGTGCGCAGGTCGGACTGCGGTAGTTGAAGTGGCTGAACGCACACTTCGAATGCTGGGGTCATATCCTGGGTTGGGAGACAAAGTAGGAGTGTTGCCGTTGCTCACAGCTGGTGAGCGACCAGCTGAAGAGTGCATACTTGTAATTGAGCCGGCGCGAGGCCTTTCTGCACCGCCGACACTAGCGCCGTTATTGCCCACACCTGGCAAAGCAGCGAGCACATCTTCCTCATTGTCATCATCAGAGTCATCAGGAATGGCGTAAGGGTCTTTGATTCTGCTTCTCGTGCGACCATCGCCGGACACAGTAGGGCGTACGTTAGGCACGACCAGGTTCATGGAAGGTGAGCTGGGCTGGGTCAAAGGCGACATAGGTAACTTTGGTGTGTTGTTGCTGCCGTAGTTGATGTTTGATGATCCATTCATCAGAAGGCCTGTACGCGAGTCCGATGTTGAAGATGTAAGTGGTCTATTAAGATTTGTAGTGGACGAACGGGGTATCTCGGATGCACCAGTGATTGTTGTGCGAAGATCTCCTCCATCTTCACCTTCCCACTCGGCGAAAGGTGCGATGTTGTTGGGAATGCGAGCCTTGCCGCCAGGGCCGGGAGGACCACCTCGAATGAAGTCAATGAGATCGCTGTTGTTATCAGATGATCCAGTTGCTCCTCTGGCCATCAAGCTTGGTCGGTTGCCTACACGCTTGGGCGGCGGTCCGAGTGGGCTCCTGGGAATGTACTTGCCTCCAGCAGTGTTTGGCTTTGGTAAAGGAGGAGCATCTCTCGCACTTGCGGCTTGAGCTTGTGCTGTGGCACGAAGAGATGACATACTGCGGCTTGCAGCAAGACCGGGAACAACAGGGTTCGGTTCCTTGTCTGGACCAGTGGATCGAATGAAGTCGGCGAAGTCTCTGGTAGATTCAGTCTGCATAACTGGCTCACGAGCAACCTGTCCGGAAGGTAGAGCGTGTAAGTTTTGAGGGGAAGGACGACTGATCGAAGTCTTTCTTCTGGTCTCTTCAATCGGCTTGGGCTCCTTCTTGTCTCTCGATCCACCGAGTGACCAAGTTGTACTACGATTTGATCGCACGGACTGGGCGTCACTGTCCTTCTTGAAGTTCTCCCTCGAATTCGAGCGGAACAGTGTCTGCTTTCTCACTCTGGCGTGAGGACTGAAAGGTCTGTCGGGCATGTCTCTCACCGTTTCGGGCGTCAAGGTGTATTTGATTGTCTCGTCTCTTTGAAGCAGGGCATCAAAATCTAGTTCGGAGGTCATAGACGACGTGGGGAACTTCTTCCTCTCATCAAGACTCTCTCTGTGTGAGGTCGTAGAGATCTGGCGCAAACTTCCTCTCTTGCCAGGACTACTGGAGTCGGAGTCCGTGAGCTTGGAAGTCCTTCTTGATCTCATAAAGTCGGCTGACACACGTTGTTCATGGATTGGTGTTCTTTCACGTCTGGAAGAAGCATCAGAACCAGACCTTGAAATTCCCAGACCAGGAAACTGTCTTGCAAGCGGGCTCGTCGGCAGGCTTCTATCAAGGCGAGGAGAACTGACAGCCGTTCCGACGGCCTGCTCAGGATCACTCTCGGTCTCAGTAGCACTGTCACTTTCTTCGTAACGCTCAGCAGAAAGCTCAGCAGGAGGTTCCAGTGTCTGTGACTTGCTCTCGTCGGTGGTCGGAGTCAATCCTGAATGGGATCCGCTCAGATTGCGGCTCGCCAGGAAGTCCTCAGGACTGAACGGACGGTCAAGATCGGCTGCAAGTTCCAAACCTTCTTGAGAGAGGTTGAATGCTTGGGTATATCTAGCTGATGAAGGGCCGTAGATAGCGAGTCTCTTAGGTCGCTGTACAACCTTCATAGCAGGGAGACGATCGTCCAAGCTCGTGGGTTGAGACGAGACAGAAGCCTTTTCGGTGTGTGCGCTGTCTCTTGACTCTGGTCTTTCCGAGTCGTACGTCTGTACAGTAGGAAGCCCTTCTCCAGCTTGGCCTTCGGCAAAGCGCGAAGTGGGGTCAACGATCTCCGCGGCAGGTGTATCGGTAGGCCAGGCTCCTGGTGCTTCGACCAAGGGAGTCGTGATTGGGAGCGGGACCGAGACTGGGCGAGATTTGACGAGGCTACCAGATCGGTATTGTCTGTTTGCGCCGAAACTAGCGCTTTGCGGACGATAGAATCGAGGCGCGTCGTATGATTGCTGAGCTGATTCTGGACGATCTGGATCCTTGGCAAGGCCTGGGACTTCAATCTCATCGACGTCGCGCTGATTTTCAGGCAATGGAATGTTTGAAGCCAAGACGTGCTCTGGGTAGTGGTTCTCCGGGCGGTCCGGAATGCGGTCCCACAGACTACCTCTACGCACAACAACCGGACTGCTCGCAGCAGAGTGACTTTGATGAGAAGAGCGGTTGAAGATGCGAACAGATTTTTTCCACGCGCGCCATTGGCGGTCGAGAGGTGAATTAAGGATGGCTCTCTCCAAGTCGGCGTCCTCGACGAGGATGTACGTGACTTCGTCGTTGTTCTCAGCCAGGGTAGAAGTGCTGCCTGCACGCTGAATGCGGGTAAGGGCGACTTGAGAGGCTAGAGTAAGCACTGTGTCACCCAGATAATCAAGCACACCGGCCAAGAAGATCTCAGAGGCCAGACTGATGACGCCGGCCGTCTCTGAGAAGGTTGTGTTCAAGCCCTCCTCACGCACATAGCGCTCGTCATCATCAATGTCAAACTCGCTCTTTTCTGTGCGCATCATCACTCTCAGACGGGATCTCTTCCATGTGAATTCGAGGTTGAACCTGGCATTCGACTGGCTGGCTGGGCGAACGTCCTCGTTGAACTCACCATCTGCCTGCAGAGCGAGTAGATCTTCGAGGTTATCCTGTGCGCTGGCGATTGCGTCTCTTGCGAGATTCTTCTTCAGGACTTCGGTGACTGCAGGCTTCAAGGCGTTCAGATTTGTTGTTCTCGCAACATTGATGTATTCGTAGAGCTGGCGATCGAGGAATTGGTTGACAGAAGCAACGGCGCTCTCTGCCACGGTCGCTCTGTGATGAAGGCGCCATGTCTGATCCTCGTCGGCGCGAGCGTCTGCCACGTCGGTAGCAAGCTGCGATGCACTAGACAGCGAAATGTACTCGGGGGCAGGCTTGACGTTGGCGACAAAGGGCGGTGTCGTTGTAAAGGTGGTAGCCGAGGCAAGGGAGGCCGCGTCGCTGGCGATGGAACGGGCGTAGCTCATGGCGGGCGACGGAGCTGCTGCAGACACTGCAGGATGCGCAGAAGCTGTGGGTGGAGGTGCCGTCATGCTGTGCAGCGTGCACCAAAGACGACAGACTCGCGGTTAGTCTGGCAATGCGTCTTCAGCTGGGCAAGGGTGTGACTGGATCGACCTCGGACTGCGTTTCAAAGATAGCGATGGTACAAACGTAGAAGCCCGGATGTTTGCATCAGCCGCGCCACAAGTATTTCATGTGTGTCGCCAACTCTGGAGAGGGCGATATGCGGGTCCGTTGAATCGTCCAGTCGACCAGCGTCAAGACAAGTCGTCGGTCAACAGACAGAGACAAGACGACGAGCTGTCCCCATGTCTATCTACTCTGGTCATGCCCGGCATAACATCCGTTCGTTTTTCCAATTCCATTGCAATACCTTTTGGGTCGCAGCTAGTACACTGGTACAAGTCTAACCGTCTCCCGAAAGTGGATCGAGCACGGCCTTTCTTCCATCGCAAACTCACTTTGTGCTCTTGGCGTCAGCTTGAATGCGACGTCCATTTTGTTGATGGTGTTTCGCGAGATTCTGATGTTTCTGGTTGTTGGACGATATGGGTGGTATTTCGATGGACAAAGCTGAGATGATCAAAAGACACTCATGGCGTTGCTCTTTCCTCGCGACAATGTTTCCTCCCAGAAGGCAGTCACAGCCGTTGTAGGTAAGTAGCGGCTCTTCGCAACGCCGATTGCCGCTTCCCGGTGTGCCCTTTGTCCGTCGACTCTTTATTCTTCCACCCATCCACAACCTTTCCCTTCACCACGCTTATCGTCACCGCCAGTCTGCAATACCGAGCTGCTTTCTCTGGTTATGCCGGTTTCATTTCCACTTTGTATCTCGTGTTCGGTCCTGCCAATCGGCAGGCTCTGAAAACGAGGAACCGTTGTGTTTCCGCCGCGTGCTTGACACGCTTTGCAGTCCTCTTGCCGTTTCAAAAGTCTGCTCGAGTCAAGTCCTTTGCTTTTTACACCCGACCTTGACATTCTCGTCCAACGGCTTATGGGCAATCAAACTCTTTTTCCTTCCAAACCCTCCTCCCAAATCGGCTATCCATCCCATCGAACTGTTACATCTCTTCTTGAACCATCGTTTACTGTCTTGACAAAGGTTTAACTGTTGGTACCTGACTTCATCAGCCATCTCGTCATGACAGGCTCAAGAGCCGACACCCTCAACGTAGTCTGGCCATCCTTACAGCCTTATTGGCCGTTTTTCCCATCCGCAACCCACTTGTCATGCTCCCGCACTCTGCCCTGAATTTGTGGAAATCTGGATTTGCAACCTCGGAGCTATGAATAAGACCACGTGCCTTGACAACGTCAGATCTGCAAGCACGTCCATGAACCCTTCGTCTTTTGGTTTGCTCATCCAGACTTCAACACCAACTTTTCGAACACCGGATCACCGCCGGTACGGGCTTGCTGCACGTCGAGTCGACTGGATGTTGGAAGAGACGGCGTGTACGGGCGTAGCAGCCCTGAAGTTCGGGCTCTCCGATCACACTCGATGCCTATCAGTTGGTGTTGAGCTTGATAAATTTCCTCATATGAGCTGGCACCAGCATCTCAAGGGTACAGTAGCTACTCATTGATCTTTGGAATGCGTGAGCACCTTCAGGAGTCTTTTCCACCAAGACCGAACATCCGACCTATTCGGCCATCATATATCAACAAACGACTGTCAGGATTTGGAGGCGGTCGCGTTGTTCACAATCGTCCTGCAGAGTCCGGCTTGTCAGGCTCAAACCCAGTAGGGAAGGAAATCCTTATACTGAACTCAGAGTAAGTTTGATGATGATTATCGACTTGTGCGTTGTTTTACTGCCATGTTATCACTGTCGCTTTCGGACGGGTTTCTGTGGGTCTGTATCGACTACGGCACTGCTGAATCGACCTAGACAAAGAGAAGTCAACGAGGTCTCTACCGAGGTTGTCAAAAGACACACGAACCTGATGTCAGTGAGACCGTACAAGATGAGCAGGTGGGAGTATTGAGTCTTGGTGGACATGTGCCTGATGATCAAAGTCATCTGGCTCTTCAGTAGCTAGTTTGGCGACCACTCTGGGTATGAGAAGCTCAGACAAGCACTCAGTTTTGGTGTGATGCATCTTTCACACTGCGTGTTCATGAATCCGAGCTTCCACACAGCCTCCAATATCACGGCCCGTCAACACACCACGCGAATTCATTGGATCCATGAACTAGAATCTGACACTTCCTGATGATACCCTGTTGAGACACATTCTCGATTCTCAAAGCGGTATCAACAAGAGATCCTCCTTCCATGTCTTTTGGGTCCAGATTTGTTCCAAGCAAGCTGCAGCTCAAGCCTTACTCTGCTGGATTCATCCTATTTGTGGACTATATTACTCCCAGCTGACATTCAATCGTCGCGCTTTACTCCACCTTCATCATCAACCCATCTGTCATTCGTCATGGCTGCTCCGACATGATACACAGGATTCAACGAGCAAGGTTCCTGTGTCTTTGTGCGTCTCTGCGGTGTTGGTCGTGTCACTAATTTGTCATAGCTCGCCTCTAAGAGCATCTACAACATCGACGGACATTCTACTAATGTACTTCATGGCATGCTTAGACACATCTATGGCCTCCCTGTTAAAGAGAAATGGGAAGCCCTACCTAGTCGCCTGACAGGTCTAGTGTCCTTCTCTGTCCTACCTCTGGGCTCGACTTCCAAAGCACCAGGTCTCATTGCAACAGGGGACCCTGACCATTCTCTCGAACATCTTCGGTTTGCCCCTTTGTCGCTAGTTTCCAAAAGCTTTTCCAAACCAAGTCGTCAACCTCCATACTCGCCTCTGTTGTGGGTCGGTCTTACTCCGGAGAGCATTGCCATGCGACAAAACCATCATCTTCGTCAAGCCGGTCAGCGAAACAACTGGAAGCAGTTTACACGCAAAGGAACAAATCGAGATATTTACTGATCCTACCGTTGTGCTATGTATATATCTTTCCGACCCTTTTGTGTTGTCACAGGTGGATTGAGTCTTGTCATTCAACACCCTCGATGATCGCTGCACACCACCAGAATTTATACTCTGTTGAATTCCGGTCCAATGTGTTTGTGACAGCTAAGGAAGATACTGCATCTAGTCAAAGTTCATTTGTAGCTTCTCGTTGTTCGCTGTGGTATAGTGTTCGTCAAAGAAGAGCATGGCTCAACTAATGTGGCGAGCGCAATCTAGTGTATCTTTCGCTAGGCGTCTAAGGAACGTGATCTTTGCAATAGTTATCTATACACATTACTGTCTTCCTATCACGGCAGCTATATAGTGTGTGAAGTTATAAACTGTAGATGGGTAGACAATATTAGCCAATATAATACGCGTAAGATGAACTCGGTGGTCAATTTCTGCCAGGGTGCGACCCTCAGCAATGTAGTGTTCAACGTCGCTAATATAACATTCCCTAATCGAGCGACGATGGGAATGCTCCACGTTCTTGATGCTTTGTATTCGCTTCGACTTTTACTGCTCGATGTAATTTGCCTAAACTTAAACATCGATTCTCGTGTAGCTATTCGAGACCAGGACGACGGTGTAAAGACAACTAAACGATGTTACATGTTTCTGCAGGCAGCACGCGGTACAAGATCAAAACGGCAAAGGCAGATTGTCAAAAACGATATGCGAACGGCATGGCAGGTCCGGAGATGGCGACTGGAGCAAGATGAGTTGAGGGGTGCAGGAGACGATGACTAAGCGAGCGGGTTGTCGACGGAGACATTCACCGAACCTTCCTTGGGTACATACAGCATGTACCCCAAGTCCTGATCGAAGCTTAGTCAAGACTCGGCCGAGGCTTGTTTCTCAGCTGCTACTTCTGTTGATATTCAGCTCCATGATGTTGCACTTCCTCGCATGGCTCGGCTCAGGTCGCTCACACGGCCCAACAACTGGGAGAAGTGACAGGCTCGAAGTCTTTTGCCCGCCCTCATGATGAGTAGCTGAAACAAGGGTGCTGGAAGAATGCGGTATTGAACCTGATGGCCGAGATTTCAATACCCGACACGAAGAACCATTCTTATGGGTGGCGAGCTCTTGTTTCACCAATTTGATTCCACTTAATGCCGCGAAGGGTATGCAAAAGTCCGCTTGACGTTGTCATTGTGCTGCGATAACTAGCCTTTGACCAAGTCCTCCATGGCCGGCCATGTTATTGACAAGTCCAAATGCTTGTAAGTGAGGTTTATTTTCCTGTGCTAGCGTGATCCGATGAAGCACGTGAACATTTTCGCGCAATCCTTGATGCTGCAAGACAACCGACTAATAAGAACGACTGTACGCCCGATCATTGTCAGAAGACATGGCAGCTTTTGTGTTGCCTGGTCATAATTGGATACCTGGAGCAGAATCCTCAGAATTCCTTCCCAACCACCGAATGTCGTAACAGCCGTCCACTAAAAACGTCCAGAGGCTCAATGATGCTCGAGATAGACGCGGCCCTCTCCAGACCTTCGATAGAACCCGTCATCTCGAGACTGACTTTTCTAACTCTCTTCAGTAATGACTTGTCAAAACATTGTGTTGTATGTAGAGCTCGGCTGTTCTTGCGATGATCTTTGTGAACATATCTTTCACCCAAAGACTGCGAAACTGGCCCGTGGAAGGATCGAGCTTGCATTCGAACATCGGGTCTACACTCAGTGCGGCAGCGGCCTCGGCGAGAGAAAGAACTTGATACTCGTTGGCGATGTGGAAGACCTCAAAGAGATAGTCAGACTGTTCCTCGCCGGGAATCTCATTGCAGTCTTCGTCGAGATGGGATCCATAGATGTGACGAAGCATAGCATAGACCACGACATCCGAGTAGCCCGAGACTTGGTATGAGCTTGATGTAGAGATGGAAAGCTGACTCTCGAAAGCAGCACCAAAAACCCCAGAGACGCTACTCAAGATGACTTTGTGGGCGTAAATTTTTTCTTCACCAAAGCAAATGGTGATGTCTAATAGCTTCTCATTATTGTAGCTTTCGCAGATATACGGGAAGTAGACCCACAAGTTGCCTGTGATAGAGCCCTCAATTGTTAACATGTTTGCAGCAAATAATGAGTCGTGGACTGTGATATGTCCGTGGATAAAAGGACAGAATCAGAGGGAAAACGGAAGAAAGAGAAGACAGTATTGAAAATTGACTTGCTAGTACGAGACCCCGCACTGCTCTTTCCTGAAGACTGGTAGCGATCGCAAAAATGCGCATGATTCACATGGATTGCGCTTTCTTCGAGCAGGGAGTCTTGGCACCCAGACCCTCGAACAAGCGACTTCGCAACTGGTGTCAAATAATGAAGATGACTGTAACTACCCTTTCGAGCGTGAGATCAATTCCGCGAGGAACTCATCCATACCTTGCAGAAGATCCGTTATCTGCAGACAGTCCTCCAGCCATTCAAAGCCTGGACCTATATCGAGCAGAGCGTCAAGAACGCCATGCATCAGCGACTTATCCGCAATGTTGTTGTCGTGATATAGCTCGGCTACCTCACGAACAACCATGGATATATCACGGCTGCTCGAGGTATCCAGGTATCTGCAGGCTCTTCCCTCGCGACCATAGTGAACATAACAGTCCTTGCGGAAGTCCTGAAGCATTTCGGCAAAATTTCCAGCGACCAATGCACTCAAGGTCGCGACTTCGTATTCGTTGGCAAGAAGGAACATTTCTTGAAGATAGTAGATGCGAGCTTTTTCTTCAGGAAGCGGCGGCTCGATGGTCCATTCGGGAAAGCCGTAAATGTGTTTGATCATGTCGAGGACGAGATCAGAGTCATGGCCCTCAATCTCGTAGACACCCTCTGTGGTGGTTGGCAGTTTGCTTGTGAATGCTGCTAGGAACACTTTCGAATATCCAATGAGAATAGCTTTGTGTGCCTTGATCCGGTGGTCGCCGAAGCTAAGCGTGACATCGGAGAGGAAGGGATTATCGTAGAGGTGTTGGAAGTTTGGAGACGCTGTCGTTGCTACCATCATCTTGAAGTTTGTGAATTGCGACGACAAGTACTGAAAAGTGTAAGATGGATAACTTGATTTCAGGAAGAAAAAGAATTCTCAAGTAAGGGAGAAAATAGATGGACGGGTGCAAAAGTGAGACAACCATCGCAAATGTACTCAACGTTGTCATCATCGTGGCTGAGAATAGCTCAGGCAGGAGGATGCCTCAGGATGAGGGGTCCAAAACTTTGGGGTTCAGAATATCATCCATGGTCATCTCATTGTTTCCACCAATAGTACCAGCCTTTTTCCAGAACTTGGACAGGTGGCGAGTACCAGAGTCGCAAAGAATAGTGACAACGCGATGTCCAGGTCCCAGCTCCATAGCAGTCTTGACGGCAGCGACACAGTTGACCGCCGAGGAACTACCCACGAACAGTCCGTCGCGTTCGACCAGCCAACGAGCCATCATCATGGCTTGATCATCAGTAACGCGGACAGCATCATCAACCAACTCTCTTCCAGCTTCAAAGTTGTGAGTGACGCGATTCACACCAATTCCTTCGACTATACTGTCGACTTGATGGCGACGACGAGTGCCTTCTTTCTCTGTTGGTGAGAACATGACACCGTGCTTCACTCTGTTGTAGAGACCGCTGCCTTGAGGATCTGCTAGCACTATTTTCATGTTTGGCAGGCGAGGCTTGAGATACAAAGCACAACCAGATATTGTGCCACCAGTGCCTGCACCAGCGACAAAAGCATCGAGCTGACCAGCAGTCTGCTCAAAGATCTCGGGACCAGTTCCGTGGAGATGGGCAAGATAGTTTGCAGGATTTTCGAACTGGTCGGCGAAGAATCCTCGACCTTTCTGATCAGGATCAGCGGTATGCTGTTGAGCACGAGCGCGAGCCATGTTGACGAATTGGCCTTTGTCTACGATAGAAGCAGGTCGAACACGTTCGACGACAGCACCAAGTTTCAACAGCAGATCCGACTTCTCGGCGGCAATGTCATCTGGCATGCAGATGTGTGCAGTATATCCTCTTGCGCGACAGATGGCAGCTAGTGAGATGCCAGTGCTTCCAACAGTTCCTTCATAGACCTTGTCGCCCGAGTTTGGTGTCAAGAAACCTTCGGCCTCTGCCATCTGGATCATGGACAAGGCGACTCTGTCTTTGGGCGAGTTTCCAGCGGCATTGAGGAACTCTGCTTTGCCTAGAATGTCACAGCCTGTGGCGTCGGACAAAGACTTGATGCGGATCAGTGGAGTGTTGCCAATGCCACCTTCAATACCTTCGCGGATAGCAGCGGCCGGCAGAGGAGCAGCAGGCGAGTCATCCTGAGGTTCGTCGACCTTCAGCGAGACCTGTGTGCTTGAACGGCGACGCACTCGATTGTTTCGTAGTCGATCATGATAGCGGCGTTCGAGATCCGGGTAGAAGTCTTTGTATCCGAGAGTGATCAGGATACCGGCAGCGAATGCCAGACTCAGGTAGAGTTTCGTGTGCTGGTCGAGCGACATTTGGACATTGTCACATGCTGGAATGGAATGTTCGTTTGAAGTTTGGAGGAAGTTGCGTCAGTATCGGGAAAGAGCAGCCACAGCTTTCAGCCACTGCCGCATCCGCACAGCCACATGCTGAGCGTCCAAGAAGCTTGTTCGTCTTTCTTGACCAACCTTCGTTCCTGCCTGTTGTTGATCAAGCAATGGAGTCTGCCGCCGTGTCGCAGCTTTTCAAGCAGCTTTTCCAACATCGTCCATGCCGAACGTGTCTCGGCCGTCAACTTCGCCATGCCCCTCGCCGACTCTACAGCTCCGAGAAGCAATACACAAGCCCCAACTACCAAGGTCGCAAGAAGGAAGAGAGCAAGATTGAGAGCAACTGGCAACAACGCAATCTTGCCTTTCCTCCGGACAAGCTAGAAGAATACAAGAGATACCCCCAAGTCACATCCGATGGCCTTCGCGCAAGAAAGGAACGACCACGACGAGTGCGCATGCTGATGCGCGACTTCATCGAAGACTCGCTCTACAACCCACAATACGGCTACTTCAGCAAACACGTCGTCATTTGGACTCCTGGTGAACCCTTCGACTTCAACCAACTCCCCGACGAACAATCTTTCTACCGCGAATACGGTCAACGCTACAATGACTTCGAAGATCAACTAGATGCAAAAGAATACAACGAGACTCGCCAACTATGGCATACTCCTACCGAACTCTTCCGCCCTTACTACGGAGAAGCCATTGCAAGACATCTGGTCGCAAACTACAAATTGCAGTTGTACCCCTACCACGACCTTCTCATCTACGAAATGGGTGCCGGTAACGGAACACTCATGATGAACATCCTCGACTACATCCGCCAAACAGACCCAGAAGTCTACGCTCGCACTCGCTTCCGCGTCATCGAAGTCTCCTCTGCTCTCGCGTCCATTCAAGGCAATCAACTCATGAGAAACGCCCAAGCAAAAGGTCACGCAGACAAAGTCTCCATCATCAATAAATCAATTTTCGACTGGGATATCTACGAAGCCTCTCCTTGCTTCTTCCTCGCCATGGAAGTCTTTGACAACTTTGCCCATGATGTCATTCGTTACGATCCAATCACCGAAGAACCACTCCAAGGATCCGCCTTGATCGATGCAAATGGCGATTTCTACGAATTCTACTCTAGGGACATTGATCCTGTTGCGTCCAGATTCTTGAGGGTGAGAGATGCTGCATGCAGTTCCTTCGCCTATAATCATCCTTTACGCAATTCTCCAGCCATGCTCAGGAAATTGAAGAGCAAACTTCCATTTTCTCCCAACTTGTCGACCCCAGAATACATCCCTACACGCTTGATGCACTTTTTCGACATTCTGCACAAATACTTTCCAGCGCATAAACTGGTCACCAGTGACTTCCACGCTCTGCCGGACGCGGTGGAAGGTGTGAATGCGCCGGTTGTGCAAACACGCTATCAACGAAGAATGGTTCCTGTCACTACACCCCTAGTCCACCAAGGTTTCTTCGATATCCTGTTCCCCACTGACTTTGCTGTCAACGAAGCTATTTACCGCGCCATCACTGGTAAGCTTACACGGGTAATGAAGCATGAGGACTTTTTCAAGAGATGGGCGTACGTGGAGGATACGCAAACCAGGAATGGAGAAAACCCTCTGTTGAGTTGGTACAAAAATGCCAGTGTAATGATTACTGTATAGAGCGGGAAGAAAGCAAACTCATTTGTATATACTCGAGAATGAAGCTATGCGATGCCACGCTTGAATACTGTCCTTAAGTGTTCTTGGAATGCACGCAAAGGCCGATACCTCCCAGGACGAGAGCCATACCAATCCAGGTATCTACAGTTGAACCAAATTAGCATCCACCTCAGATCTGAGCACAAAGCAAGTCGCAGAGAGATGACGTGAAACATACCTTTCGTAATGACCTTCTTCTCCGCCCACCACTCTCCCAGCACCGTAAACAAGAAAGCAAGCGAATTCGTAATCGGCACCGTAAGACTGAGTTCTAACCACAAGAGTCAGCCATCCATCCACACATCCAATTCGTCTGATCTCAATCACGAGCAAATCAACAAAAAACACATTTTGCATCGCAACCACAAACTCACCAGCCTGCCCAATCAACAAGAAAAACCAAATACTGCCCGTCAAATTGATGACCAACGGCACAGCATAAGCTGGATTCCTGAGCACATCCCAAACACCATACAATACACCCCAGACTTTGGCTTTGATCCAGGGCGTGTTGGGATGATCGATCCAGGTGCGAGAGTCGGGTTTTGCGGTGGATGAGGAGGCGACGGCGGCGCGGCGCATGAAGGGGGTTGTGAGGCCCCATGCTGCGCCTACGAGGAGGAAACCGAGGACGTAGCGGAAGAGACCTGGGGTTGGGGTTGGAGTGGGTGCGTCGGGGTTTGGATCCATTGGTGCGTGTTGAGTGGGATGGATAAGAGGCAGAGGGTGAAGTGAAGAGATGTATTCCCGATGTTTCCGAGAACCTTGAATCCTCTCATGGGATCTCGAAAGGGAAGTCGCGATCAAGGTAGCCAACCGGAAAAACATCGGGCCATGTGATTTGCGGAGAAAGATCAGAACCTCCGAAAGCATGAATGTCTGGCTGCGCTGGCGATTTGCCTACGAAAAAACAATTTCTAATTTGATATGCAGCAAAGGAGCGAATGCCGCCACGTATAACACGCCTGAAATGGCCGCGACTATTTCCGCCACATGAACCGCTGCCTTTTCTCTACCCGCGCTGGTTTTCCGTCGAGAGTGCTGCTGTGGAGGTTGAGCGTGCGACAATTTCTGGAGATGTGCCTGGGACACGGCAACGGGATGTTGAGGGGCAGAAAGAGCTAGGGAATGTACAAGCAGAGGATGCGAGATCCAAGTCGGATGGCAAATCACAAGGGGAGGGCTTCGTCAGGCGCGTACCGGGTTCGGTAAAGCGAGCACCGGAAATCCGACGATTGAAAGAGACGAAACGGAGGGAGTTGCGCGAAAAGACCTTTTACGCACATGATTGGCGTACTCCGTTGGCTCTAATCCGTAAACACACTCTGGAAGATGCGCGACATCATGTCAAACAGCTGGCGAGACTGGAAATGCCACAAGGCATGCGAGGCTTCTATCCCGGCAACATCTCCCAACTTTTTCTGGATGTCTATTTGCATACTGGATGTCATGTTCAAATCTCCAGAAGCGATGGACATGAGGATGACAGGTTTTCGGCGCTGGAGATCTCGGGGACTGTGTTGAGTATCAGGCTGGCGAAGGGGATTCTTGATCGAGCTGTGCAGCTGGAGAGTGATAAGGATTCGAACGACAAGGGGAGTATGGGTAGTTACACGACTACTGCTACGTCTATCCCAATGACGAAAGCTGCTCCTCGTTCTGTTTGGAGCAGCCGCCGTACGGCCTCGAAAGAGTTATCGAGGGTCCGAGAACCAAAGATCTGGTCTATCCCAAATTTCGCTGGCTACGTCGAGGATCTCGTCGGTTCAACCACACCTCCTCTTCGCCACCAAAACCGGTCTGAAACACCGGAATCGCAACCTCACATTGATCTTGTCACAGAACGCTTGACATCTCTCTATGCGGATCCCAAAACCATCCCCTGGGCCTCCATGCACGCCACAGTCAAAACCCTCCAGTACCTCACCCAACACCGCAAAATTCCCGAAGTTCGCCGCATCCTTGACCTCATCGATATCCGTTCAAAAGCCACCCCAACTCTATCTCTCATTCTGGCAAATCCAGCAATTTTCAACGTCCTCCTCCACTCCGCCTCTGAAGCACTAGACCTACATTCTTACAACTTCCTCCTTCGCATGATGACAGACAGGAATGTCGCACCCGATGTCACAACTTGGACATCCTTGCTGTATTTGATCCAAAAGTTCAGTCCGAGAAATGTGAAGTATGTCATCAACACCATGCGGTCTCGCCATCTGCTTGACTCTCCAGCATCCAGAATCGCAATAGCCAACATCACAGCCCAAAGGGATGCCGCCGAATGGCTGGCCAGAGGAGAATCCATTTTCGACTTTATCGACCACTACGATAAACTGTGGGAAGGCAAGGAATGGCTGGACACGCGGGCCTGCAATCAAATCCTCACTTCACTAGTCGAATGCGGGAATTTGGAGGATTGTTTGCATATGTTGCGGATGCTGGGCGACAGAAACCGCAAACCGAACCTGGTTACCACCCATATTCTCCTCGGTGCTGCCGCGCAATACCGCGATTTGACCTTCTCCGTCCGCGCTCTGGAAGCTACAATCACGGACCTGACCACTGATCGCGACACTTTCGACAACTTCGCACTGGTCGCTTGGAAATGCAGAGCGTATAATACTCTACGCGTCGTGTGGAGACATGCATGCCTCACAGGAAATGTGTCCCATGGCTTTATGAAGAAGATGCAAAAGAGTTTTGCAGAACCATTGCCTGAGGAGAGCAGGAAAGATGTCATAGTGGATGGGTCGGGTGTGGAGAGAGTCAAGACTGGCGGTAAAAAGGGAATGAGCCGACATCATCGCTTCAAGGCACTTGCCGCAAAGGTCGCTGTGGGGATTGATGGAACGATACCAATCACACGTTCGAAGTCTGAACCGTCTCCTTCTGCAGATGAGCAATCAGATTTCGCAACTCCCAACATCACCAACATATCAACTCCGCCACCGACATCACCAACATCACCGATGGATCCTCTCACCCAGGAAACCACAGGAACCTCACCATCACCAACGCAACCCTTTAAACTCCCTCTCCCTACGATCCTCCAATCTGACCTCCTGGCCCATCAAACTTACACCGCCAAACACCCCTTCCTTTCTTCTTTTCGTCTGGCGGTCGAGAAGGATCTCGCCTGGCGACAACTTGGCTATGACAAGACTTCAACATTGGACATTTTGCTCAAGCACGGTATTGTCGTCAAAGTAGAAGAGAAAGCGAGGAGGAAAGAGGGGGAATAGCAATGAAGGTGAACAGAAGAAGAACGATATCAACGGCACAGCAGTCATGGCGACGGGATGGAAATGTGTCGTTATTGAATTAAAGGAATTGTCGATGCACGAGGAGTGTAAGAATAGATAGAGGGATGAAGAGGATCGAATTGTATATATGTATGTATAACCACAACATCACAAACTGACATGTGATTCCCCCCCAGACAAACGAGATGCAAATATCACTTACAACATTACATTGTATATTAATCCCTGTTATAACCATACAGAACACAGAATACCAAATCTGCCATTCACATATTCACAGCTTCTTCACATGCATCTATCTTATAACCACACTTTATCCAAATGATTGTAAAGAAAAAAACTTCTACACACGGGTATAAATATTCCATCTCAAGTTACTTACGTACGCAGTAAAATCTACAAAACCCTTTATTCCTATCCTATCCTATTATGTCTGTATCTATAGGGTAAGTAAGGAATCAAAAAAACTAGCTGCGACATGTACAAACAAAAACACACACGTTCGTATAAAGCCATATACGGTTAACCAAAAATATGATACCATATTCTTTTTCTTTTTTTCTTTGCTTGTTTGGGAAGCTCGTGTTTTCGCACTGAGAAGTTATATGGACATGAAGGTTGCTAATTAATCTTACAATGGCTTTTAGCTAGTATTAGCTATCTTGGGCTTCGCTGACTGCTCGTGATGGTGATTGTGCAAGGGGCTTTTTGCTCGAACTTTGCGTTTACGAATATGCATGTATGCGTGGATAGTTTGAAAAAGGAGGTCAACAAACAGGGCAGAAGCGTATGCAAAAGCCTGTGATGATGACATGGAAAATGTATTGCGAGTCTGGACCAATGGGTTGTTTGTTTGGTTACACCTTTGCACTTTTCTAATTGTGTGGAGAAAGAGCGAGAATAGGAGAGTTGGTCATTAACGTCAAGTGTGGAAGACGAGGTCCTCCAGAGTAAAGAAAAAGAAGAGGAAAGAAAAGATGTATCTAGAACCAAGGATCTTTCCGCATGCAAGAAACAAGAAAAGGAGGACGTTTCTTCCTTGCAATCATCTCCGTTCATCTTACCTGCCTATCTTGATGAACAGGCAGGCAACCTCAGGGTTATGACTGCAGGTTGAGCTTGGAAAAACCTTCGGCGGGAGGTTGTAACCAATTCCTGTCATCATAGTCATTCCCACCTTCGATGCAATGGAAAGTGTAGATCATTCTGCCCTTCATACTCGTATTCTTCTCCGACTTGTGCAAGAGGTTTCCATGTATCAGAACCAGAGTGCCAGCTTTGACTTCACCGAGCTCGTAGACTTCCTTCTTGACTTCAGTGTCTTCTTGCAGACCAGCGGGCCATTGTGAACCCTCGTTTTCCGAGAAGCCGGTGCCACTTGGTGTGGGTGTTGTACCATCCTCTTCATACTTTCTGACAAAGCGACTGCGAATGGGAGCGCGGCGATGTGATCCAGCTGCGAAAGAAAGGCAGCCATTTTCCGCAGTTGCATCCTCGAGGGCATACCAGAAGCCGACGGCGGAAGGAGGATCGGTGTAGAGGAAAGTGGAATCTTGATGGGGAGGAACGCGGCCACCAATTTCGGGTTGCTTGCAGATGATCATTGATTGCAGGATTCGGGGATCTGTGAAGCCGAGGTCTTTGGCGATTGCGGCGTTGGCGGTGGAGAGGGAGGAGGCGCGGTATTTGGGATTTAGGCCGTGGAGGTAGTGGCCGATCTTGTTGATGGCTTTGGCCTTGGGCTTCGTAAGGGTGCCGTCAGTGTCGAAGGCGTCTTTGAGGGTGAATCAGTACGTGTGCCAGGGATCGAGAGGGATAGTAAGAACACACCTTCTTCAAAGAAGAAACGGACTTTGTCGCCGGACTCGAGGAAATAGTCATCACCGACATGATCACTCTGCTCGCCGGTGCTGAACTTGGTCATGGGATGGTCATCTAGAGAGAAGCCATCAAGCATGCTATGTGCCTCTTCGAGTAATGACTTTGTTGTCTCCGGGCTCAGAGCATCAGGTATCAGGAGGTAGCCATTCGTATTCCAAAACTCGAGCTGTTCCTTGGTCAAACCCGTGCTGCCATTGGCTGCGGGAGGTGGCGAGATGCGCGCAGGCATTGTGCGTGTTGTAGCCTTCGTGATGGCTGGAGGGCGAGTTGATAGTGATGTTGATGAGGACGACGACGGAGGAAGAGATCTGGATATGGTGGACAAGTGAAAACAACAAGACAGCCAGGACTCGTAGGTCGGACAGTTGCTGGATGATGTGCTTCATCATGCTCCCCATTGGCTCTCCACTCGCCCGCACTCCGATAAGCCCCCGCTTTTTCCGATAACGTTTCATTGATTTATTCTTCTTTTATCTCCTTTTATCCTTCGGCGAAAGCGTCGCGTCCTCGCATCACGGTAGACCGGCCGCCTTGCTTCATTCAGCACAATGCGCCCATGATTCTCGGACCGCTCTCCTTGACATACCTGCTTATTGCTGTAGTCGTTGCCAACGATGTCGGTCGAGAATACAATGCCTTGACTGTCGATGCAAACATCTGGGAGTCCAAATATGGGTCATACCCCTTCAAGTCGTACCGCTCGTCCAACGTCACTTCACCCGCCGTGAGAAAAGCTGTCGACTCGCCGCAATGTTATGACGACAATTACATCTTTCTCGCTCCTCGTGGCTTCCGTGTGCCGAACCCTGCCGTCACTATCCTGGACAATCATGGCGAGCTCATGTGGTCGCACACCGTCAAGGGTCAACCATACAATCTGAAAGTCCAAGAGTACAAAGGCGAAAAGGTCTTGACATACTGGGTCGGTGATGATGCTGTAGGAGGTCATGGAGAGGGGTACTTTTACGTCCTCAACAACAAGTACGAAGAAATAGCCAGGATCAGGGGTGTCAATAATCTACGTGCAGACTTGCATGAGTTGACCATCACACCTGGAGGCACGGCCCTGGTCACATTCTACCAAATCTACCCTCTCAACCAGCCCGGTGTCTTCAAGATCAAAGACACCGTCTGGATCTGGGATTGCCTCTTCCAGGAATTCGACATTGCGAAACAAGAGTTGGTCTTCGAATGGCGTGCCTCAGCACACCACCACCTCAACGAGTCCTACGCTCCCCTCGGCGGAGATGGCTACACTACTGACCATCCATACGATTGGTATCACATCAACAGTGTAGAAAAGGATGATCTAGGCAATTACCTCATCTCCGCCCGCTTTACCTCCTCGATCACCTACATCAATGGCAAAACCGGCGAAGTCATCTGGGTTCTTGGCGGCAAGCGTAACTCCTTCTCTGACTTGAGTAATGGTCAAGCGACGAACATGGCTTACCAACACCTTGCTCGCTTTCACCCTCTGACTACTTTCCCAAAATTGCTTGCCAAGGAAATCTCGGATCATGGAGTTGCAAAGCATAAGGATGGCATTACCAAACAGTTACTTTCCGCCTTCGACAATGGGAATGACTCACGTCCTGCCAGAGGCATCTTGATCGAGCTCACTTATCCTTCCCAAGGAGTTTCCACCAATGCCCCTCTGACAGCCCAACTCATCAAATCCTACGAACACCCTTTGCACATCCCCTCAATCAGCCAAGGAAGCATGCAACTTGTGACCTCGAACCTCACTGCAGATTCGGACCCTCACGTCTTGATAGGTTTCGGCTACACAGGTGTCTGGACCGAATATCTAGCCGACGGCACATTGCTGTGTGATTCAAGAATCACTACAGAAAACGCATTTGGCAAAGGCCATGTGCAGAGTTATACCGCTTTGAAGTATCGCTGGACTGGCCAACCTTCATATCC
Source organism: Aureobasidium lini (assembly GCA_022813425.1). Taxonomy (NCBI): domain Eukaryota; kingdom Fungi; phylum Ascomycota; class Dothideomycetes; order Dothideales; family Saccotheciaceae; genus Aureobasidium; species Aureobasidium lini. Next base: position 3,614 of record JAKLML010000092.1, on the reverse strand, counting down.
TCCCTCTGCTGTTCCTGGTATCGCGAAGACCTCGGTGTTTGTGAGTTGGAATGGCGCGACTAAGGTCAAGAGCTGGCAACTACGCTTCTTGCTCGATGGGGAAGCTGGCAAAGTTGTTGTCAAAGCCGACAAGACTGGTTTCGAGACTGAGATTTCCTTCCCTGAGGACTTTGACAAAGAGACTATGAGGTATTTCATTGTTGAGGCATTGGATGCAGATGGCAAGGTCTGGGGCAAAACAGATGTTGTGGATCTCTGGGCTTCTGGCTTGGTCAGTAGGGTCACGCAGATGGTGCCATTGAGTGGCGTCTTGATTTCCTTCCTTGGCTTGCTGGCTGTTTTCGCGGTGATACTCTTCGTTGCCAATCGCATCGTCAAGGCTAGGATGGGTGACTATCAGAAACTTAGACGGCATTGATAGGTTTGCACTGACTTTTATGGGGTTGCAGCTGGCTATATAATTTACCTGCTCATTATCTCTCCACTTCTTTTCCCGCATTGCACCTAGCATTCTTGCTTGATGACGCTGTGACGACGTGGCTTCCTTGACTTTCAAGATCCTTCGACATAAGAGAGGCACCATCAGGTTTGTGATACTGAAGTACTTCTGTGTTTCCTAGTGCCCGCATCTCCGTGGTTAACGAGCATCGATCTCGCCGTAGTCCTCGGCTTGACATTATAAAAATGGGAGAGTTTTACAGACCTCGTTGAGTTTTCTGTATCCTTACCCTTTTTTAGACCCTCAAGAGGTGCTTGCTCCTGAATGTTGATGCTTTGATTTGTTTCTCTTGCAATCTTTCTATACTGATGGTTTTGGCAAGTAAGCTTTTTTGTGACTTTCTCGCCTGTGAGTTCCTTGGGGTGTTGTGTGGTTTGTGGTTGCTAGGTCGTGTGCGGAATTGTCTAGGTTTAGTTTTGCCAGTACTTTTGCATGATCATCTCAAGCAAAATGATGGTTTCTGCAGGGTGTGTGGGATGTGCTGTTGCGGTCTGGACAATGGGGAGTATGTTTTGCTTCATCCTTTTTGCGTCTGCTGAATAGCTGGTGTGGATGGTACCGTAAGATGTGGACCGGAACGATCGCCAAATTATTAATTGTTTTGCTGCTGTGCTAAGTCTTTTGCGTAAAGGTGCTGATGGTGAGGAGAAGGGAGGAACATGCTTAGTTCTGTGATACTATTCTTCATCTCCTTTTACCACAAAGTCACTATCTGGATCGAGTGTACTTTTTACCATTAGCGTCGGCTCAGGTGAAGTGAAGAGAGTTACAGAAGAAACGAGGGAGTCAGGTCTGTGATGCATCAATCCTTCCCTCTTGTCTACTAAGACGCTATTCTCTGGTACCAGACGAGTTATAGACTTTAAGATGTGCCTATATGTGAATCTATCACTGACTTCTCTGACTCCTTTCCTGTTCTTCGTCTTCTCTATAATCCAGGACCGTGTTGGTTTAGAAGCTTTGTTTGGCCGGTATTGACAGAGTTCTTGGTGATCTCGATATGACCGCACAGGTCGTCGACGACTTTGACGACGGTAGCTCCAAAGTTGGCAATTGCTCTAACGCGTGGTACTTATGGCTTTTTTTTGGTTGCTCGCCTTGAAGAACGAGGTGACTTGCCAAATGACTGCCAGAGGTGTGATCATGGGCCGAAGGATCCGGTTGCAATTAATGTGGATACTTCACAGTGTTTGAATAACCCAATGACTGATCTGAGATGTGGGCTAGAAGATCAGGGACGGATGCTTCTCTTTCCCTTCGAATTAGTCTTTATAAGGTATCAGCATCGAAGACAAACTTGCTCGCGGTGAAAAGTGTAGTATATTCACCTGTACACTATGTCGTCGCGAGCAGCACCAAGGCTCTTGTGCAGGATCTAGCGAGGAAGAACTGCAGATGTTTGATCTGATAGCTCGCGAAGGCTACCAGCAAGAGGAAGAGAGCGATCAGGTCTGTGACCCTTTCACATGTTCATTCTATCATTGGTCGTCTGTTTGCTGTGAGTAGCTGTCGAGACTCGATGGCAAGTCACTTGCGTAGATGACGTGGCAATGTCGGTGGTTCATTGACCTTAGTAGTCTCTTGCTTGACTCTAGTCCTCTCCCAAACGTCGTAGAGCCAATTTGCGTCGGAGCATAAGTAATTGCTATGATGACAATCTAGGCTGTTGTTGTTGTTATTTTGGTTGTTGTTGTTATAGGGGGTATCTTTCTGCAGCTGTAGCTGATTTAGAGTATGAAAGCTGGACGCGACAAGTCTTTTCAACTCCTTACGGATACCGATATACAATGCTACATTCAACTTGTACGGAAGAGGCTATCAAGGCTCCTTGCATTAATCTACATTCTCGGTCCGATGTCGTTGTCTGTTCATCTCTGGAAGTTGATATGAGGTCTCCGTCTCATGATTATTGACATCCACCTTTTGACATCCTTCTCTCTCGTTCTAGTCTCGTGCTCACATAGCGAGTCGTCTGACCGTTGCTTGAGAAACAATTATGAGGATTCGGTCCATCGAACCATCACCATGTTCATCATTTCTACGCTCGGATTGCAGCAATAAGAGTTAGTTCTAATTTGGAAACCGTGATTCTAACATTCTCTCGCATGCGAAGTCTGATCGAGATGGGGATGTAGCAGCAGCAAAACTCTAGCTGCGCATAGGCAAACAAAAAGTATGTTCTTCGTCACTCACTTCTTGCACTTGACGCCGATCAGATAAATTCCAAACTCCACCTCTGTTCTGCTCTCTCTCTATCATCATCGTTGTAACCAGATACTTGGCGAACTAAACGTTGTTCTATAAAGGATTATGCTAATATTCTTGCGATTTAAAAGTCGTTGCGGTAACAAGGAGCGTATCAGATCGGTGATACTTCTACACGGCTCTGCTGCCTGGTGACATGGGTGTTGCTCTGTTGATCGTAAATTGCTAATCCCCGATCGCAGCGAGAGATTCAGGATCTGTATCATGGACCTCGACATGTCTCTTGTGTCGATGCTCCACCGCATCATCAGTCACGGCTTTGAGCACGTCCATAGACGTGGATGATGACAGACCAAGGTCAATAGACGGTGTGTGTGTTTTGTTCGTCCACGACCCCCAGATTATCATGACAAGCGCCAATGCAATGGAACTCAACGAACTAGGTGTAAGGGTCTTCGGCTCGACTCGGGCAAATCTAATCAACATTTGATTTGATTTGATTTGATTTGATTTGATTATCTTAAGCTATTTACCCCGCAAGGGGTATGAGCTGTCGCTAACGAATACGCATTCTAGCTAATCATGTGCGCCGATTTTAGTAGTAAGGAGGGTAATAGTATCTTAATTAAGATAGTCATTAAACGCCTGTCTAGAGTGCTCTTATAATGAATAAGTTGTATACTTCCTTCCCTTTGTTATTTAAAGAGGTGTTAGCCTCCTCTATAAGGGCGATTCCCTATATCGTGTTCTTCCTTATTAGCCGAACACTACTTAGAGGCAGTTTCTAAGGGTAGGTGTAATGTTATAGTTAGGTTTTCGAGCACTCTTTGCTACGGGGTCTACTAGCTAGTCTACTAGACGGTCTGCTAGACCGTCTAGCAAACTACTCTAGGTTAATCTAGTTCTCTTT